>JAYKKT010000089.1:11720000-11722500 GCA_036023115.1 Brasenia schreberi | reverse complement strand
AAAATTATGGGTACACAATCATTGTTGCACTTACAAAACAAAGTACGGAGTGGTGTTGTAGAGAGTACTTCAAGGAAATGACACATAAGCATCACATATATGCATATATTTTTATAGAGGATGGTGATGTTAATATTGTAATTTCACATATTACATAAATGAGAGAAAGGTCATGCCAATAAGTATTAGATGTTCATGTCAGATATGGGTTAAGTTATGCTACTCGATAGAATGTAAAATTGGTATGATAGGGTCGATTACATTTTTGCCACTAGAATCAAACACTCAATAGTATGTTATGAGGAATGTGTGGTACATATGCTATTATCATACTACATGGTTTTTTTAGTAGTGAACATAATATTTATATAATTCATTATGTTATAGTGATAGTTTGTATATTAAAGTAAATATTAATCCTTTATTTTGTATATATTTTTTTGAAGATTCATATTGTTGATGGCTCTCTGATGCATCTTATCTTTCCAACAACATGATAGTATTATTGAAATGAAAGTGTTAAGAGTTGGGTAGCTACGTTTTAGGATTGTATCGACTTATATATGTAATTGAGAGGACCAAGAGATGATGTTGTATACAAGATTGAGGACGATAACTAAGTGTCAATTATTGTGCAATTGAATATGTTATTGTATGATTTTGAGATTTGAATGGATATCATGTATTATGTTGATTGATAGAGTATGACATTTTTTTTGCGATCATGTATGTAGCAAAAAACACAAATTTATTTTATTACATTTATCATTTACATATACAATATTTTAAATTTACAAAATAATATCATATATATAACTCAAACAAAAAATGCATTGATTGTTATCATTATCATTATCAAGTATCAATCATTGGATTTGCTTGTGGCATTGTTGATGTGCCTCTATGAAGCCCAACAACATTAGATCACCCACCAATGGTAGTTGCGCAAGCTCTAAATATTATTAAAGATATTGCAAGTGACTCACGTATCACACTCATATGTTGGTATAAGAAATTTAGTGGAGTAAAGTTACTATATTAGGTTAAAACAAAAAAGGAAAAACCTCTAACCTAAATACAATTATTTGTTTACCTATATGTAGAACGATATATCATGTTACCAAGTTGGAGTAAGTCAAGCAGGACATAACTAATTACTAGAATCTCATAAAATAAATCGATACATATTCTGAATATACCACTTCATGTATACCTCGTCACACTCATATGGATATACTGCTAGAACTCGAAAATATTGAAGCTCAAAACAATGTGAGTGTTGGGCTTCCCAAATCACATCATGTGGCTCATAGTGTACCTTATACATGTGTAGTTTCGCATGTCTCTTTGCAATAGAGGGTCTTATCTTTGTTACGGGGATGGCTTGACACCAATCAAACTGATGAACTATGCGATGCAGCATATAAGACTCCACAACATCTATATATCAAATGCATTTATGGTATTATGATAACTTGTATGCATTGCAATCTATGTATTTTATAGAACTATATGGCTGTCAGTTAATTCTATATTACATAAAATAACACGTAAAAATATATAACATTCAAAATACCTAGTTTGTCGTCATTAAATTCAATTACTTATGATATTGAGTAAGTCATCAATAGGAGATTGCCTATAACACATACTACTCATCCATCGACCTACTCGTAGTTGCATAGCAACTCAAAAAACTGAGAAGTACTCATAAATTCATACCTATAATTAAAATATGTAGCTTATTAATTTCTGAACAAAAACATTGAACTATACATAACACAAGTAATAATAGTAAACATTATTACTTGAAACAAAGAAATATGTCAAATAAGTTATGCTTTTATGCAGGATGCTTTCTCTAATTATCCATACAAATATGCTAATATAGTTGAACTTCACAAGTAACTGTTAGTGTGTTACCATATTCACAATCATTTTATGTGTCCTATCTCTAAACTTAACCTGATACAGAATGCACCCTAATTGATACACCAAATAATATAAGGTCTTATTTTCATTATTCACTCTCGTCCTTGAAAAATTAGTTTGGAGCACTTTAAACTTAATAGTGTCGGACTTAATCTCCATATGACTTCAACAATGCTCATTCACAATATATCACTTAAAATTTCTTCCATGCTTCTAACCATCATCTTCTATATCAAAGCAACAAGTTGACCCTCCATTAGAAGACCAAGTATCTCGTGAACATCGTGAAGTATGATAGTCATCTTACCCATGACATATAGAAGTTGTTTGTGTTTGGTTGTCAATGCTCGATAAAAGCAATCAGCGATACATAATCTATCACCTTATATAGTAAGTTCACTTGAACAATACATGCTAATATGTTTGTTTGTGTTTACATAATATATTAGAATAGAGAGTATTGATATGAGTACGTATATTGAGAGTAGTTATATAAATTTACACTAAAGTTTTAAAATACATGTCCTTTCCAAATATTATATGCAATATAACCTTCAAAATTCGCAAG
>JAYKKT010000089.1:10670000-11065000 GCA_036023115.1 Brasenia schreberi | reverse complement strand
GGACCTAGGGCTGAGATGTACTTGACCCTACATGTACTCCAATCTACACATGATATATATATATATATATATATATATATATAGAGAGAGAGAGAGAGAGAGAGAGAGAGAGAAAGAGAAATTGGTATACCTTAATACACTCAAGTGTAAATAAATTCAAACAAATTTCAATTATTCATTAACAATCATTGATGATGATAGGTGGTTGAAATTTTAATTTAAAAAGTAAAAGTTATACATATCATTAATCAACCAAAGATGAATGTTTAAGATTTATTTGGATTTGCTAACTTTAAGTATTTTATCATATACTAATATATATTGCCCACTTATTGATTTTCAATAGCTTAAATATAATTTAATTTTTTAAGAGTTTTCAAAAAAAATAAGTACAATGTTGTTATACTCATGTTCTCGAAAAGCAATGGTCGAACATAAACATCATCTATGATTGATAAGATTCATTCTCTCTCTCTCTCTCTCTCTATATATATATATATATGAAGAAAGGATGAGAGAGAAATTAGTTCATGGAGGTACTTTTTTGCTTTTGAAAATTGAATTTAAACTACTAATCATATCAATGAAATGGCTAAGATTCTTTTATATATACATATATGTCCGTATGCCCATTGAAAAGGGAACTCCTACTAGTACCCATCACGTTAAGGTTCGTGGTGGAGCCGGGTATAGGTATATCCTTTCCCCACCCACCCCATTGCCATTCCTAGCTTCTTGTAGCATCAGTTTCTCGTTTTTTTTCAGGACCGAGGGGGTGTGGCCCGTGGGGTTGGAACTTATGGCGGCTAAAACCAGATGCATAACCTGGGTATGGAACTCATGACCTTCAGCTTGTGAGTCGACCCCTAGACAAGTTACCTATTGCTCACTGTGCGGCATCATATTTTTTCTTGGTTAACTATCTTCACATCTTTCCGAGGTTCGTAAAATAACTGAACGAGCCCAAGCTTGGTTTGTTCACGTTTTGTATTGTTGTTCGGCTGTGACTTATCCCTTAAGTTCATTTAAGACAAGCCAAGCTCTTATTTAGACGAGATCTCCCCACGAGTTTGCTTATGAAGCTCGACAAACTTAATTTTTTGTATATTTTTCATGAAAAGTATAAATTTTCATGTAAATTATAAATTAGATTTTCTGTGCAAATTTCTTTTCTTTTGGTGTAATGGGTTGAACTTATGACCTTCAACCCATGAGTCGAGCTCCTAGCCTGCTGAGTTATTGCTTGTCACGCATGCATGCAACCTTCACCATTAGCATACAACTCTTGAGCACTAGAAGATTTATACCCGTCTAGCAAGTTGGGTTAGTATGAGCATGTAAATACTACGTATTTGCATCGTCTCCGAGCCCCTCATCTGCTGCTTGTGCCGTTAGTTCATGAGACAACTTAAAGGAATATTGCACTCCTACCTCATCAGGAATTGAACTCCGCACCTGCAACAGAGGAGTCAAAGAGTCATGCCAGTTGAGCTAATGATCTCGGTTTGCACAAGTTAAAGGTCATGAGTTCGATACGGTGCATATGCATTGGCTTCAGCCAACCCCTCGTACCCAAAAGTAAAGAGAAGTCTGATTGTGTCATTGTGCAAATGATTGGGGACTCTACCATTTCATATTCGTGTCATTGTGACACGGAACAAGGTCCCGGGTTGGGGTCAAGTCAGCCCTAATGAGCTAAATACAGATGATTCTTGTGTTCCCTTTATCTAAATCTTATGAGAATTGCTTTTTAATGGTTGAAGATGGATTTGGAGTATCTGGAAAGCTACTTTCTTGAGGAAATGGAAACGGGAGTGAATTAAAGCCTTAGAATCAATACAATTAAGGTGAAAGACTCGCATCAAAGTTGATCCCTAGGTATAGACGAAAGATGGACGGTTGGCATCATTCACCTCCATACTGGACGGCATTTATTTAAGTGGGTCCATTAATTACCTACCCTGCACAAATCTTTGATAAGGCCATAACTTTCTAGTTAGGTTACTAACATCACCATCGTTGTGTTTTGCACCCATCGATGGCTGCATCTCTCTCTCTCACACACATGCAGGTGCACTCACATATGCACGCACATAGACCCCCATATACACAAAAATGCACATGTACACAAGTACAAGTGCATAGATACCTATATATATATATATATATATATATATATATATATATATATATATATATATATATATATAGAGAGAGAGAGAGAGAGAGAGAGAGAGAGAGAGCGCAAGATTGAATCCTATTTAGTAGACGTTGTTGACTCAATCGTTGCTTTTTGATGACATAAGTTTAATAAGATTGTCTTTTGTGATGTTTCAAATGTCCTTACAATCTTTGAATCCTCAACAACCTTAATGGTAGGTAGCATTTGATTCTTTCCCTCTCTCTTTATATTTATTTTTATATAGAGAGAGATTAGTCCATGTGCAATCCTTTCATACTTAAATATTCTCAAAGATTGCAATCGTTGATAAGTGAAATTGATGATTGAAATTCAAATTTTAAAATAAAAAATAACTTTATACTTTTTGGGAATGATGCACATGATACTATTTACTTTAAAGATTTCAATCATTGATTTTAATTGTTGAACGATTGAGATCTTTAAAAAGATTAAAACAATAATGAGTGTGCTTATGAAATATGCTCTCTCTAGGTGTATATATATATACACAAGGAGAGAGAAAGAAGATGGCGAATGCAAACTATTCATGGGCAAACTCCATCCAAATGATGAACGGCTGAAATTGTGGTTTGCTTGAGTTACCTTTTTGGGGTTCACACTTTTAAGATAACATCAAATTAAATCAACACGAATAAGAACTTTTAAAAAATATTTTTAAAATTACACATTCGTTGTTTGGGGACGGCATTGGTTTGAGCTTAGAATTGGTAAAAGAATATTTTTAAAATTAAATTATAAAGTATTTTTTAAAACATACTAAGACTAACCAAAGACTAACCATTCCGGTTTCATGAGAGGTAGAATCGAAACCGAAACCGAACCGAGTACTCTCTGGTTTTGGTTTTAGCTTGGGAACGAAAAATGTCTACCATTGATGATTCTTTATAATTGATCCATACATATGTGTATTAACGATTATGCTACGAGTAAGAGCCACAAGCACTTTGAACTTAGATCAGCGGTCCAGATTGAAAAGCATCACTACCAATGGATGCTTTTCAATCTACACCACATATCTATCATGCCATATGTGAGTGACGCTGACTGCATAAGGTGGTATGGAGAGAAGCAGCTCGACCGCTCTTTCATGCTCACTCACAAATGGCAAGTTCAATGTCCACGGGGTGTATGACTTCGGCCTCCAACCGTAGAAAAAAAAAAGGTTTAGGGGATCAACTTAAAGTCTATAACTTGATTAAGTACTTTGTCCCGCCCTAAATGATTCAAGAGGCTATTCGTCCCACCTTAGAAGCTTAGGGGATCAACATTAAGCAGCGGAGCTCCGCCCCATCCCAAATTTTCCAAATCAACTTAAAGTCTATAACCCATGGTAGAATTGATGACGTACTTTGTCCCACCTTAAAAGCTTAGGGGATCAACATTAAGCAGCGGAGCTCCGCCGCATCCCGAATTTTCAAAATCAACTTAAAGTCTATAACCCATGGTAGAATTGATGACGTACTTTTCCCCGCCCTAAATGATTCAAGAGGCTATTCGTCCCACCTTAAAAGCTTAGGGGATCAACATTAAGCAGCGGAGCTCCGCCCCATCCCGATTTTTCAAAATCAACTTAAAGTCTATAACCCATGGTAGAATTGATGACGTACTTTTCCTCGCCCTAAATGATTCAAGAGGCTATTCGTCCCACCTTAAAAGCTTAGGGGATCAACATTAAGCAGCGGAGCTCCGCCCCATCCCGATTTTTCAAAATCAACTTAAAGTCTATAACCCATGGTAGAATTGATGACGTACTTTTCCCCGCCCTAAATGATTCAAGAGGCTATTCGTCCCACCTTAAAAGCTTAGGGGATCAACATTAAGCAGCGGAGCTCCGCCCCATCCCAAATTTTCAAAATCAACTTAAAGTCTATAACCCATGGTAGAATTGATGACGTACTTTGTCACGCCCTAAATGATTCAAGAGTTTATTCGTCCCACCTTAAAAGAGTTTCTAAATCCGTCATTAAATATTACTTTTAGATAAGTTTGACTCGTAATTAGTTACAAAAGCTAGTATAATCAGCAACAAATCTAATTGAGCCAAGCAGGAGCATTGACCCCACCTGAAAGATTGGTAATCAACCAAAAAAACAAAATACAGCCTACTGATGAATATTCGGGCTATAGTCTCTTAACCCTAAATAGTTTTGCCACCAATTTGTTCCACTCGAAAAGAATTTCTAGATCCGCCACTAACCAAACCCTGTGGTCTTATTGTGGTTTCAGCATCGATGCAAAAAGTTTGATTAAGATGTCAAAAGGAGTCTTTGGTGAAGACATGAAACATGCATTAGAAAGTTATATTTTAACATGCTAAATTTAATATCTAGTGAGAACGTGAATATATATATATATATATATATATATATATAGATATAGAGAGAGAGAGAGAGAGAGAGAGAGAGAGAGAGAGAGAGGAGGAGGGTTAGGTCATGCCCTCATTCATTTATCCTTAATCTTAAAAGATCTTAATTATTCAATATATGATTTAGATTTGTAAGTAAAAGAAAGTATGAGATACAATAAATGCACTTACAAAATGTATCGCATACTTCTTCATTTTTGAAATTTGAATTTTAACCATTGATCTCGTTGATTGGAGGGTTGAGATCTTTGAGTATTTTTAAACATTATAACTATATTCATCCACATGTACTAATATATATACAGAAACTGGTAACACCAAACAAATTTCAATCATCAATCTTGGGTGACAGATAGTTGAGATTTAAAATTTTATAAGAAAAAATGCTTATGTGAATAAAGTTTACATGTAAAAAGTACTTTTTACTTTATACTTTATAGATTCAAATCTACAATGGATGGTTTTGATTTATTTGGATTGACTAGAACCTAAGGGTGCTATCATATACCATTTTTTTTTCTCTCTTTCTCTCTCTCTCTATATAGAAAGAGAGAATCAACTTTATCTTTTTAATGGTACAACCGCAAAGCTGAAGCTAAATACATGCCCAAATCAAACTTATGACTTCTACCTTGTGAATCGACCTCCTCGTAGCTATGGCTGTAAGTGCGCTGCAATTATCTCCATTGAGGAAATGAACTCCATTCTCTTTAAGTCGAACGCTGCTTTTTGTTTTAGAAATAGAAGTATTAAGAGCATACAGGAGCATTGTTTTTCTAGCACATATATTTAAATATTTTATATACTCTAAGTATTTATATGAGCCGACCTCAACCTAGGTTTGTTTTTTAACAAGAGGAGGCTGAAGCCTAATACACTCGCCTTGTTATGTTTGAGCTTGTCTCACCAAACTTGTGTGAGAAACACAAGAAGGCCGGATCAATGAGTAATTCGTCTGTCTCATATTGCAACTCGAGGGTCCTAGCCTCGTGGTTCCTTACAAAAGATTGTTCAATTCCCATCATGCAAACATTTTTTTTTTTACAACGGAAAGCCGAAGCTTAACACATACATGCCCTGTGAATCGAACTCACCACCTGTGTTGTGAGAAACACACTGTCCACCATGCTCGAACATACACTAGGAAATTGGTTTAAAAAAAGATAGTTGGATTCATGGGGGCGATTGAAAGGTGGATGATGAAGAATCGAATGACAGACGGAAGCAAGAGAAGATCCCGAAGAGACATCATGACACTTTGGATCTTCAGGCATGATTTCAGCTTAAAAGGATTTCATCAAAAGGGTAAACTTTTACGATTTGAGTGTAATTAGTTTCGCCAGTATATATGTTTTTTCTCTTTTGTATATTCATTTTGGGTAAACTTTTACGATTTGAGTGTAATTAGTTTCGCCAGTATATATGTTTTTTCTCTTTTGTATATTCATTTTGGGTAAACTTTTACGATTTGAGTGTAATTAGTTTCGAGAAACTGGTTATATATATATATATATATTCTTATTTTCTCTTTTGGATAAAATCTAGAGTTTCTCTCTACATCTCGTGAAATTTGAAATGAAATTTGAAAAGAAAGCATTTTTCGAGTGCACATTATAAATCCGAAAGTGGTCATATCTTTCTTTGGATTCCACCTTCTCTAGAACCAGAACCCGCAGTTAAAGCTTTCAATAAGTTATTTTTATTATTTTTTGAAATTTTAAAATTTAGATGCTTTTGGCTTTGAATGGATTGAGACTCAAACAAGAACCGGAACTGGTCATCTCCCTGTTCGATTTCAGTTCCTGGTATCAAAAGAACCGGAACCGACCGTATCCAGCAGGGCTAACACAAGGTACTAATAAATTGAAGAAAACAAACGCGTATATTCACGTATCTTGCCCGTGTCTGTGTATTAAATGGCTAACATAATTTTTACTTGGAGCAGACACAGCAGAGAGGGGCAATGGAAGCGTGTCTTACTGCAACAGCAAACCAGGCTTCCTCCTCCTCCCATTCGATCTGCCATCTCGATGCCTGCTCTTCGCTCTCTCACCTAAAGCAATGCCACGCTCACGTCCTCAAAGCAACATCCAATTCTCTCTCACTCAACCTCACAACTAAGCTCGTATCCCGCTACGGCGAATTCGCCGACGTGCCTTCCGCCATTCTCGCTTTCCGTTACTTCCTTCCGGGATCCCGCGATGTCCACCTCTTCGATGCCCTCATTAAGGCTTTCACCGTCAACTGTCTTCCGCTCGACGCATTGCAACTCCATGCCGAGATGCGTCGCTCCGGCATTGCGCCGAGCAGGTTTACGTTCCCGGTTTTGTTTAAGGCCTGTGCGGCTTCGGAAGCCGGTGTTAGATGTGATGTTCAACTCCACGTCGATGCTTTGAAATTGGGTTTCCTTGGGAACTCATTTGTCGCGGTTGGTTTGGTTGATATGTACATGAAGAGTGGTTGCGTTGAGCAAGCGTTCAAAGTGTTTGACGAAATGGCTGGACGAGATTCGGTTGCTTGGAATGCCCTGTTTGCGGGTTATGTGCAGAAAGGTCTTCCGGAAAAGGGATTGGAGGCTTATGAAAGGATGGTGGAAGCGGGAGTTGAGGTCGATTCTGTGGCCATGGTGTGCGCCTTGGGTGCATGTGCACGGATGAAGACGGTGCAGATTGGCCGGAAAATGCACGGACGTGCCATCAAAGCCGGGATGTCTCATGATACTTTGATATCGACTCCGTTGTTGAATATGTATGCGAATTGTGGGGTGGTGGATGATTCAAGCCAAGCGTTTGATGAAATGGCTGAAAGAGATTTGGTTGCTTGGAATGGCACTCTGTCCTGTTTGTCAGATAATGGGTTTGTGGGCAAGGCACTTGACATGTTTGTGGAGATGCAGAGATTGGGCATGAAGCCAAATGGCCGGAGCTTGGTGGCTGTGTTGCCAGCAATTGCGATGTCAGGTGCTTTACGTCTTGGTGAGGCTGCACACTGCTATGTTCTACGAAATGGGCTCGAGTCAGATGAATCTCATGACCGCGCTTATTGATATGTATGTAAAATCTGGCAATTTGGAAGCTGCAAGTGTGCTGTTTGGCGAAGTCCCAAAGAGAAACGTAGTTGCATGGACTGCCATGATTGCTGGCTATGGCATGCATGGTATGGACACCGAGCCTTGCAATTGTTTGATGAGATGCTCAAAAGTGGAATCAAGCCTAATAAGGTCACATATATTGGGGTTCTGACTGCTTGTAGCCGTGCTGGGCTCGTAGATGCAGGCTGGAACCATTTTCAGTGTATGGTTGAGTCTCATGGGATCTCGCCTAGTGCAGAGCATTATGCATGCATGGACGAGCTGGATTATTGAACCAGGCAAAAGATATGATACTGACCATGCCGATTGCACCAACACTTGGTGTCTGGGGTGCTTTGTTGGGTGCATGCAAGATTCATGGCAATGTTGAGCTCGCAAAATGTGCCGCTGAAAAACTGTTTGAATTGGATTGCAATGATGCAGGATTTTATGTTCTGCTCACAAACATATATGCGGAAGCTGGCATGTGGGATGAGGTTAAACGAGTAAGGGAACTGATGAATGAGAAGGCCTTGAAGAAATTACCAGGGTGGAGTTCGATTGAGATTGAGAATCAAGTGCATGCATTCATCGCTGGCGATACTGTGCACCCAGATGCGGAGAAAATATATTGGAAATTAAAGGAATTGATGACGAAGATGAAAGGAGATGGGTATGCGCCCAAGACCAAGGTAGCGCTGAAAGATGTTGAAGATTGTGTCAAGGAGAATGTGCTGTGGAGTCATAGTGAGAAATTAGCCATTGCTTATGGGCTCATAAGATAAACATTATAGAGCAGCAATTAGGCCTGCCATGTTTTATGGTTCTGAGTGTTGGGCAGTTAATCATCAATCAACATGTACATCAACATGTACAAAAGATGTCTGTGACAGAAATGAAGATGTTGAGATGGATGAGTGGTCATACAAGAAAAGACCATATACATAATGAGGTTATTAGAAACAAATTAGGAGTGGCACCAATAGAGGATAAAATGAGAGAACATCGGTTAAGATGGTTTGGACATATAGAAAGAATATCAAAAGAAGAACCGGTAAGAAGGTTAGAAAAACTAAATTTGGAAAGTATTAAAAGAGGTAGAGGATGACCACAAAAGTGTTGGAAAGAAACAATAAAGAATGATCTAGCTTATTGGGAGTTAACTGCTAACATGGCACACAATAGGGATCTGTGGAAACAAAGAATCCATGTAGCCGACCCCGTCTAGTATGGGAAAAGGCTTAGTTGTTGTTGTTGTTATGGGCTCATAAGAACAGGCCAAGGTACAGTAATAAGAATCATGAAAAACCTTAGAACTTGTGAAGATTGTCATGAGGTTTCTAAGAGCATATCAAAACTAACAGGAAGAGAGATCATATTGAGGGATGCTGCACGCTTCCATCATATGAAGGATGGCATATGTTCATGTGGAGACTACTGGTAGGGTCCAATAGTACTGAGTTTTTCTGAACAAGAGCGGCATAATTGTGTGCATCAGCCATTTATTTAATTCATCGTCATAACTCTTAATAAGATGAACAAGCTAAGAAACAATGTTGACCACATCTATTATAATGTTGGTTTCCATTGAGGTACATGGTTTATGCGAGTATGCCACTAATTACGAGATACAGCAACAGTTGGATGTGAAGCAAGTCCTACAACTTGCATTCTCCCAGGATAATATATAAAGAATCCATTTCAATTTATATCTCACCATCACATAAAAAAGAAGAAAAAGAACCAATATAATGGATCAACTAGATCTGAAACTACCCAATATTTCAAATAGATGGAACGACGGAAATGTTGTGGAACTGGCACAAAGACAAAGCTGTATTTATATATACACAACAAGATTTCAACAACAAATGTTACAGTGATAAGTTGTAAGATTCGTTGAGCTGTGAGGCAAGCAAGATATCTCCAAGCTGTCTATAGAGGTCGACTTGATCCTCGATTGAAAGGTTCCCCAAGATCTGGAGGACAAAGTAAGAGCAGTTATCTGAGCAAGTGAGTAGAAAGTGAATGCCTAGAGTCTTTTGATGGAAGTTGTACGTACCTGTTGAAGAATGGTCTCCACAGAATTGCTGTGAGGCACTATGAACGATTGGTAATAGATGTAAGAGAAGGCATGCATGACCATCTAGGGAAATTCAATAAAAAGCGCATAATTCAGAAAATTAAAAAGAATAGTGTACAACTCCACAAAGGATCTGGGTGAAACTAATCAACAAGATTCAAGAAGAAACTAAATAATCCATGACCATCTTGGAAAGTTCAATATGAACCGCATGATTTAGAAAAAGAATAGTACAACTAGTCTACGTAGGCAACTTGTGAGTGATACTAATCAACATGATATTGAAAAGAGAACTGAATAATTCACATGTGAAAACAGTGATAACATTAGTTGATGAAGATTTTATATCGTATCATAGGCGTGCAAATATTACTTCATGGGGTTCAATCAAAATTTCAGTTGCATTCTTCCGTGAAGGCTATACATGACTTATGTATTCCATCGACAAGAATTTGGCTTTGGCAGCACTAACCAAACTGCCATTACAGAAGCAACCGGTATAATTTGAACTAGTTACCTGGCAATCCATTCTGTCAGTAATTCCACCATGCCCAGGAATACTACCACCAAAGTCCTGCACGAAAAATAAATAAGTGGGTTAAAAGAGCCATGGAGTTCACAATAAAAGGTTAATTTCTGATATTCCTTTAGAAGATGTAAAGGAGAAAACCTTAATTTTGAATGCCCTTTTGAACCCGCTTGCAAAAAAGCCTCCAAAAGGTGCTATACTTGATGCAAAGAAACCAATAGCTAAAGCATGAAATTGCACTGGCATCAAGGTTGCCTCCTTCCAGGGAAACTGTAAAAGAAGATAACGGTTAAATCGTGCCTATATAGAGAGATGCGTCAAGTTTCTGCGATCACATGCCCAGAAGGCACCAAGAAGCAAACTTCAAAGGTTAGGCAACTAGAAGAGTTCCACAGTATGAAAACAAACAATAGATAACTTCTTTTCTATTCGCAAGCTGGGGTTAGGCACATACTCCTCAATACAGACACTTTAACTCCCCTTCAGGCTTTGCACTCTGGACTAATGTTAGGGAATCCAATCTCTACCTCTAATGTCAGGATAGGCCCAGAAAATATAATCTTATTAATCAAAAATATATCAGAAACAGGCAAAAATAGCATTGAGTATCATTTACATCCAAAACACTAAATCATGATAAATGATCAAACAAAAGCGGTGTTAAGAAACACAACACGAGCAGAAATGGCACCAAAAAAATCATCACACTAACAACAACAACAACTAAGCCTTTTCCCAAACTAGATGGGGTCGGCTAAAAAAAAAAAAAAAAAATCATCACACTAGAATGAAGAAAATATAATCTTTAGAGAAGTAACATTAATTACACGACCAAACTGGCCACTGATGAACGTGATGTTCCAGTAAAACTGTCAAGATTTAAGACCCAACCCATCATCACCTCTCGGTCACCACCGGCACAATATAATAAATCTAGACAGAAGTCTGCTCACTCACCCAGGGAGGCAATGAGTAACATCTAGGCTTGAAAAGAGGACCAGGATCACAATGGAGCCATCCTGTAGACATATCCTGCAAATGACGGTTATATCCTGCTTAAGATCTCAACAGGAACGACTGACCCCAACAATGTGCAAGAACAGCATTTTGGAACAAGAGATTACTTTTCTTGGGCATGTAAGCCACCGAAAGCGTCCCAGAAAATCTGCCAACTGCAAGGAAAACACGATAGCACATGAAAAATATTGGGACTTTGTGTTCGTACATTTGCCTCAGTTTGACATAGTAATAAGCAAGCAAACCATAACATATCTTAATCGTCCAACACCATAAGGTCACAAATACATGATCAGTTAAGCAGTCCAATGTGCACGGTGTCACATTTGTAAATTGAATAAAGCATGATTGGAAGTGCATGCATGTAAAAACTATCTGAGTATTGCGTTCTTCTGATTCATTACCAAAGGGAAGCATAGTCCACATGGTTTCAATTAAAATAAAAATAAGAGATAATAACTGGTATAGACAATTCTAAGCCACAAAAAAGTGACATGGCATCAGTGTTTCTTAAACAAGAAAAACTGAATATAGCAAACTCACCAGGAATGCCGATATTATGGTTGTCACAGATGCTCCAATAAAACCTTCCCAAGTTTTCTTTGGAGACAACTTGATTAATGGTGTTCGGCCAAAGAAGAACCCAAAGATATATGCAGCAATATCGTTGATAACAATAAGTGATGCAGGCAGAAGAAACCTGCAAAAATATCACTTCAATTCAACAGTTCATGCGCATCAACAGCAAAACACTGAAAACAACTGCAGATCTACATCCTACAAGAGCAAAAGAAGATGTCTGGAATGACCAGAGCCAGCCACACATAAGTGCTCTGCAACTCTTCTGAGGCCTTTTCAGCTAACAATGTTCTCAATTGAAATAAAATAAGCAAAACCATAAAAAAATTTGAAATGCTCTCAATTGCCACAAATGAAAGAAAATAAGTCCTTGTTTCCATTAGTGTGCACAAGTTAATCTGATCAAACTTGTAACAGATTAGTGATATCCAGAGGGCCATCCAGTGTCTTACCTATGGAAGCTTTCTTCTCAAGAAGAATAACTAAAAGGAAAAACACTATTACTGTAGTGATAATAATCATAATATGATAAAGTTGGATCCGGAAAGGAAAATTTTCTTTTTAAACACTGCAAAATCAGATGAAAGAGACTGGTGTCCTATCTAAGCATCAGCATCAGCATATGATTGGTCTTAGACAGCCCCTGGCGGCATTCATTATTTGTCAGCTTTGAATTTGATATTTTCAGGAATCTTGTACAGCATAAAGATCCAAAATCTCTATCAACGCTCAAGCACATTGCTGAATTTGAGTCAATGACAAACCTATTACCTGTCACTACATGAATTGGTCCAGGCTGACGATTAAAGCAAAGCAATTTTTCAAACAAAACTCAGAATTTTGCAAGATTTATTTCCACCAAAAAGGGTGTATGCACGTCCATAAAAAGATATAAAGATTCAACAGAGTGAAGAAACATAAACCAGAAGATTTTCCTCAATTATTTGCTGGTCTGCGACAAAAATGAAGAAAGGAAATAGAAGTTAAAAACTTCAAGTTGGCAATGATGCAACAATCAACCTCTGAAAACCTTTTTCTTTATGATGCAACGACACTGCATTACCTATGTGGACATTACAGTGGAAAGAGCACAAAAAATTTCGATGTTGATGCTAGAAAATTTCTGGAAGGATTCATGCAGAAGAACAAGAAAATCGGAAAGGGTCTCTAACCATATGTAACGGCACCTAATGTCTAAAGAAAGTGGTCAAACAAACAACATTAAGATAAACATCGAACAGCCAATTACCAGAAAATGCCTTCAAATATATTTGCCACGGTGAATGCAGATTGTGAAAACACGACAAGGAGAATCATGTGAGTCCATGCAAACTGCCCAAACTGATACTTGTACATCTTCATCTTTAGAGTGAGTATAAACCATACAAAGCCTGTAAACAACATTAAAAAAAATGGTTGAGATGTTAGGCAACAGCCTCTAAAGCAAGATATCTAACAAACAAGGCATGCACAGGGGATATTAGCTATTGGACATCAACATAACAACCGCACACATCATGCTCAGAGAAAACATACCAAGTGTTATAAATAATCAGTATATCATAAACTAAAGCAGCACAAAGAAAAGGCATGACAATGAACACGTACCAAACCAACAGGCATACACTCTCCAACAAGACAATATTGGAAACTAAATTGGTTGGCACACAGAGAGCATACATATGCACAAGCACAAAAGGATAAAGAAAACAAGTTGTAAGGTTCGCACTTGCAGGATCAATGACAACTTATAGGAGCAGAAAACCTGCCTGAGATATATAAGACATAGCAAAATAGCATGTGATACTTGATAAAGCTGCTCACAAGCCAATATAAGAATTTATCTGAGAGAACCGTGTTCACAAGTTGCCGCCGAAGAAAGTATCCATAGACAAATATCATTGTTGTAACAAAGAAATGCCTGGAAGAAAAAACAAAAAGTAGTCACAAGAAAGAGATCAAATAAGTAGCAACGCCAGCTGGCAATAAACCAATACAGAGTAGGCAAAACCAGACATGCGTAACAGTAATTAATATAATAAAGTCAGGAGGAATGACTAACCAATTTAGAAGTCTAAATCCAGGAAGTTGTCTATCTTCACTTGTTTTTCTCGCTAAGTTGAAAACTTCCCGTACCATAAAAATTTGTAGAACTAAAATCATTCCACAAATGTAGAGATGCCCCATGTAAATTATAAAAGCAAATGATCCAAGCATCCACAAAGATGACCATGCACGTGTCCGCATAGACTTGTACTTGTTGTGATCATCAATAAGCAAATTACCTCCATTTGTTTTAGTGTCATGCAGAGCCTGAATTCAGTTAATGGCCATTATAATCAGTATAATAGCAAAAAACAACTGAAAATATTTTAGCATGACGTGATGAATACTAACAGTGCGCTGTCTACCCAAATTATGGGAAAGCTAGAACTAGTGATGGTCCACAGGCACATATTCTTCCAAACATGCTTACTAAACACTGTACAGCATATCCTATACATAACAATCTCATGCCCACTGTAGGTAAGCATAGACATCAATAGCATTCCTGGTGATGTGCAGTGAAAAAGGAATGCTAAGGGCTTTCCTATGAGAAGGAAAATGACGTTAGTTAACTATGGAATTTTAAGGGATATCAAATATATATATGGAGAGAGAGAGAGCAGCAAACAATGGATGAATAGAAGCATCCAGCACTACAGAATAACACTCAAGATTAAAGATTGGGTCCATTACGTTCCCCCAAATAATACCTCAAGCAACGGATCTAAGAAAGCAATAGGAGGACAGAGTAAAGAAGAGAAATGAAACTGCCAGGATTAAAAAGAAGCATGCAGGAACACTTGATATACCTCACTCGAGCGCTTCCGATGTCGAATGCGGGCAGAAGGAAATGATGTTGAAGGGTTACTCAAGCTATTCTCTTTCTGTGAGGTCGACATATTTTCTTCTTCAATATTTCTACCCATTGGTTCTAAGTAACCGGGCACAAACAGAGCAAGGCATTTTGCATGATGAGACACAGGGAGCCTTATAACTGAAGGTTAAGAAAAGAGGCAAACTAATTAATATCATGTTACTCTTACGGAAAAAGAACCAGAGATTGACATAGTCATAAGAATTAACAGAATATTCTAGATTGCAGTAAAACATAAAACCACCACATGAGGGTACAATAACTTCCGAAAAAGGACAGATAGTTATCAGTTTTTTCCCCTTATGAGTAGCAGCAAAAGGGGATAAAACCATGCATAAAAAATATAGTTGCAATCATACTTGGAGGAAAAATTACAATGATATTATCAGTTTATGAATATTCAATCTTTTACATTTTTGGTTGTGTTTTTTTGCTTGTTTCAGTTTCTGCATATGGTTTCAATCATAACATGCAAAATTATTGGAAGAAGATGTTTTATTATGATTGGACAGGAAAATTGAACTACTAGCTCGTGTGACATTGGTACAACAAGAAATACAAAATCAACTTTCTTTGTTTTCCACTTTGCAGTATTCAAAACTTGATTGATTTTCAATTCTTCACAACAAATGCCATCCTGGACGCAATGAACCAAGAACAGACCAAATTTCTTCAAAGACTATATGCTTGGGAAAATTAAAAGAAAAGTAAACAAAGGAGTAATTATTTCCTCAAACGTTTTCCTATTCAGCGAAGACCAAACAAAATTTTAAAGACAATGCAAAAGTATAACCAATCCAGTTCATGGATTCTGGACTAACTGGAGAATATTTGGCATTGAGATAGAACAAAACCCACCAAAAAAATAAGAAGGGAGAACAAAAAAGGCCGACAGATACATGGTTGTTAAGTCGATACTCACTCAGGATTCCTCAGACGTCGCACTAGGTCAAGGAGAGAAAGAAATGCAATAAATACAAACACAAGATGATGCCTGCTCTAAATCATGCAAAATAGTCGAAAAGCAAGATGGCAAACATCATTACCAGCACATTGGCAAAAGAAAGCTCAACTTTTTCAGTAGAACATTTAAAAACATATGAAAAGACAACCAAAAAACTTTTCCAGGTTTTCTCTTTTTAAATCAAAGAAGGTCGCGCACAAAATTCACCGGAATTGGGATTCCCCGCTTTCCTGAAGATTTCAAACACCCAATGCCGAATTACGTTGTCACAAATGAATAAAATCCGAAAAAAGAATCAACAGAAAAGTTTATAACCCCAAGTTAAAAAACGAGGGTTTAAGCAGGTCCTCCTGTAGAAACAAAATTCTCCTCCAAAAACTCTTTGGATTTTTTCGCTCAACAGAAAGAAAAACACAAAACTCCAAATGGGTATGCGAGAAATCAGTAAGAGGTGAACTAACAACGGCGGGACTCACATTATATGACCCAAATAAGAACTCCGCGAGTAAAAATCAAAGCGCTATGAGATCCACAAAAGGGAGAAGAATATAAACCTTTTAGAGATACGCAGAAAGTAATCTACCTATATTTAGGGCTTGCAAAGTGATTCCGCACTCATCAAATAAATTTTAAAAGAACGGAAAATCATTTGATCTTTTGAAGAAAATGGAGACAATGAAGGACTTTAAAATGTTTTCCTTTTGCGTCTGCGTAAGAGACGACGCGATTGAATTAACTAACATTTTTGCGACAGCAAAATTCGAATTGTATTGAACAACGAAACAAGGAAAGTGATTGAAACAAGAGAAGGAATACAGAGGCTAACCTTAAGACGTGGAGATCCGCTCTCCGACGCTCATCGATTGCATGTTCGCTTCAGAGTGTCTCTCTCTTTAAACAATAAATCAAAGTTAGTGATCTAGTATCCAAACTACTGACAGACCCGGTCCGCTTGCACGACGTATCGACACAAAAATGAGTCATTATCCAGCGAAACTTAACAAATTAACGGACACGACACGAGATAAAAAAAATGCTTTAGTGGCACAAGAATTGTCTTTCTTGGTGCATTTTCCTATGGAAAGAATCAAATTAGGGACACGACACGATGGAAGTATGTGTGCACAATCAGTTTAGAGCCAAATGGGTGAAGCCCAGATCCGGTATTTTAGGATGCTCCGATTTGATTGAGATGTTAGATAATAAACTCAGATGGGAAAACAGTTTAGCTGAATCCACTGATCTCCTATCCAGTTGGATTTGGATATCCATCATACATGTAATTCGAAATCCAAAACCATATCCCAGTCCGATTATTAATCGTATCCAATTTCTTGGCTAAATCCAAATTACCCAGAGTAAGTAACTGAAAGGGTATCAGATAAATCCGGATTTACAGATAGTGACCGAATTCTATTCCAAAAACCAAGGCCATATTTCAGTAAAAATTAATTCCGATTTGTAACTCTTATCCATTATCAGGCACGGTAACCGAGTGATTTGGATCTCAATTTGTAATTTATAATTCCGATTAATTGAGATATATGGGTGCAAACCAATAATCAGTTCGGGCTCCTCTAGATTTGGATCTCGATTTGTACCTATACCCGGTTAAGCTGGATTCAAGATCCAAACAGAGTTGTGACTCGGTGAAGCTGAGAATGGTTGACCGGGGCAGACCTACCTGTGCAGGTGGTTTCAAATTACAACCCAGACTCAAGCTGGGGGTCAGAGAGATGGATAACATGTACCCAACTCTGGGTTGGGTCCAGTCAAGCATGGTCAGCAATACTTAGATAGGGTCTTGTACAAAATTTTACCATACTTTAATCAACTAAACTTCGAGACCAGCCATCTGACGGCCGGTCCCTGCCTCCACCACCGGTCAGTCCATCGGTCGGTTGGTCCCGAGAGTTCACCAAGGCCTTGCAGTTTCAAAACTCCCCACTAGCAGCAATGGCACTAGAGCGCCCTGTCGTTGAGCTAATGTTCTGGGTGCGAGGTCATCAACACTTTAATGGCAACTCTCTGGCTTCTTTCTTTTTGGCAGATGCCAGATGCACTCCCCAGGTATAGAACTCACGACCATCATGTTGTGAGCCAATGTGTTAGCCAGGTGAGCTATTGTCCGTGGTGTCACGACCACAAACTTTTACTACGGATTATGACAATGGAAATATGTAAATATCGCATTCACAAAATTACGGAAAAAAACACGAATTTTGAATTATTTGTTGACTAGAACGCAATTTTTTAGTAATTAAATGCACAAAAGCAAGGTTTTAATAGAAGTAGACATGGCCCGCTGAGATGGGTTGTTTGAATTAAACATGACCAGTTTGGAACCGGTCTTGCAGTTTCAATTGAAAATGAATCAGTCTATGAACCAATCAATCCATACTTCCCAATTTGGTTCCAGTTCCACCTTTCATAGAATCGGAATCATCGCTTTCAAGACGTATATGTTTCATATTTTTATTATTTTAATTTCAAAAAAATAATATTTTTTCAGGTTTCGAGTAGTTTAGGATCCAAACCGGAACTGGAAAGCGATTGTTCTGTACTAAAACAAAACCAGCCTAGTCCCGATTCAATTTGGTTTCTGTCTGAATAGACAGTTTGAAACCACTAATTCTGGTTTACTCGGAACCCAACATGTCTAAATAGAAAGAAATGCAAACTCTACTCTTATCAAATAAAGAATGAGTTGATTTCTCGTAATTCATGTCAAATAAATCCCAGAAACTTGTCCCAGAGAGGATCATGCCAGCCACACCTTGAGGACTCGTCTAAGTTGCGTGTCCCTGTGACACGCAATGTAGATGGTCAAGAGAATATAGTAATCTATGGCGTGCAAGAATCATCTCAAGCATGTGTTTGCAAAAGGCACGCACCATGCACGCATTATGTCCCACGTGACATGCCGGCTTACGTTTCTGGCTTGAAAACGTGCATGAGAAACTTTTATGAGGCCTGAAAACCAACTCAACGAGCCGATCTCATAAGAAGGTGAGCTGCGAGCTAAATGAGCTGAACATGAGGTTGCTCATTACAGATACGAAAAGCATGAACATTTTTCTTTCAGATAAAATGAGGAGGTTGAAGCCTAGGTATCGAACACATGACGTTCAACTTATAAGTCAACCCCCAAGCCAGGTAAATTATTGCTTGCCATGTATGTATATGTATATATGTGTATATATTTAGTCTAGTTTATGTAAAGTCTAGCTTTTGAGTGCAACTTTTAGGGTTCTTTTGAGAAGGGAACACGAATTTTTATTTTCCTCCATCACATATTCAATATGTGGATAGTATTTTTTTCTAGCTATTTACTTTCAAATATGTTTCTAGGAGCTATGGCTCTCCTCGTCTTAAAAGAAACTTTGATTGAAGGTTGTGAGTTTGATATATAGGAACAAATACACCAGCTACTCGATTTTGTTATGCAAAGAGAAACATGTATATATAGGAAAAATTGTAAATGTTCATATAAATTCATGCTCAAATCCACTTTATCATTATGGTTAAGGTGATAAAACATAGAGCATGCATTAAATACAACATACTTCATACCTTTTACTTTTTTAATTCAAATCTCTATCTATAATCGTACCGATTAAATGATAGAAATGATAGTGGATTGAGCATGATAAAGGGTATGAACTATGCTTTCTCTCACACACATACATGAGTATCATCAAACTTTAGCAAGATCTCCACTTTATTATATTTTACAAATTGGTGCCTACCTTTGGCCGGTCCTTTGCAAAAAAGAATAATACACATGCAAGTCATTTTGTAAATTAATCATTAAAGAATGTCATAATTACGTATAAGACACTAAAGAGACTTTAAACTTTGAAATACTGATGTTATACAAACTTAGGAGAAAGAGAGTGCCATCTTTTAGACACATGCTTTATTTACAACATAATAAGGATATTACTATCTATTTTCCCCACTCCTTCGAAGCGCATAATAAGCCCAAGGACTTGTAGGTTCCTGGTACAAAACAGAGGCTCTTCCTTCATGACCACTCAACTTGTTCAAAACTTCTTCGACCTCCATTCACAGTATCCAACAGTTTTTGAGGTTTCATCTTAGAAAATAATGCTTACTTTGCTCATTATACACATCTTTGTTATCACAATAAGTTCTTACTAAGGCCGCTTACATGTCAACTTTTGGATCCTCGATTGAATCTACGTGTATATTTCATAGTCCGTCCCACTTTAAAAAGTGATATGACTTATTTCATAGTCCGTCCCGCTGGTAAGGTGTGTCCAAAATCATTACGTTTACGAGCTAAACGAGCTGAAGACAACCGACTTTTACATCCAATATGAATCTCATCTAAGGACATAACGAGAAGGCAATGCCTCTATCATAACTATTAGTTGATATGAAGGTTAGGATGAGAGTGCTATGTAATCTTATACTTTTACTTTCATGGCTAAATTTATCATGGAATAGAGTTGAAGCTGTAGAATTTATATTATATACTTATACACGCATATCCTCTTTTACTATCCATACACTCCTAATACCTTTTCTACTCAAAATACCATTTTTTTCTCTCCGTTGGTTTCTCCTTCTCTTTCCTAATTTATTACTCTCTCCTCTATCTTCTCATTCTCCCAACCCTCTCTCTTTGTTGTTCACTAGAGCTTACTTGCATGCATTCAAATAGTGCAACAACTCTTTCCCCCTTGTCCTTCTCTTTCTCCTTTTCTCTACTCTTTCCATCTTCCTTTTTTTGCATATCTTGTACAAAGTTTGACATAGAATAGGGATGCACATGGACACATCTGATTTCAAGCTCAGGCATAGATGAGCATGACTAATCCTCCGACCTAGATGTCCTTTGACGCGTTTGGGCTATGAATCAAATGCGACTGCATAAGTCTATGCTCAAGGCTGAAATATGTGTAGGTGTATTCGAGCTGTAGCTCCATTAGGCAATAGAGTAATGGTTTAGTCTTCACATGACAAGCCTATACGGGTCCTTGTTTGTTTCATTTAAAATAAAAAATACTTTTGGCTTTTGATGCAAATTGTCGAATAATGGACAAGAAATTAAATATAATACTAACAAAGAAATGGATAGTTATGCATAAAATGCTGATAGAATTGATTATTCATTAGTATTTGAAATTAATGAAATGTTTTGCAATCATGATGACTTGATTTGGTTACAAGAAGAGTTGAAAGAGATCATAACATTGTGATTTTAATAATTAGTTCAAAATGAAAAGATTGAAAATGTAAAGTTTGGCATGGATGTCATAAAAGGTATGAGACGTTTTTCATATATATATATATATATATATGTATGTGTGTGTATGTATGCGCATCTATGTATACATATATATACATATATGGATACATGTTTGTGTATATTTAGATATGCATATATGCATGTATATATATATATATATATATATATATATATGTATACACACATATACATATTTATATTACTTATGTTATCTTACTAGTTCTGCAAAAGGGGATTACATTTGCATTAGAGCATCATGTTATTCAGATTCAGTTGCGTTCATTTGGATGATCACTGAGGTGCATATACTATAACCCTTACATATTATTAACAAAACCGATAATGTGCTCTTGGTTTAATAGTTTTATAACTTGAGTTTAAAGATTGTAACATCTACTGAGAGTATTTTGTCAACTGAAAAAAAATATTTGTATTACTTATATATACATGATGTTTATAGTGAATATATATATATATATATGTCTTAATGAGGTTGTTTATAGTTTTATATAGGGTTCAGATTGTGCATGTAAGGTTGAGGATTAACTGACAACTCAATCATAAGATTTGATACAACAACAACAAACAACAACTAAGCATTTTCCCATACTAGCCGGGGTCGGCTACATGGATTCTTTGTTTCCACCAAGCTCTATCATGTGTTATGTTAGCAGTTAAATCACAATAAGCTAGATCATTCTTTATTGTTTCTTTCCAACACTTTTGTGGTCGTCCTCTACTTCTTTTAATACTTTCCAAATTTAGTTTTTCATACTTTCTTAAAGGTTCTTCTTCTGATCTTCTTTCTATATGTCCAAACCAATCTTAAACGATGTTCTCTCATTTTATCCTCTATTGGTGCCACTCCTAATTTGTTTCTAATAACCTCATTATGTATATGATCTTTTCTTGTATGACCACTCATCCATCTCAACATCTTCATTTCCGTCACAAACATCTTTTGTACATGTTAATGGTTAACTGCCCAACACTCAGAACCATAAAACATGACAGGTCTAATTGTTGCTCTATAATATTTACCTTTTAACTTTAATGACATCTTCTTATCACAAAAAATATCTGATGCTCCTCTTTATTTTAACCAACTAGCATTAATTTTATGCGTAACATCTCTATCAATTCTTCCATCACTTTGAAAAATTGACTCTAGGTATTTAAAACTTTCCTTTTGGGGGATGCAATGTGTGCCGATTTTAATGTTTATGTCCTTTGAAGTATCCAAATGATCAAACTTATATTCCATATATTCCGTCTTTGTTCTACTAAGTCGGAGGCCTTTGCTTTCTAATGTTTCTCTCCATAGTTCTAATTTTCTATTAACTTTTCCGTTAGACTCTTCCACTAACACAATGTCATATGCAAATAACATACACCAAGGCACTTCATCTTGAATATGTTTTGTTAACTCATCAATCACCATTATAAATAAGTATGGACTTAAAGTTGATCCTTGATGTAACCCAATATTAACTTCAAAGAACTCCGCCATTCCTTTATGAGTCCTCACACATGTTTTTGCACCATCGTACATGTCTCTTATAAGGTTAATGTATGTCAATGGGATACCTCTTTTTTCCAAAGTTCTCCAAAGAACCTCCCTCGGTACCCTATCATAAGCTTTTTCTAGATCAATAAATATCATGTGAGTATTTTTTTTACTCTAAAATATTCCATAAGGCATCACAAAAGGTGAATCGCTTCAATAGTAGATCTACCTGACATGAATCCAAATTGGTTCTCAGTTGTACTTGATATTTGTCTTAACCTACGTTCCATAATTCTTTCCCACAATTTTATAGTATGGCTCATTAACTTGATACCTCGATAATTCGCACAATTTTGAATGTCTCCCTTGTTCATATGTATGGGTATAAGTGTACTTGATCTCCAATCCTCGGATATCTTTTGGTTTTTCCATATTTCATTAAATAGTCTTGTGAGCCAAGTGATTCCTATTTCTCCTAGTATTTTCCAAACTTCTATAGGAATATTGTGTGGTCCTATCGATTTACCACCCTTCATATGTTTAAGAGCCTTTTTGACTTCATTCTTTTGAATACGTCGGTAGAAATTATGGTTTATATACTTTTATGATTATTTTGACTTCATTCTTTTTTACTTCATTCTTAAACAATAATTATATAGTGTTGTTGTAACTTTGAAAGATGAAAATACCCTTATATATTACAAAGAGCATAACATAACATAGATAAAGGAGCAGACCCGAGACCCCATATACTCTTTAACATGTGTATTGTTGGGACACCCAGATGAGTACCACATTTGTATCCATGAAGAATACAAGTCTAATAAGAATATTTCTGACCATAACTGCTCTGCTAATAAAAGGAATAATCAAGAATACAGCTCAAACAATAATTATGTTAAGGTTTGGAGACCTAAATCTCTTCAAATGTCTAGAAAAAAAATTTCTGACCATAAATGCTCTGCTAACAAAAGGAATAAGCTATTACTGTCATTGTTTCAGTTGTTGGAGCCATTAACCCTTCATGTTTCCCATGTCAAACGAATTTTCAAGACTTACACCCATCTTATCTGCTGCATCTGAAGCTTTTTCAACCAGCTTATGTAATCCTGTCTTCATGTGTTGCTTTCCTTCCCTTTTCTTTCTTTGTATTTTGCAACTATTTGGACCTATCAAGACGTATCTCTCACAGTTGTCTAATCCTGAAAAGCTTTTGTCTCATCTTATTTGAACTATATGCAGATTCTCATCTATTACCAGTCGATTTGCCTGAGCTAGCATATCTGGCGTCTAGGTAAAGACATCTTATTATAGGATCGATGATTTTGTTTGATCTTTCTACAAGATATAATTCCATGTTAGGACTTCACGTTAACTCTATGATCTAAGCTTCGGTTATGCAAAGTTACAGTGTGGAGATGATTGCTTGGGATGCAACAGGAGAGAGGCTTGCGGTGTCATTCAACGAGCAGGGTGAAAAGTATTATGGCCTTGTTGCAGTATATGATATTCGGAGGACGCCCCTTATTTCATCATTAATAATGTAAGGTTCTCGTACAACATTCAGTCCTTTATTAGTTTGCTAATGCAAATTGTAGCTAGTTATGTTGAATACTTTGATGCTCTGTTAACATCTAATTTTTCTGTGAAAAAAACAGTGGTTTTGTCCGTGGACCTGGAGAAAGGCCAAAACCAGTTGCGTTTGCATTCCATGAAAATTTGAAACAGGGGTCTTTGCTATCTGTGGTAAGATCATATGCATGTTTATTCTACTTCACTAGTTCAATGATGTTCAATTCATAGAGTAATTTATATTTTGTTCTAGTGTAGCGCTGGAGCAGTGGATGGTGCTGCACATACCATTTATATTCCGGTGAAGCTCTTATATGTTCACTTAGTTCATTCCCTTCACTCCTTAGTAACGTTATAGTTTTGAACATTTTTGGACTGTTTATATCTCATTCGTGTAGTTAAATGCAGTATTGAGATTGTCAGGTGCAACGTGATGCAATTGTTACATCCTTGCTCACCTGGTCGCCTAATTGCTTCCCACTTCTGATTCTCAGTTATTCAATCGCATTTCCGATCTTCCAGCTTTAGGTGACTTCCTTAATTTAGGCCTCATGGTGGAATTTTATTATATCTAGTCTCCTTGCAGGTGGATATGGATCGTAACAATTTGAAACGTAACTAAATACCCAAAATTGCATATACTAAATAAAGAATAATTGTTGTAAAAAAAAATTCAGAGCAAATCACAACAGAAGCAAGGAATACGAATAATATCTTTTTTAATTATTTCATATTTATTTATAGTGCTACCATCATGAAGTAAAAGGAACTTTCAATCTAGAAAAGCCCCTTATTTTTTTTAACTTTTGCTAATGAGTTGCCAAAATACGCCAACCAATGTACCATTAAATGAATTCCAGGAAAATACTCAAACCTTTCTAAAAGTGTTCTCATAAGCTCTTCAATGATCATTGAACAATTACCCGTCAGCTTGATACATGATTCCAGCAATCCGGGCAGAATTGACCGCCACCTTGATGAAAGCCAAGGGATATATTTTGTATTGCAAACTTTCCTGATTGAGCTTCTTCGATGTGTTGACTACCAATTTCAAAAGCTTTCTGTCGCACAGATATCGAACTTAAGTGAGAGAGAGAGAGAGAGGCACAATGCATGAAAATTTTGAAAGTCTATGAAAAGATTGTTTTCCACAGCGTTGACCATCATGATGTGTTAGCTTCAGGAAACACATTCATGCACGCGCATACAAAAGACGCATCGATATTTCTATGAGATTATATTTCAGTTACATTGACCATTCTAAACATCAAAAGCCAGATTAGTCAAACAAGGCACGCAACTAAGTAGAAACATGCATACATAACATGCACAAAGTTGTTGGACATTTATGTTAGACCATCCGTGCTAGTTTGAACCGTTGGACTGAGAAAACATCTGATTTAGTGAAAAAAGTGAAAACAATAGGAATTAGTTTGTACTTAAAAAAACAACTTTCAAAGTTTTTTTAAAAATCTAGACAATCCATCTCTTCAGTCCGACATATTTGAAGGCTTTTAGACATGGAGATTGAAGTCACATTTGAAGGTTGAATTTTGACAAAGAAGCACTCTGCTGCATCTCTCTCTCTCAACAAGCAAAAATTCAGGCGGATAACATTGAACTAGTTTTGCCTCACCTGGGAGGACGCACTACCTGGTCTCTAGCATCTCCTATTTGATCGATTCTTCCATGAAAAACACGCATGCACAAGAGAAACGTGAATGCCGGTGCTGATGACTGCATTCCTAAGGTCCTTGTTCGTTCTCGGGCGCATCCTTGGCTCGAAACCACCTTGGTTCTTGTAAAAATGTTCCGCAAAATGATGCCCACTATACATTCAAAGAGTTGAACAGTATCATGTAGATCATGCTGAGTTGAGGATCTAACCTCCGAGTCTTACATATATAATTTTCTTTTTGGTGAAGCTCCACCAAGCAATCATTTTGTAATAGTGTTTACCGTTGAAGCCATAAGATCAATTAATGTGATATGCAAGCATGAGACATATATATATGAAAAGCTGTAAATGCACGTCTTTTGGTGTATAATGCATAAAGATATCTAGTGCTCAATCTTTGAGATCAAACGGACCTACCTCTCTCTCTTTCACACACACACACACACACACACATATATATATATATATATATATATATATATATATATATATATATATATTAATTTGATCATATCCACTATTGACAGTGTCCACTCATTCGAGACCATTGGTGTTCTCAGGTAGTGTGGAATAACATTGTCCTTTACTCTTTTCTGAAAACTCTTGATTTTTTAAAATTATATTCGTGTCATTGGAAAATAATGGTAAACCTGCCAAAAGTAGATAAGGTCTTGTTTTCTTATAACACTATTCATACTCAAATCTAGTTGAACATCCTCATCATTGAGTGACATGATCATAGAAATTTGAATTAAAATTAGATTTGAAAATATACTCAAACACTACATGTATTAAATGTTTTTTTGTTTTATCATGTTAATCGTTCTATAGACTATAAAGTAGATTTGAACACAGATGTGGTTAGAGCATTTACCATTACATATATGTTCAAATTTACTCAAATGTCTTCATCTAATTAACATGGTTAATGATAGAGATTTGAACTAAAGTATCATTTATTTTTGTGCTTTGCATTAAATGTTTTTTTATTTTATCACTTCAACCATTTATTTTGAAAATCAAATAATTGAGATGATAAAATAGATTTGAATATGAATGAAGTTTGAGCATTTATCATCTCTTTCCTCTCTATACACACACACACACACACACACACACACACACATATATATATATATATATAGAGAGAGAGAGAGAGAGAGATTGGATATACCCATCTCTAACACCATTGCTTTTGGTTGATATTAGTGTAATAATATCTTTTTATATATATTTTAAAAACTTTTTTTAAAATTATTTACCCTTATGCCACCCAAAAGCAATAGGTGAGCTTGTCAAAGATGAGCACGATCAAGTTTCTCTCTCTATAATGTATGTGTGTATAACCTTCATGTACTTGGGGAGCGCCTTCTCGGTTCTTGCATGCATAATCCGGTAGAACAGATTCCATGCTTGCTGCAAAACATAAGAAATGCTCGATTTCAGCATGTTAATTTCAAAAGCAGGAGGTTCTTAAAGTGATTCCATGCTTGCTGCAAAACATAAGAAATGCTCGATTTCAGCATGTTTATTTCAAACGCAGGAGGCTCTTAAAGTGCGTAGGTAAGCCCATGAAGTGTAAAGCAGTTTGGCTTTCCCGGTCCCAAAAATATACTGTTGAAACAGAGTTAGAACGCCAAGCGGCTCTCTTCGACTGTAGCCGAATATTGGGGTTAGATATAAAACTTATTTGGGAAAGGAAGCAAATACCCTACCGATTGATTGCTTCGGTCACAAGAATTAGATCTTCTGCCGTCCTCTCTCTCTCTTTATATATATATAGATATATATAAAGGATCACCTTTGCATGGCCGGTCCCAAACCCGAATAAAGGAGGGTTGTGTTAGGCTTTCAATAGCCAACGTAAAACTTTCTCAGATTTTTATACCATTAATTATACAAATTATGATCATTGCGTTGGGGCATCCCCTCTTACCGACGTGTTGAAGAGCCCGAATGCAATGAAAAATAAGCAAGGGTTTCTACATTTTCGCCTGAATATAGTAAATCAATTACAAAGAGTGTTCCCACGTCATAGACGAGTATGGGTAAAGAAGTTAGTCCCGCTACATTCCCTCCGAATATAGTGAATAAATTGCAGAGAGGGTCTCCGCATTTTCAATATTGACGGATGCGGGGATAAGGAAACTAGTCATAGATAATAAGATTTGTATTGATTCTTGGATTATCAAAACATTGTCCGATAAGCTAATGGAGGTGTATGATTCAGAAAAAAATTTATTTCGTATGTTTATAAGAGACAAAGTGGGTTGGAGAAAAAACAAAAGAGATTGATGATATAGGTTTTAAATTATGGAACTCAGGAAAGGAAAATACTCAAAACGGAGTTGGTATTATTATAAATAAAGATTTAAAAGATAGTGTAGTAGACATAACAATATGGTGACCAAATCATGATGTTGAAATTAGTGTAAGGAGGAGAGGTTTTAAATATAGTTTATGCTTATACACCCTAAGTAGAATTAGAATATAGTATAAAGATGACTTTTTAACAGTAGTTAGATAAAGTGATTCAAAGAATTCCACAAAAGAAGATGATTTGTTTAGGATGAGACTTAAATGAATATGTCGGTAAAGAGGCATTAGGATATCAAGGTATTCATGGAAACTTCAGTTTTGAGGATATAAATGAGGAAGGTAGAGAGATTTTAAATTTTGTTATGGCATTTGATCTCTTTATAGTCAATACAATCTTCAAAACATGAGATGAACATTTAATTACTTATAAGAGTGGCTTATCACATACACAAATTGATTATTTTGTTTGTAGAAAAAAAGATAGATCGCGTTGTAAAGATTGTAATGTAATTTCAAGAGAAAGTTTAACCACCCAGCATCAACTTTAGTTATGGATATAGAGGTGAAAAAGTGGACAAAGAAGAAAAGAGTGATCGAGCTATTCAGACTAAATGGTGGAACTTTAAAAGCAAGAAAAAAGATATATTTAAACAGAAAGTCATTCAAGGAGATGCGTGAAATTATATTGGTACAACATGTGATACATGAAACAATATGACTATACATATTAGGAAAGTGACGAAAGATGTGTTAGGTGAATCTAAGGGAGGTGTACTGGCACAAAAAGAAGCTTGGTGGTAGAGTGAAGTGGTGAAAAAAAAAAATCAAGGAAAGGAGGGCATATTACAAATTACATTATGCTAAAAAAATTATTGAAACTTTAGAGGCTTATATGAAAACAGAGAAAAAAGTGAAAAAAGCCATTAGTGAAGGAAAAACTAAAATTTGGAAGGATTTATATAAAAAACTCAACTCAAAAGAGGGTGAAAGAGATATTTTTAGGATAACTAGGGCTAAAGATAAGAAAACTAAGAATCTTAATTTTCTTAGATGCATCAAAGGTGAGGAAGAGAAAATTATAGTGGCAAATGATATAAAAAATAGATTGAAAAACTATTTTTATAAGCTTTTTAATAAAAATAAAGACGTTAGTATTAACTTAAGAGAGTTAACCAAATCAGAAAAGTATATAAACCATAATTTCTACCGACATATTCAAAAGAATGAAGTCAAAGAGGCTCTTAAACATATAAAGGGTGGTAAATCAGTAGGACCAGACAATATTCTTATAAAAGTTTGAAAAATCATAGGAGAGACATGAATCAGTTCACAAGACTATTTAATGAAATATTGAGAAACCAAAAGAAGTTCGAGGAATGGAGAGCGAGTACCGATATACCCATATGTTAGAACAAGGGAGACATTCATAATTGTCCAAATTATGAGGGTATCAAGCTAATGAGTCATACTATACAATTATGGGAAGGAATTATCAAACGTAGGTTTAGACAAGTATCGAGTACAACAGAGAACCAATTTGGATTCATGCTAAACATATATACTATTTAAGCGATTCATCTTTTGAGACGTCTTATGAACATCTTAGAGAAAAAAAGAAAGACCTTTATATGATATTTATTGATCTAGAAAAAACTTACGATAGGATAGCAAGGGATGTTCTTTGGAGAATCCTAGAAAAAAATATGTATCCCATTAACATACATAAACCTTATAAGAGACATGTACGATGGTGCAAAAACATGTGTGAGGACTCATGAAGAAATGATAGACTTTTTAAAGTTAATATTGGGTTACATCAATAATCAACTTTAAGTTTATACTTATTTATAATGATGATTGATGAGTTAACAAATCATATTCAAGATGAAGTATCTTAGTGTATGTTATTTGTAGATGATATTGTGTTACTCGAGGAGTCTAAGAAAAAAGTTAACATAAAATTGAAACTATCGAGAGAAACATTAGAAAGAAAAGGCTTTTGACTTAATAGAACAAAGACAAAATATATGAAATGTAAATTTGATCACTTGGTTACTTTAGAGGACATAAAAATTATAATTGTTATAAATTGCATCCTCAAAAGGAAAGTTTTAAATACTTAAGGTTAATTTTTTAGAGTGATGGAAGAATTGATAATAATGTTACGCATAGAATTAATGTAGGTTGGTTAAAATGGAGAGGAGCATTAGGTATTCTTTATGATAAGAAGATACCATTAAAGTTAAAAGGTAAATGGTATAGAGCAACAACTAGACTTGCCATGTTTTATGGTTATAAGTGTTGGACGGTTAATCATCATGTACAAAATATGTCTATGACATAAATGAAGATGTTGAGATGGATGATTGATCATATAAGAAAAGACTTTATACATAATGAGGTTATTAGAAACAAATTAGAAGTAATAACAATAGAGAATAAAATGAGAGAATGTCGTTTAAGATACATATAGAAAGAAGATCAAAAGAAGAACCTTTAAGAAGATATGAAAAACTAGATTTTGAAAGCATTAAAAGAGGTAGAAGACAACCACACACAAGTGTTGGAAAGAAACAATAACAAATTATCTACTTATTGTGAGTTAACTGCTAACATGGCACATGATAGGGCTCTATGGAAACAATGAATCCATGTAGCCGACCCCATCTAGTATGAGAAAAGGCTTAGTTGTTGTTGTTGTTATATATATATATATATATATATATATATATATATATATATATATATATATATATATATATATATATATATATATATATATATATATATATATATATAATCAATTTGCCTCTTCACATTCATTAATTGGATGTGGATTTCCCATCCATATCCCATTAATATCTAGATTATGGTCGGTTACTAACATGATAACAATGGCAATGTATGTGTTTGTGTGCATTCGTGCATGTGATATTTTCTTTCTTTAATTATTAATTTCTTTTTATTTTAAAGGAGAGAACATGGTAGAGGGCAACATACTTAGTTGTCAATAAATTCAAATAAATTTCAAGAATGAATGCTTGAAATTTTAATTTAAAAAGCAAAAGATGTTGATGTGAATAAAGTATACTCATACAAATGTTTTTAACAATCAGCAAAAGCCAATATTTGATCACATTCTTCGACATCAATTCATTAATTAGCAATCGAGCATCACGGCTTTAGCCCAAGAAAAGTGAAGGTTTGTCTCAAGATAAGGAAGTCATTTGCAAGGAAACATTATGTATATAAGAAATAACTGAAATGCCCTCAATAAGCATAATCTGAAAATCAAACTAAAGTAAGAATTACGGAGCAAATAGGAGACACCTTTCTTCAGCCCCAACTATGCATGCATTTTGAAACAGTAGCTGTCATCATCTTCCGATCCAGATCCCTCTTCAAGTTCCATTTTTTTTCTATGTTTTTAATAATATATTATTTAAAATAGATAATTGGGATTTGTTTGTTTTAAAATTTAAATTTAAGATGAATGATTGAAATTTATTTGAATTTGCTAGCTTAATACGATTCATTTGAAATGATTGGCTTAGAACCCACATGGTAGCTCGTTTTCTATACTCGTACGATTTGTTGGTGGACCCTCTCCTTGTACTGTGCATGTGTGTGCTCGCGCGCGCTTCGCAAAAGTTTGAATTTGAACTGCGATTAGTAGCCTGAAACAATTTCTTTGGTCTCTCTCTCTCTCTCTCTCTCTCTCTCTCCTTCTTGGTCATAGTTTCTAGTTGTTCAAGATCGAATCATTCTTGTGCTTTTCTGGTATTGCTGGTTCTCTCCAGTAGTTTGGTTGCCGAAGGTGTGCGTGTCTTCTCCTTTAGTTGCCGTCTCTTTCTTATTGGTGGTGAGTTCATCATTTTGTTCCAAGAGAAGTTATTTTCTTATTGTAGTTGTTGATTTTTAAGATTATTGTCGAGATCCTATATAACTTGTTTTTTCCCTCTCTTGTTATTCCGGAACTCTCAAAGATTGATCTATTATTGTACCCAAGGACGTCTGTGTGTGTGTGCGAATTTTGCAACTCCCCAAGATTGAAAATATTCTTGTACCCGAAGATTGATATTCTTGTTAGTCCGTTCATGCTTCAAAAGGAGTTGGTTGTTGAATTAGGATATCCTGCTTCAAATTCTGAAATTCTTTTGGGATATTGAATTAGGGAAGATCAAGCCGAGCCGATGGCTATACCAAAGATAGAAGTCACAGAAACTCCTGCTGCTAATGGCGGCGCGGTGATACTTCTTTCTTCCAACAAGGGATCGGGCCCAAGGAGGAGGGAACTGGTTCATACTGAACGGATTCCCCAGATTGCAGGTTCATCAAATGGAGGGATCTTGACATCTAATGCTGTGAAAGCCGCCAACGAAACTGAATTAAACCATGAAATAAGCGGAGAACAAACTGCTGATATATGTCAACAAACACCTCGGATGAAAGGGTTGCCGAATTCAGATTCTACACCGAGGCGCAAGAAAGTTGGTCTTAAGCCAGAGAAGTCGGGTTTGAAGAGATGCATTAGTGTTATTGTGAAGCTTAGTCTCTCGATTCTTGCAATTGCTGGTTTGGCGAGGTTGGTTTTGTATGGGAATTATGGTGCTGAAGTTGTTCCATTACGATTTCTGGAATATGATCGTAAACTTGCTGAAGTTGAGGGATCCTTGAAAGCTGCTACCAAAATTATGCAGATTCGAGTTGAGGCTATGGACCAGACGATAGAGAACGAAATTGGGAGTTTGAGAAAGGAACTTAATAGCAGGGTGGAAGAGCACGAGTTGCGGGTTCGATCCAAAGTCAAAGAATTGGACGATCAAGCTCAATTCTTTGAAGGGAAGTTGAAGAAGATGGATTTTCTTTCGAAGGAAGATGTATCGTTGCTTTTCAATGAGTTGACTAACAGCAAGAGCAGTGGAATTGATCGTGATGAATCGAGCTGGGACAGAATCAGAGCAGTTGCTAGAGATATTGTGATGAAAGAAATCGACAATCACGCAGCCGACGGGCTTGGGAAGGTGGACTATGCATTGGCTTCCGGCGGTGGAATCGTGACCAGACACTCTGAATCGTATTCTGCGTCCAAGTTCAGCAGTTGGTTTCCATCTAAAGGTAGCCATGGAGTTAATCCAAGTGCACAAAAGATGCTACAACCTAGCTTTGGTCAACCTGGTCAGTGTTTCGCATTGAAAGGAACCAGTGGATACGTTGAGATCAAGTTGAGGACTGCTATCATTCCAGAAGCAGTCACTTTAGAACATGTTGCCAAGGTACTCATTTTCCTTATAGTGTTGCTTGAAACTGGTTCTACGTTCCTTCTTTTCAAGTGTCTCTTCGAGACCTCGACTTCTTGGTTGCATCATTTTATATACATTCTCAGATGAATTTCTCTCTGCCGACTTGTGAGTAGGTGGTTGTTTATATCAAATCAACATTTGCTTCTAATAAAATTACATAAACGACTATGAATCCACTAGGCATACCTCGGAAAAACTCTTGGTATAGATGAAGGATATCAATTCCTCATCGAAGATGCATGTAATATCAGCAATTTTCCTGGCACATCTTGAAACTTAAAGTATCCTGAAAGATTAGTATGCTTGTGCTGTTTTAAGTTTGCATTTCATGGATATCCTCTGCCACAACATGCTTTTGAGATTTCTCTCTTTGAGTGTGGATTCCTTCAAGCCTGGAGAAACAGGGATTTGATATGCTATGTTATTAGATTTTGTAACATTTATTTATTGGTGCATACATTTTGCTATTCCTGTACTGGTATACTTCTATGCTGGCTGTTCAAATTCATATGATACATATCCTGTTTCTTCATGTTCTTTTGGAGATTCTTTGACCTTCTAGATCAGTTTATTTCAATGAAATGCCAACAATATTTTCGGACATCAAATCTGTCATTGATGCTTATGACACAAAATCTAAGCACAATGGCGACTATGAATCATGTAGTCGGTCCCAGTTAGTACGGGAGAAAGCTTGGTTTTGGTTAAATATGTAATCACCTTTTAGCCATGGTTGATTGGCACCTCCGTTTGTGCAGAGTGTTGCTTATGACAGAACAAGTGCCCCAAAGGAGTTCCAGATTTCTGGCTGGGTTCACATGCCTGGTCGTGAAACAGCACCTGAAGCAAAGAAGAGGGTTAATCTGGGCACTTTCGTGTATGATCTTGAGAAAGGCTTCGTGCAGACTTTCCCGTTAGATTCGTGCACGGCGAGAAGCTGTGTGATTGACATGGTCAGGGTTGATTTCATGTCTAACCATGGAAATTCAATGCTTACATGCTTCTACCGTTTAAGGTTTCATGGATCAGAACCTGACTTCATGGGGCCAATCTCTGATCATTCTTAAGCATTTAGATACTGAACTCTGTAACCTTTCTTTTTCTTTTTAGTAGAATGGTAATCTAAATCTACGAGTTACCTAGGTTTAGAACAATTTACAGCAGTCTTTAAATGTTTATATTGCTCTGATCATCATACTTGTACTGCAGGCTGGCATAGAAATTATGAAATTGAGCAAATAAAGAAGGTAGCCTTTTGGTGCAGAATGTGACCATGCGCTGCTGTGTGCAGGGGCTCAGGATCATGCCCCTGCATGCTTGTGTAACCAATTGTTTTTTCAAATATTACCTCCCTTATTGGCATTAGCAAAGAAATGCTTATATATACTTTAAGTTTGGACAACCCCATCTATTTGCTGAACAAACCCGTGAAACCAGCACAATGAGCAATAGCTCACCTGGCTGGGGGGTTGACTTGCAAGTTGAAGGTCATGAGTTCAATAACTGGGTTGTGCATCTCGCTTCGGCCTCTGGATTCTACCAAAAGAAAATTTGAAACCATCTTTTTTATATAAAAAACCAACAGATATATCATCAAAATGGGTGTCAAATGAAGCTAATACCTCATCAAAAAATATAATATAACCATGGGTTAAACTGGATTTTCTCGAGGGAGAGAGATTGTATTGTTGATGGTTGCTGTTCTACCCTCTTTGGACCATGATGGTGCAAGTATCTAATATCAAATCTGAATTCTATCGGTAACAAGATCCAGTTTTGGTTACCAAACTGGACTAAAGTGGTTCAAGTTATTCAGGTCATCAGAATTCGAGCTCAAACCTGTTCGGTGTTCACTGATTTTACTACTAGAACCTGTTGACTCGTGCTTGGTAACACAAAACAGGATCTGATCAACAATTGTGTTCCGATTCATCATAAAATCATCAACTGCATCCAAACCCGAATCTGCATTATTTACATATAAATACAACCCGCTTAGTTACTTTGGGCTGTATCCAGTTTTTCGGTGTACCTGGACCTGAACCCAAGTACGCAGAATCTGACTTGTCAAATTCGGGTTTGTTAAGGTCCATCAGTGACATCCACAAACACACACACACACAGATTTATGCATTTCAACTCACATTTTTTTCTAAGAAAGCTGAAAGGTGGTAGTTAACTCTAATAACTAGAGTTTTATCGAGCAAAAGTAAAATTGCTGGTTATGCTACACTGCTATCAGGTAACAGTTCAAAACCCTGTCTTACGCATATAAACAGTGATGGACTCGAGAAGTACACTTACATTTGGATTGAGGCACACTTATATTTCACATTTACAAAGAGTTTTCTCTTATACGGTAGAGGACCAATGAATTTTTCAGATTTCGGGTGAGGCATGAGGCTCTAAAGTGGGTCTGCCAATGTCTATAAATAAGGGTAAAGTAGGGTCATGGTAAAAAAAACTACCAAAGCTTTTCGCGATTCTCACGAAGGGGAAGGAGAAAGAACCCTCGATCATTATCAAACCGACTGCAATCTGAGTATAAAACGAGGTTGGCTACATGGACTAAGAATTTGTAACCGAAGGGTTTAGGTTTTAACCTTAAACCCCCATCGGAGATCCGAAACGGTCTTCCGACTGGGACCGACAAACGAAAGACTCGTTCTCGTCGCTCCGAAAGGAAAGGTTTGGGTCGAGTTCGCGATCGGCCTTTTGCGCGGCATTGGCTCCCTCGCGTCCTTACGACGCCTTCTTCACTCTGTCGGGCGATCCAACGTTCCTCTTCTCGCTTTCTCTGCTCCGAGACCTTGCCGGGGCTTCTCGTCGGCTGTCTCAGTTCCGGCGTGTTACTTCCGGAATCGGGAATCGCGTCTCCGCCCTTACTTCCAACGCTCGTCATTCGGGACCGGCGGCCGCCCGAGGTCTCCGCGGTTACCCCTCCCTCGCCCGGCGCCGATAGGGTAATGCTTCATTGTTCCTTTCATCCGTTCCTTCTTTCGTTTTCTCCTTCCCCGTTTTCTACTGCTTCGATTTGAGAACTTCGTTTCACTTTTTATTTTTTATACTGCTTCCTGTCTAAGGTTTTAGGTTTTTGATATGGGAATGGTGAATTAGGGTTTATCTTTCGGAGTTTTCGTTTATTCTGGATTTCCGAGCTAAGAGTTTTATTAGTTTGCTGATTTTATTCGTTATTTTTCTTTGGTTTTCCATTTTCTGGTTTTCATTCCGCTCTCTTATTGTTATCTGTAATCACTTTGGAGAATATTTTAATGGCTATGGACGTTATTAGAGTTAGGGATTGATGCTGGTTTGGAAAAGAGTCTCTTCTTGGATAATGATGTGCGATCTCTCTCTAGTTTGATTGTAGCTATGATGCATGGGTACGTTTATTGCGGAGTTCCCGTACCGGGTACTTACCCGGGTACTGGTACACGTACCGGTACTTAGGTACATGCTTTGAATACTTTTTTTTGGATTTTGGATCCATCTAAATCTAACTGTGTATAAGATATGCTTGTAGTATGAGTTGGAACTTTTGTTACGAATAGGTCAAATCGAACTAATATCCATATGAGTCAACATCATTTTGAAACCCAAAAGTGTTATGTTGTGATGTTTTCTTGACAATGGTGTTAGATTTTGATGTTGAAAATATATGCAATCAAGTTTCGGCCATTATGTAATGTAATTTTCTTATTTGATATGTTACGTTTGTTGTTAAAGTTATGTCAAAATTTGTACATTTCAATTTTTAATAAGTTTTACGTTATATTGTCGTGGTGAATTTTATGTATAATTTTTTGATTTTTATACAGTGGCATACCCATACCGTATGTTATTTAAAGATTTTGCTTGTGGAGGGAAGTTGGATTTAGTCTACGGTATGTGAGGAAAGTTTTTCGTTCTTTCATGTTTTAACCGTTGAATTTGGTCTCAGCTGAAGAGTAATTCATTTATAGTAGTAATCATAAAACCTTCGCATCCTTAGGATTATGATTACTGAATACTTGATATTCAAATTAAAGTTTTTGATTTTTACCATATTTTAGTAACTAAGAAGGTTTTTGCTTTGGCTATTGTGATGACAGGTCAAATTGATGAGAGGACTTGAATCAGCACTTGGTTCATCTTTCAGTTCAGCACCCCTAGCTCCATCCCAGAATCCGTTGGTTACTGTCATAAGCGGGCCAAGTGGTGTCAGAAAAGATGCTTTGATTAAGGTAGCCAATGGATTGGTTAAAATAAGTTGCTTTTAGATGTTGGGATATTGGGACATACGTTTTCTGGCATTTGTCATCATCAACATGTTGCTACAAGAAATCTACTGATCTCCTGGACAAGAATAAACAATATCTTAGGGTAAGCAGATGCACTAAAACTAGTTTTATGTTGTAGCTTGTGCTATGTCTTCCTTCTTCAAAATATTTCTGTATGATGAACGCATCAACCTTTGTTATAGGGTTTTCAATTCATGGAGTTTGACATGAAGCTTATATTGGATTTTCTTTTGCTAATGTTAAACACATTTACAAAAGCAAATGAAATGCCAATTATGTAAAGTCGTAAACCGTTAAGAGTATGCCAAAGACAGTGGAGTGGACATTGTTTATGTGTATTTGTTGTTTATATCATTCGGGATCAATATCTGATTTTCTGGAAAATGGTGACTCTTGATTCACCCAGTTTTTTAGTGTTGGACATTATTTTGTTACAATCTCCTTTTGTTGTTAAATATGATGAAGCAGTTGAATGTAATGGGTGTTGCACTCAATGCTTAAACCATTGTAGTTTAACAGAGACTGCAGGAAGTGAGGAAGGGAATTCACTTTGTCATCACAGCTACAAGTTGCCCAATACGGCCTGGTGAAGTGGATGGACAGGATTACTTCTTTGTTACTAAGGAGCAGCTCCTTTCAATGGTGAACAATGATGAGCTACTAGAGTATGCCCTTGTCTATGGAGATTACAAGGGGATTCCTAAGCAGCAGGTGCTGTTCTTTTTTTTTTTTGTCCATCGTGTTACATAATGATTTGTGCTGTCTTTTCTTAGGGTGAACTCCATACCGGATCCCTTGTGGCATGGTGTTTCAAAGAAAAAGAAAGTAAATAGAGACAAGAACGTCTTGTTCTTGTTCTTAGTTGTGTGCTGATACAGTTGTCTCCATTAAAAGGAAGCTTTTACTTTCATAATTTCATTTTAAGCAAAGCTTATATGTCATGACTAGTTTATCAACATGCTTAAAGTCATTCAGGGAAGATGGTACTGCAATGCTTTTGAATATGTATATTCTCATTTTGTCTCTTCTCCGATATTTGTTGAGTCACTTTCACTTGTTATAGAGAAAATCAGGTCGGGGATAACTAAGTGTCTCTAGGATTCCAAGGCCCCTGAATTCTGCTTATCCATTTTGATGAATTGTAGACCAGGAGCTGCATTTTAGTCTTTGTTTTCTGTTGTGCATTTTGTACACTCTAGACACCGTGAAGCCCATCCAAAAGATGGGTACATGGAAAGCTGTTCTCACATGGATGAATGGCATCAAAGGGACCCCCCTGCCTTTTTTCTTTTGCACTCAGAACATTGGCTCACCTGGCAGAGCTCTCGATTCACACAATGCAAGAACTAGTTTGATTCCAGGGGTGTGCATACCTGCCTTCTGCCTCCCTGTTGTAACCCAAAAGGAAAAAAGAATTATCCCATTTTTTTATCTGCTTTCAGCTATTTGTAGTTGAGAGTTCGTAAGGTTGGAGTCTATCCACAGTAGCAGAGGATGCCTCCTTCAAATGGCCATGAGTTTTGACTTCCCTCACCTATTCCTTATTTACCAATGTTCCTTCGTGTAATTTCTATTGCACATCATGATCAGTGTTGTCGGTATGTTAAATTGCACTGAGCGAGCATATTCCACTGCTGGTTATGTTGTGCAGATTAGGGATTTCATGTCAAAAGGATATGATATTATATTAAGAGTCGACATACAAGGTGCTGCCACACTAAGATCGATTCTAGGGAATTCTGCCGTATTCATATTCCTTGTTCCAGAGAGTGAGACAGCCTTAGTGAAACGGCTCCTGGACAGGAAGACTGGGGCGTCTGAGATGCTCCTCGTGAGAATTGCAACTGCGCAAGAGGAGGTTGACTATGCTGTTGTCAATGATGAGGGAAGACTGAGGATGCAGTTAAGTTGGTGGAATCTATCATTGATGCCGAAAAAGCTAAAGTTCGGTAGCGCAGAGCAGATATTTAGCATGGTAGATATGATTCACTTTCTCTTATTGAAGTTTCTTTCTTATGGTACCTGTAACACTGTCACCCCTATTCTTTTAATTTACGGTGCACATATCAGCATATGCGTTTCTTTCTTATTTCAAATGTGTCGCTTCTATTTGTCTGCGTAGTTCTTTCCTATTTATACATCCCTTGCCTTTTGCCAGCTTTAAGCGTAGAGAATTTTGACATATCTTGTCATTCTAAATAGTTCAGGTTATTCACAAGGTGATTCTGTATAGTTTTTCAAGTTAGGTTCTCAAGGATTGATCCAAGTTTATAAATATATTATGTTTAAGTTTCTTATTCATTAGCATACCTGTAGATATTAGTATTTCAAGAAATAGCAAATCAACATAAACGTTGAAGTCCCTGACATAAACAACTCTGATAAAGCTAGGCTTAGCTCAGCGTCAAGCATGTGGATGAGCCTATCAGGGCGAGTAAGGAGGCCACCTAGAAGGGTTTCAAAAATTGAGCTTAGTTAGTGCTTTACTCCTAGCATTTGAAACTTAACAATAAAGCAGCATTTTCAATAAAGAAATCATTTCTTCTGTACCAGGACTCTGATTGAACATTTTCTATTAGTTTGAAGACAATGAACAAGAGTTTATCTTCAAAAGGATTACAACGGCGATGGGTTTCCATTGGAGGTGGGACAAACCCTCTCGTCTATGTCACACGGGTGGAGGTGTGGGTGCGGATACGGTAAATTTCAAAAATTTTGGGTGCGGCGACACGGCTAGGATATATAATATATAATATTATATACAATATTCAAGCTACAACAAGTGAGATCAATTAACATAAGTATATGACAATAGCAAGTACACAACTTTATATTAAAGCAAAACACATAAATTGTAAAAATCTACTAATTTCATCATAATACACAAATCAATTTTCACTATCCGAACCCATTTATCCAAAAAGACCCGAACTTCCAAATTGATACCAGATTTTGAATCGTGGAATATCCACACAAAAGGAAGTGAAGAAGGTTCGCGTTGAGATATTTTTCTACGTTTATCAACAGAGTTTCATGGGAGATGATGGAAGACAAGTTGAAGGAGCATTTTGGAAACTATGGTGAGGTAATTCGGGTGGGTGGTCATCATGGGAGATAAGGTCACGAGTCAATTAAGAGGCTTCGGTTTCTTCGTCTTCACAGATTACTCTCTATTTGATCAGGTTCTCCAGGATAAATACACCATAGACGGCAGAACCATGAGCTATAAAAAAAAAATTGTATTTTTTTTTGCCATACCGTACTGATACGATGTCGGTGTCGCACCCGTGTCGAGGTCGACACTCCACCTCTTAGAAGTGTCCGTGTAACTTAGCCTCCGGTAATTCAAGCAAGAATTTGAACCTTCGAGTCACTAAGAACCAACTGAAATCAGTTCTGCATCAACATCGAGTATTGTAACATCGAGTATTGTAAGCTGGCATGGGAAACACTAGGGCGTCTACACAGAGTTCGTTCAAGGTTGTAAGCATGACAAAGACTCTTGATCTAATTGAACCTTTTCCAAATCTGGTATATCCCCCGCGTCAGCCTGGCCGGAACAACCCCTTGGTGTTATCCTGGGCTTGGGAGGAATGTATGATAAGCTCTGCATCATACCATGTTAATAAGATACAGCCTTGGGGTTTCTATCTTTTCTAAGATTTAATCGATATGCTATACTTTCTACTATTTATGCAATCTTGTTTCATTGCATCTACGGCCTAACGATGTATACACACTTGTATGGTTTAAGAATTTCCTTCATCCAACTCCATCATGTAAAGGATCACCTTTGCATGATTAGTCTCAAACCTAGACAAAAGGAGGATGGCTGTGTTAGCTTTTCGCCGAACAGCTTAAAACTTTGTGGTATTTATCTATCATAGATTTTGGATATTATGAGCATTTCATTTTGTTAAGTCCCGTTACATTCTCACCCAAATGTCGTGAATGAATGGCATGGAGTCTTTGCATTTTCAGCATCGATGAATGCGAGGGTAAAAAAACTAGTTTTAGATAATAAGATTCATATCGATACTTTGAATATCGGAACATTGACCAACAAGTTAATGGAAGTGGTAGATATTATCAATAGAAAAAAGAATCATATTGTATGTTTACAAGATAATATATGTTTTAAATATTGATACTAAGAAAAGGAAAATGTTTGAAATGAAGTTTGGTATTATTGTAAATAAAAATCTAAAGGTTAATATAGTATAGATACATGGTACTCGAATTATGATGATGAAATTTGTTTTAAGAGGAGAGACGTTGAATACATTTTGTGTTTATGTATCCCATGTACATTTATAAAATAAAATTAAATAAGGTGAAGAGGGAATGTGATAAATTGCATTATGCCAATAAGATTATTGATCATCTAGGCAATCATGAGTTTGTAAGGTATCAAGTTATAAGTTAGAATAATGTTCGTCTAATATATTACCGCTTACACTAAATATTATTTCTACAGTAACAATTGAGGCTGAAATAACAAAAACATTCTTAGCAATTAAAGATAAAATTGAATAAGTAAGTTGATGTTCTCACCATCATTTTAAAACATTTAATTTCTCTCTACCCTCATCTTCTTTAAATTTACGAAGATCATAATGAGTATTATTATATACTTCAAACTTAGGGGTCATTTGATTTTGTCTGCCTTCTAAATCTATATTTCAAAATATGATTAAAAAACTTATTATCGAAAGAAGAGGATGCATGACTGTCACTGATTTCTTCTTATACTTGCAGAACAAAATGATCATGTATAAAACTATAATCAACACATAATTAATTAATATTTAATGTTATATTATTAATTATATTATTGATATCCTTAATCTTATTTAATAAAATATCTTATTATAAACATTAAAAAATAATTCTATATTTTTTAATTTTAATCTATAATCTAATGTAACAATTAAACTAATTGTTGGGAGATCTATATCGTAATTAAGCTATTTTTCTGTTATATCCTGCACAATATGAGATAAGTAAATTAATACAAAATTAAGATATAAACACAAAACAATACATATGTAGTATTAATAAAAATAGAAAGGAGATCTAAAAGACAAGTACAAACATCCCAACTAGATTTAACAAATTCGATTGTAAAAAATAAAGGTACATAAACTCCATTAATAAGTCTCTATAGGGTGTAGTCATGAACAACATTTAATAGGTAAAGTTGTAACGATTTTAAGTGTCTTTTGAATTTTTTTGTGGTTTTTTATCTTTTTGTTTATAAAAACCTATACATTCATTTCTAAAATTAAAACTATTTCAAATAAAACTAAATGTTTTTAATAGGTTGTATTTTAAGTTGTATAATCTTCAAACCATCTTATATACAAAGGTTGAGTATACGACAAGCATATCAAATATAAAAAAATTATTACATAAAATAACATTACTATTTATATAATAAAACTGTAAGAGCGTTTGAGTTTTATGATTTCATATTTGAAATTTGTTATTTATAGAGCAAAAATACTATTCATAAACGATCATTCAAAAGTAAGCAAGAGCGTGTCACTTGGGCTCCACGTTCCTAGGACAACTGGCGCCACGAAACGTCTTGTGTACTATTCAAACGACGAGTACTCGGGCGCTCGGGTACGACTTGGGACATTGGGCATCATTGATCGCCTAGCCAATACATGGGTGCCACATGGCACTCGGGGGTACATGTTAATATTATATATTAAGAAATAATATACAATATATTATTAAATATATGTATATTAACGAATGAGAGAGAACCACGCGACACTCCGATTTATATAATCCTTTTTATATAATAAGGAAGCCAAAGCCAGATGCATGCGCTGAGTATCGAACATGTGAGTCGAACCCCCTAACCAGATAAGTTATTGCTGGAGATCACTTCCCATCTTATTATGATAGGATTCAAATTTTCAGACCCCAACGAACTTTTTTCCTAATATTGGTCGATGCATCCATTATTTTTGTGCTTTTTTAATGCCGGTCCTTCTTTCACGATGAAGAAGATGGAGATCTGAAAGCAGTGGGCGGTGAGTAGTTTTCGAGATTTTGAAGTAACAATTCATTATAATCAACTAGACATGTGACCGGTTCGAACCCACTCCAGCAGTTCAACTCGAAACCAAATCAACCCACAAACGTCCGAAACCGGAACCACTGGATTTGGTTACAGTTTATATATATACAAAATCGGTCTGAAATTGGAACTTCTGTAAAACCGATAGTTTGGTTTCGGTTCAAACCATCAGATCTGGACCGGCAATTCCAAATCCGAATTGTTGGTTTCAGATTTGAACCATCTGATTCAAACTGGTGATTTTATATTTGAACCTGTAATCTAATGTTCGATGGTTTCATATCCGATTTTGATCCAGATCTGATGATTATATTGGGTTCTCTCTCTCTTTTTTTATTATAAGAGGAGGCCGAGAACTCTACTCATGTAAGGGATCACCCTTGCATGGCCAGTCCCAAGCTTGGATAAAGGAGGAGGGTTGCGTTAGGCTTTCAACAACCAATATAAAATTTTGTTAGATTTTTAGACTATGGATTATACAAATTATGAGCATTATGTTGGGGCATCCTCTCTTACCGACACTAAAAAGCTTAAATACAGTAAAAAGTAAGCAATGATTTCTATATTTTCGTTTGAATGTAGTAAATCAATTGCAGAGAGGGTTCTTACATCATGAATGAGTGTGAGTAAAGAAGTTACTGCCACTATATTGCCACCCAAATGTAGTGAATAAATTGCAGAGAGGGTTTTCACATTTTTAGTATGGACGGATGTGGAGGGTAAGGAAGTTAGTCATAGATAGTAAGATTTGTATTGATTCTTTGAATATCGAAACATTTTCTAGTAAGCTAATGGAGGTGGTAGATACCATGATTTGGAAAAAGATTCATATCATATATTTAAAAGAAATAAAGTGGGTTGGAGAAAAAGCAAAAGAGATTGATGATACAAGTTTTAAATTATGGTACTCAGGAAAGGAAAAAGCTCGAAACGGAGTTGGTATTGTCATAAATAAAGATTTAAAGGATAGTGTAATAGACATACAATGATATGGTGACCAAATCATGACGTTGAAATTAGTGCTAAGAGTAGTGCTTACGCACTTTAAGTCGTACTAGAAGATAATATAAAAACGGCTTTTTAAGAGGAGTTAGATAATGTGATTTAAAGAATTTCACAAAGGAAGATGATTTGTTTACGAGACTTAAATGAACATGTCAGTAAAGAGACATTAGGATATCAAGGTATTCATAGAAACTTCGGTTTTGAGGATATAAATGAGGAAGGTTAGGAGATTTTAAATTTTGCTATGGCATTTGATCTCTTTATAGTCAATACAATCTTCAAAAAACAAGATGAATATTTAATTACTTATAGGAGTGGCTTATCACAAACACAAATTGATTATTTTGTTTGTAGGAAAAAAGATAGATCGTGTTGTAAAGATTATAAGGTAATTCGAGGAGAAAGTTTAACCACCCAACATTGACTTTTAGTTATGGATTTAGATATGAAAAGTAACAAAGAAAAGAGTGTATCGAGTTATTCAGAGCCTCAAAAGCGAGAAATAATATATATTTAAACACGAAGTCATTCAAGGAGATGTGTGGAATTATGTTGGTACAACATGTGGTATGTGAAACAATATGGTTATACATATTAGAAAAGTGGCGAAAAATTTGTTAGGTGAATCTAAGGGAGGTGTATCAGCACAAAAAGAAGCTTGGTAGTGAAGTGAAGTGATGCAAAATAAATCAAGGCTAATAAGGCATGTTATAAGTTACATTATACTTAGAAAACTAGTGAAACTTTAGAGGCTTATAAGAAAGCAAAGCAAAAAGCAAAAAAAAAAACGTTCGTGAAGCAAAAATTAAAATTTGAGAGGATTTATATAAAAATACTCAACTCAAAAGAGGGTGAAACAAATATTTTTAGGATAGCTAGGGCTCGTGATATGAAAACTAATGATCTTAATTTTTTTAGATGCATCAAAGGCGAGGAGGAAAAAATTCTAGTAGCAAATGATGATATAAAAAATAGATGGAAATTTTATTTTTATAAGTTTTTTAATAAAAATAAAGATGTTAGTATTAGGTTAGGAGAGTTAGCCAAATCAGAAAAGTATATAAACCACAATTTCTACCGACGTATTCAAAAGAATGAAGTTAAAGAGGCTCTTAAACATATAAAGGGTGGTAAATCGATAGGATCAAACAATATTCTTATAGAAGTTTGAAAAATCCTAGGAGTGTCAGGAGTCACTTTATTTAAAAGATTGTTTAATGAAATATGGAGAAACCAAAAGATGCTCGAGGAATGGAGATCAAGTACACTTATATAAATATATAAGAACAAGGGAGACATTTAGAATTGTGTAAATTATCATAGTATCAAGGTAATGAGCCATACTATGAAATTATGGAAAAAATTATCAATTGTAGGTTAATATAAGAAGTATTGAGTACAATAGGGAACAAATTTGGATTCATGCGAAACAAATCTACTATTTAAACGATTCACATTTTGGGATGCCTTATGGAACATTTTAGAACAAAAAAAGGACATTTACATTATATTTATTGATGTAGAAAAAGCTTACGATAGGGTACCAAGTGATGTTTTTTAAAGAACCCTGAAAAAAAGAGGTATCCCATTAACATACATAAACCTTATAAGAGACATGTATGATGGATGGTACAAAAATATGTGTGAGGACTTATGAAGGAACGACAAACTTCTTTGAAGTTAATATTGGGTTACATCAATAGTCAACTTTAAGTTTATACATATTTATAATAGTGATTGATGAGTTAACAAAACATATTCAAGATGAAGTACCTTGACTAGTATTTGCATATGACATTGTGTTAGTGGAGGAGTCTAAGGAAAAAGTTAATAGAAAATTAGAACTATAGAGAGAAACATTAGAAAGTAAAGGCTTGTGACTTGGTAGAATAAAGACACAATATATGGAATGTAAGTTTGATCATTTGGTTACTTTAGATAAGATAAAAATTAAAATTGGCACATATTGCATCCCGAAAAGAAAAGTTTTAAATACCTAGGGTTAATTTTTCAGAGTGATAGAAGAATTGATGGAGATGTTACACATAGAATTAATGCTGGTTGGTTAAAATGGAGAGGAGCATCAAATATTCTTTATGATAAGAATATATCATTAAAGTTAAAAGGTAAATATTATAGAGCAACAATTAAACCTGTCATGTTTTATGATTATGAGTGTTGGGCAGTTAATCATCAACATGTACAAAAGATGTATGTGACAAAAACAAAGATGTTGAGACGGATGAGTGGTAATACAAGAAAAGATCATACACATAATGAGATTATTAGAAATAAATTAGGAGTGACACCAATAGAAGATAAATGAGATAATATCGTTTAAGATGAATTGAACATATAAAAGGAAAATCAAAAGAAGTACATGTAAGAAGGTATGAAAAATTAGCTTTTGAAAGTATTAAAAGAGATAGAGGACGACCACACAAGTGTTGGAAATAAACAATAAAAAATGATATAACTTATGTTGAGTTAATTGTTAACATGACACATGATAGGGCTATGTGAAAATAAAGAATCCATGTAGCCGACCCCTTCTAGTATAGTAAAAGCCTTAGTTGTTGTTGTATAAGAGGAGGCTGAGGCCTAACACACACACTTACACATGCACTCTTTGGGAGTTGAACTCCCCCACCAGCAAAAACATCCCTAGGGTGTCCTGCCTTTGAGCTAACCCTATGGGCGTTACTTGTCAAGCATATTTTCTACAGAAGAGTAGATAAAAGAGCGAATTTCTTCGGTCCATGTAAAAGAATCAAACATAACCAAACTCTGGCTTACACAGTTACACTAAGTGGAGCTACATGGGTATGATTTATCTTGTGTTACATTATTGTTTAATTCATAAAGACCAAAATTTTGTAATACTGTTTCAATTACATATGCTTTACCTAGTCATATCAAGCAATGTTATGGACGTATGTGGAATGAACCCTGTACAATCAAATTAAGATACATACAAACATTTGTATATATGTGTATGTATGTGTGTATATAGAATATTAATGATAATAATATTTTACACAATATTCGTAACAATGTATATTTATTATGTGTTAAATATTCAAACATTAATATTAAGCGATATCTATTTGATATTGTCATATCAATTAATATATTGTATTAATTAATACATACTTAATATATATTAAATAGTAGTTAATTACTAATTATTATATTAATCATTATAATATTAATATAATATATAGATGATTGTATAATTCATGTTTAAATATTAATTATAATAATTAACATAAGCTGATGTGGCCTTAGTGATGTAATTGTGTACTCTTATGTGCCATGTAAGCAAAAAAGATGCAGTTATTTTTTATTGGTAGTTGTAATGTGGGTCTTGATTTTATTGCAAGAGAAATTTAGGTCATAAAGTGTTAAAATAGAAAATAGTAGATATTTTTATGAATATATATATTAAAGAAATGTTGGAAAAATGCAATTATGGTCTCCATGTGTATTGGAGATAGAAACATATTGAATTTTCCTTATAAAAATTCATATCCTACTATCACTATCACTCACATGTTCAACCATTACTTTTCAGTGTAATTTAAATGGTTGTAGTAATTTTAAAAATTTATATAAGATAATATTATTACACTGATTTCTCAAAAATAATTGTTGAGTAAGACCGAATCATTATATATATATACATATATATATATATATATACATATATATATATATATATATATATAGAGAGAGAGAGAGAGAAACTAGGAGTTGCTAGACATCCTTTCATACCATGTTCTACTAGACAACATGCATCATCAGTGAGATCTTATGGATGGTTTAAATCAAATTGCTTGTCAATATTGACACGAGGTTCAATGACATTTAATGTATGCATCTTGTGATAGGTGCCTTCATGACCACCATCTAATTGATTGAAGGATAGTGGTGGAGGCTCTCTAGCAGCTCCCTTCCCCCCTCTCTCTCCCTCTCTCTCTCTCTCTCTATATGTATATATATATAGAGAGAGAGAGAGAGAGAATTGCTAGACAACTTCTCGTGTTAGGTATTGCTTGATCATCATTATTATTTTGAGTCGCATTGGTCTCAAACCTCATACCGATATTGATGGATAAGTCGATCTACATCGTTTGTGTGATCCTACGAACGATACAAATTATTTAGTAGAGTCTTGCTTGAGAAGGTGTCTAGCATCTCTCTATACACACACACACACACACACATATATATATATATATATATATATATATATATATATATATATATATATATATATATATATATACATAAAATGGGAGATGCTAGATATCTTCTCATGCAGATTCTGCTCGATGATATGTATTGTTCGTAAATTGTCTATCACTATCAATATGAGGTTCGATGACATTTATTGCACGAATGCATTAAATGTAACTCGAGATACGTGTATTGGTCATCACTATCTTATTGATCATACAAATGCTAGTGATGATAAAATAATACTTAGCATGAGATGTTGTTTAGTGACTCCCCTCTCTCTCTATACATATATGAAAATTGAGAGTTGGCAGATACCCTCTAATGTCATGCTCTACTAGATGATCTACATCATTCATACGATTGCATGGACAATGCAAATCGAGTTATCTGTCTATATTAATATAATGATCGATGTCATCTAATGCACATGAGTGCATTAAATTTAATGCGAGATGAGTGTCTTGATCACTATCGTTCAATTGATCGCACAAAAGAAATGTCTAATATGAAAAGTTGTTTAATAGTTCCCACTCTTTCTACATATATATACATATATATATATATATATATATGTATATATATATATATGTATATGTATATATATATATGTATATATATATATATGTATATGTATATATATATATGTACATATACATATATACATATATATATATACATATACATATATATATATACATATACATATATATATATATATATATATATATATATATATATATATATATATATATAAACTAAGAGTTGGACACCTTCACATGTCAAACTGTATTAAACGATTTGTACCGTTCACGAGATTGTATGAATGATACAAATCAAGCTTTATGTCAATTTTGACATAATAATCAATACATAAGTACATTAAATGCGATGCAAAATGAGTACATTGATCACCATCATTGAGAAGGTGTTTGGTAAGCCATCTCTCATTCTCTCTCTCTCCATATATACACACATAGGGGAGGGGGCTTAAAAAAATTATTCGAGCGTGCATCCTTGGTTTCCTACATTTATTTCTTCCATTGGTCTACTTTATTAATAAGAGAGTAGGTTAGCGAATCTTGATGACACCAAGCAGCATGTCAGCTTTTTGTTTCTTTTTACTACTGGAAGGAGTCACGACACGGCACGTTTATTCCATTCGGTGAACTATTGAAAGCTGACAGCTGAGGGCAGAGATCGATGATTGTAGTTCATCTATGGCAATGAACGGCAGTGAATTCTTCACAATGAATCAATGCATGAAACAAGAAAGAAAAGGATCCATGACTCGAACCAGTCTTTGTTTAATAGACGAATAACTGAAAGCCATTTCCTTTAGCAAAAAGAAGAAGTGGGCACCGACTTCTCAGTTTGGTCTGCCGATAAAGTTGGGCGAAAACAATAAAGACAGAGAAAGAAACGAAGAAAGCAACATTTCCGTCCTATCACCCAAACAAAGCTGCGCCACCCCAGCCGACCTTCTTGTCGGAATTTTTCCTTTTCTCCTCTATCGCCGTCGCTTCGCTTCAGAGAAAAAGCACAGCCACAATCACTGGCAGCCACAATGATGGTGGATTAACATTCAGTCTATGTCATACAGTGGTGGATCTAGAAACTCTTTTCGGGTGAATTTAATATCCCATTAAACGGTTTTGGGTGGAACAAACTATGTATTATAGTCGATGAATCTCATCACTGGCTGTAGATTTTTAGTTATTTTTCAAATTTCAAGTTGGGCGAACACTCCATTTCGGCTCAATGTAGATCCACCATTGATGTCATAAGTACTGTCGACCATGCTACTTGTAATTTCACTTTGACTATCATATTCATGATGCTAGATATATAATAGGTATGTAAGGATGTCTCCAACGGGATGGCTAAAGCTAGGTATGGAACTCATGACCTTCATCTTGTGAGTCAAGCCCTCTATCAGGTGAGCTAACTGGTGTTGGTAGACACTGAAACGAACCGATCAACCTATGTTGATTGCTTGGCTTCTTTTCTATACGAATGAGCTGAGCTAACCATTAGCCGAACAACCACTGTTTGAACACATGTTCATGAACAGGTTGTTACCTTTTACAGGCCGAACCAAACCGAGTTGAGACATGGATTTCTTGAAATAACTTACTATAATTACCTTAGTAAAAAGTAGAAAGTTTGTTATTTAATATGCTTTCATGAGCTGAAAATTTCTTGTCCATGTTTACCTCATATCGTATACAAACCGAATATGAACAAGCAAAGGATCTATCAAACTATGAGAAGCTTGGTTCATTTAATTGGGTGCAATAAGATGAAAGGGACATGCTTAACATAGATGGAGTTATGTAGTAGGAATTATACTAAAAAGTTATGAGAAATGAGAAGATGAACACTCTTTGTTCTTTTTTGTTACATCTGTATTGAACTCGCAACCAATAACTTGTGACTAGAATTGCCTAGCAAGTTAAGCTATCGCTTTGGGTTCAGACGATAAATATTTTAAAAGAGATACACGAAGGTCTCAAAAGTGTTGAAGAAAATGATAATACACGAAATCGCCTTTTAGACTTGCATGTTAATATGATACAAGATACACCACAATGAGAATGTCCCGCGGCGAACTCAATGCGGGATAAGGCTTGGATTTGGTTCAGATTAATTGTTGGGCATCTCTCATCATCTACCCAATCCAAATCAAAATGTAATTAGATTGGATCTCGTTATGTCTGGGTCCCACGTCCCAGTAACTTCTGTCATTTTTCTAAAACTCTTCAGTTTTTTTTTCCTCGTTTGATTATGGTCGAGGCGATATGGCCATTGTGAATTAAATATATTTTCCTTTAATACCTTGCCAGCGTGTCTGGTGGAATTACAGGTAAGAAGGCCGAAAGGAAAAGAGCAAACAGCGTGTGGGACCCTTTTACTAGAAAAAGAAAAAATAGCGTGTGGGACCCACCGGGAGAATTAGACGGTATAGATTCCTCGTGTGAAAGAGATGAGGGGCGAGAAGAATAACCGGCACGAAGATGGCAGAATATGTCCATCTTTTCATTAATTTACGGGCGAGTCCTTCTCTCGCTCCGACGCGAATGTTTTGGACCAGGGCTGGATCATTCTCCGTCGGAATCCGGATTCAAAATGTGGGTCTAACACTGGATCCCATCATCAACTGGAGTGAAGTAGGATCGAATCCGGATCCAAAACCTAACAAAGGCACCGCTGTGCATGCATGCCCTGGGAATCGAACTCAGGACATGTAGTGTGGGAGTCAAAGCCCTAACAAATGAGCTAACTCTGCATGTAAACCACGTCCAAAACATTCATATATTCGACGAATTGGTGAGTACGATAGCAATATAGTCCCAGCCCAATCCAAACTGAAAGACAAGAGGATCACCCGGTTTGCTTGGGTTTGGGTTTGGGTTTGGGCACAAGAAATACTTACACATTTTGACCGGGTATGTGGCGGGTATGCAGTAAGAACTACGTGATGCATAATAATCAGAATTATAAAGGCATATAAGAATTAATATATGTACGTATATATGCACGCGTGTGTGCACTTATTTTTAAATTTTAAAACTCGAGCCACTTAAACTTTTCTTCATTAGATTTATAACTTCACAAAAAATACCTTAACAGTGTAGGCGTTTTCATTATGATCCTTGTGATTTGAAAATGTCCTTATGCTATCTTGTGGTTTTTAATATTTATTAAATTAGTGACAAATATCTAATATTGTTAGTCTTAACCAGATATGATACATCAATTGCCATGTTATTTATCATATCAATTTTGTATTGTTGATTATGATGCTACTTACAAATTCTTTAATATTATTAACTATTATATGATAAATAATATTAAAGTTATATTATAATGTGTTCACTAAGTGAGTAGCCATAACTCAGCATGTGAATCTATCGATTAGTGTCTTTCGGCTAATATGATAGATGACAATGAACCATAAAATAGTTTTAAATCACAAGAACTAAATTAAAAAATATACGAACCTTTAAGATATTTATGTGAAGTTTTCTCTTGTAATTTTAATCCAGCATATTTATAATTTTGTCCAGTTTATTGTCGTTAGAGTTGAGGTATAGGGCGCCCCATGCTCACCCTGTTAGCGGCGTGGAGGTAAAGACCAAAACAGGACGGTTCTAGGCACAGAGTTGAAGTTCGGCTATACGGCGGGTATAGGAAGGTACACTCGCCCCCGACCCGGCCCGTTGCTATCCCTGTTGGCACAAAATTGAAGTTCGACTTATAGGGCGGGTATAGGAAGGTACACCTGTCCCCTACCCGGCCCGTTGCTATCCCTGTTGGCACAAAATTGAAGTTCGACTTATACGGCGGGTATAGGAAGGTACACCTGTCCCCGACCCGGCCCGTTGCTATCCCTGTTGGTTAAGGATATGATCGTCATTGCCTTCGTAGAACAAGGGTAAAAAGGAAAATCGGGGAAAACCAAGGCGACTGAGAATGGTCCCGTTTAAACGGAAAAGGAATCGGGGGATGATGAATTGAGGCCCACGAAAGGAAGCAGAAACACAGGGTAGCGATCATGGCTGGCCCCTACACAAGAGGATCCGTGCTTTCTTGTGTTTGACAACAAGAATCCTCGATTTCCTACTTTCCCCTATAATTGTATTCGCCGTCCAAACACGATCATCAAGAAATAAAGGGGAAAGAAAAGATCATTGAGAGAGAGAGAGAGATACACCAACAAAGCAATACACCCGAGTTCACCTCTTCAAAACCGAAAACAATCTCCTTTCAATCCAAGTAATCCGTTCTCTTCTCCCAATTCGCTATTATTATCATCGAACCTGCGATTTTCAGATATACCCATCAAGAGAACAGGCTGTTCTTTTGGGCCCGAATTCTTCCTCTTCTCATTCTTGCGCTCCTTGGTTCTGGTTCGTCTGTCTGTTTTTCTCTCTTTATATTACGATTTTCTAGGGGAGGCCTATTGGGTGTATCTGATTTCCTATATACTTAAGTCTGTACATGAATTCTTAGATTAGCCTTTTTGTTAGTCTTTTTCTGGTTGATGATTGATCGTGGGAGATTAACATCTGGAAAATGAAGATGGGTGTTGATCGCAACAAGTTCGCTTCCCACATCAAAAAAGGTTTGATCTGCTTCGGTAAAGCCTGTTGTAGATCTGTTCGTGAGTACCCTTTTATTGTGGGGATCGTAGTTTTCTTTGTGTTGTTGTATGCTTTTCTACCAGTCTTGTTCTTCTTCCTGATTTCTAATTCGCCGGTGATCGTCTGCACCGCGGTTCTTTTGGGAACCCTTTTAAGTTTTGGGCAACCCCATATACCTGAGATCATTGAAGAGAGAGAAGAGACGGCCCAAGAAATCTCTTCTCTTAAGGTGGTTGGTGGTTCTGATCATGTTGTCATTGAGAACGATGGGAATTCTGAAACCCGAATTCCCTTACTCACGATGGAGAGGCATGCAACTGAAACGATAGAAGAAGAAGATATCAAAGGTAGAAGTTTGGGTGATGATAGAGGAAAGATCATTGATGGGACAGATTCGCCATCCAGTGAAGATGAGCAAGATGAGGAAGAGCAAGAGGGAGGGGAGCAAGAAGAAGGAGAAGAGAAGGAGACAAGGAGCACCCTTGTGTTCAGTGTAGAAAGCCAGGAAGATGTGAAGATTATGCCGAGAGACGATACATATGAGGCAGAGTTATCATTTACACCCCGAGATACGAGTACAAAGGAAGAAATGCAGTTGGCTAGACCTCATTTGGATAGAGAAATTCGTATGAACAAAACTTTAGAAGCCTTAAAATTTGGTGAAAACGAGGATTCAGGAAGCAAGAGCAAGTTTTATTGCCGTTCTAACAGTAGGAGAACTGTTCGGTTTGCCATGCATGATGTGGAGAAGGTTAAAGATGAGAAGAAGATCGAAGAAGAGGGTGCCGAGGAGAGTAAACATACAGATGAGGAGTTCGTGGATCAGGAGAAAATTCCTGATGCCCACGTCGAGGATTCCTTTTCTTCGACTTTCGGGTCGTCTTGGTTGCGGATTGATCAGTTGTCTAGAATCAATCATGATGATCAGTTCTCTCACTCGAGCTCGGAGCATGCAGAGAGTTCTTCTTCTGATGCCTCTATGGCAGATATAATTCCCTTACTTGATGAGCTTAATCCTCTTTTGGATTCAGAAACTCCTCAACCTACTTCAGTTGAACCATCTGATGGAAAATCCGAGGAATCAGAAAACCATTACTCTGGTGAGGATGATGATGATGATGATGACGGTGATGATGACTATGACGATGATAGCGTTGAAGTGGGGAAAGAAGGTGCTAAGGTTCGCGAAGGAGAACATGAAGGACACAAGGAAATGAAAGGGGTCACATGGACTGAAGATGACACAAAGAACGTCATGGATCTTGGCAGTTCTGAACTGGAAAGAAATCAACGACTGGAGGATCTTATGGCGAAACGTCGTGCTAGGAGAAACCAAAAGATGGAGTTAAAGGATCTTATAGATCTGCAATCAGATGACAGAATTTCACTGTCGGATGATGATTCTTCGTTCAATGCCGTCCTGGAATCAGTTCCTCTTCACGCCTCGCCCTTTCTATTTCGTTCTGCTACACTCCCTATCAAAAGGAACCCTTTTGATCTGCCCTGTGATGCAGAAGAAGAAATTACAGAATTATCGGTTCCTTCGTCAGCTAGGGCTCCCTCAAATTTGTCAACAAGGCGGAACCCTTTTGATCTGCTATGCGATCATGCTGGTATGGATAATCTGCTTGTGGGGGAAGCCTCCAGCCATGGAGAGTTCATGACCGTTCATCATAAGGGACTGTATAATGATGAAATTGATCTGCTGGGTAGACCACATTTTGAAGGTGTTGATCACGAGAAGCGTGATGTCGACATGATTTCTGTTTATAACATGGCAGCTATAAACGCTGTCACCGGTTCTGATGTTATTTCCTCTGTTCATTTGAATAATGTGGAACTCCTGAAGCCGCAAACAAGTAATGATGAGTCTACTTCCTTGATGAGTTCTTTTCATGGTCATTTTCCTAAAGCAGTTGAGGAAAACATCCAGAAAGCCGATATGGACAATGATCGATTCAGGGAAGGGATCTCCTCCAATGTTAAGAAAGGAACCGCAGATTCACACATAAGCTCCTCACAGCAGAGTGGGTTAGTTTCTTCCGTCGAGGAACAAGAAGGTCGTGAAATACTCGGTGCAATTAATGAATCTGGAAGTATTTATGCAGAAGCTTCTGCTTCTGTTGAACCAGCTGACAGTGAACCATCATATGCAGAGACCGACAGCGAGTCTTCAGATGAGGCACAGAATGCAGAAGTCAGGGATGCACAGATCAATTGTGAGGTAGAACTTGTTCATGTTACCAAATCAATTTCTTCTGAATTAACCGATGAACACATTCCGGAACTTGAGACTTTTGACCACCATATAGGATCTACCTCACATGTTTCTGGTTTGGATGGTGGTTCAGGCGAACATCCAACTAAGGAATCATGTATGCCATCTATGGGGGTGCATATGAACCTTAACATGGAGTATGCCACTGAGGGTTCACCTGAGGTGGTTGTGTTTCCTCTTGGTGAGTCTCCAAGTAAAAGGCATGTAGGATCAGATATTGTTGAAAAAAAATTTGATGATTCAAGTTCCTCTACCTCATCAGAGGTAGAAGAAACAAAATTCAATGCCAGCACTGGTACAGGACAATCTCTATTGACTGCTTCTGAAATCACACATTCAGAACCGAAGGAACCTGACATCCTGAAGCTGGATTCAGATGAGAGCCGGATAGGAGAGCCAGTTTTTGATTCCAGTCCATCTGCATTTGAAAAGTTTCGTTCTGGTTTCTCATCAATGTCTGAAGCTGGCCTCCTTGTGGAGAAAGGCGATCTTGAGTTTCCTTTAACAGCGGATAATGCTTCTGCGGAGACGTCAGAATTGCGTGCTCCTGGAATGATGGTTGATAAGAGCATCATCCACGAGTACGGAGAAGGGAGTGCCGATGGTGAAGGCAAAGCCGTGGATGCACCTAGTGTGAAAGTTTTGGTTACAGAAGATCTTATGCCATATAGTGCTGATCTATCAGCTAGAGATGATGAAAACCCATCCTCTGGAAGTAGTCAGTCTCATCATGGGGAAGAGACAGTAGAGCTGAAAGAAGTTCTTGTCATGCCAGCTAGCTCAGGTCAAAACATTCGGACAATTCAAGTAGAACCAGCTTCCGTTGTACTAGAAAATGCTGGAACGGAGTTTGTGCATGTTGCTGATTCATCTGAGCTCGTAAGCCACTTGCTAAGGGATGACCATCTCATTGTCAATGATGCAAGACAGCACGGCGATGATATTCGTACATTCCAAACGGAGGTCATCGATGGTGGTGAATCGTCTCCCAGGTCACCGATCAACTATGAAGTTTCCGTTCATGTTGGTCCTCGACCAAGTGATGCTGAGGTCAGGATAGATGGTGGTCTTGATCAATCTGACGAATCGGCTCCTCATCTATCCTCCATTAGCGATCATGTGTCGTCTGAGGTCAGTTTCTTAAATATGTTATCGGTTTCTATTTCTGTTGTAGAATGAATAAATGATATTTGATTTGCAGGCCGGTTGTTCGGAGGCTACTCCATCAACCCTGGATGATGGCATTTCTGAGATAGCACAAGGTGAGTCTCCTGCTGAATCACGGTGTCAAAATCACGTGACCTCTGTAGTAGCTGAACAGGAAATAGTAGATGAAGATTATATTCAAACATCAAGAGTTTCAGGAACCATGTTGCCAGATTATTTATCTGGAAATGATGAGAGGAATCTATCAAATGATACAGGAACTTCTAAGGAGTATGTCGGGGCTGACCATGACGTGTGGGTGATGAAAGAAGAGGAGGTCGAATGCATCCAAGATCTTGATGAAGACCTACTGTGTGAATTGGATGCAATTGGTGATTTCAGGGTCGTAGAAGAGACGCCGCTGGTGCACAGCACGGAAAAGCAATTGCAAGCGCATGTTGGTGACGATTCAAGAGAGGATGCCCGAACAGATTCATTGATACATATGGCAGTTGTTGATGCTCAGTCAGTCGAAGACATCAGTCTTGCACTGAAGCACTTCTGTGACGGAGAATCTAGCAAATCAGGTGACCGACAGTTGATTGGACGTGAAAAAAATGTTATGAAGTATGAAGGTGTATCTGCATACGACAATATGGAAGCAAGAAGACATGATCAGTCGGAATTGGCAGTAGTTGAAGCGAGATCTCTTGATGACATCCATTTAGTGTTGAAGCAATTTTCTGGGGGAGATTCCCAAATTCATAATCATGGAGTGGTGGAAGCTCGTGAAAACCAGGAGAAAAAAGAATTTGAGGCTGAAAAAGCTGAACACGAATCAGTTGAAACTGATGTCGCTCAGGCCATTGTCAAGGTGGGTTCATTCGAGGAGAGGGAGTCTTGTGGGGATACCAAGGAAGAGAACCACCATGGTTCTGAACTAAAGCAAGAAGAAGAAAACAATGAGCTAGATGATTCAAATTCTGTGACAAAAAAGGCAAAGGACAAGAAATCAAAGCATAAGCGTTCATCTAGCTCCAGTTCAAGCTCGAGCTCAAGTTATTCAGACTGAAGTTTGAGCTGTTAGTGTTGGTGTTTTTATTGGATTTTGTTGTTTTATTATACAGTATGAAGGTTTCTTCGTTATGAAGAAATCCGCATGAGTGTGAACTTTAGGAATTTTTGGTAGTCGAGTGTGTTTTGGGGTTTTCCATTCATTTGGGTAGGAGTTTGATAATGTACTTGTCAGTGTGGTATTTTTTTCATTCCTTGAAAGAATGAAAGATTTGCTTCATTTTCATTCAGTTGGCTGTTTTGCCACCTCCGGATTGTCTTCTTCATAATGTATACTCTATTTTCTTACCTGTAATGGCAGTAAGGATTGATGAGTGAGTCTCTCTCTTTCTCGTTTGTGTTCATTCGATCGTCTGTTTCATTTTCTGGAACTTATTCGGATGATCAACTCAGTAGGCAACAGTGATGATTGAACGAAAGATGGTTCCCATTTAAACAGAATATTTGCTTTGGGTGCACTTAAGATCTGTTGTAAAAACACAATGCTCTCGATCGATCAGGAAGGAGATTCATCAAATTATGGGCAGCAAGCCTGTCGGATTCTTTGAAACACTGCCACAAAGACTCCTTTTACATGTCTAGTAAACAGAATGATTTTAGAATCAAAGCCGAGTCTGCGGATCAGTAATCTATTTACTGCTTACCGAATAATTCCCTGAATTAGTCAGAGCCATATATGCAGATGCAGTCTGTTGTGAAGATGGGAAGCCTCTGCATTTTCCCCGCTCCGAGCGAGAAAACAGTCTCTGCAGTGTCGTTTCATCGTAAGGTATTGATGGGTCGTCAGGAGAAGTATAAAGAGTCCAAAAGCATTGGTAGATCATCATTCCACATCAGTCCATCTTTTGAATACAAGATGCAAGAAGCAGTTGCTGTGTCTGGGATCATAGCATAGGCTAGTTTGGCACTGCATGGCCAGTTCATCTTCATCCTGCCCTCTTGACTTTGCTAAGCGGCTCGCCAATATTTGTTGGAAGAATAGTTTCAACAGTAGAACGATGGTCTCCAAAACCACAGGTCAAGGGTTTGAATCCCTTTCCCCGAGCAGGTGTGCCATTCTGGACTTGAACCAAAGGCCTCGTCCTTGAAGTAAATCAACTCTGAAATAATAGCAGAAGCAACAGTTGGGATCCCAGCCTGGTATAGTTGCAGTACAATGAAGACGAGATCCTAAGAAATCAGTAAAAGAAGAGGTAATCCGTCAGAGAGCACATAACCATGACTCTCAAGATGATGATATTGCTAGTAAAAGGAATCTGAAACTGCAATTATAAGATTGTGATTATAAAATTGCCAAACCAAAATCAAGCCTTCTCTCACGCTAAGGGGGTGTTTGCTTGTGCTGAAAATATGGGCCAAATTATGGACAGAGATGACCCAAGGTATCGTTGCAGTGCTCTCGGAGTTCCTACGGGTTGGAGACGATGGCTCGGTCCACGGAATTTCATTTTGCCACATTATGCATGTATCTCAATCCTGCTTTAGAGACATTTCGAAAACTTCAAAAGCAAACAGCCAGAAATGGGTGAGGGTACTGTTGAGGAAACATTATGTTTGGGAGGTTTTGAGCTGATGCATGCTGCCTCCTTGAGGATCTGAGGAAGATGTAGCATAAGACATAACAAGCCTTTTCTCATTTTGGACAGAGTTGGTTACATGGATTCTTTGTTTCCACATAGCATGCTAACAGTTAACTCAACATGAATTAGATCATTCTTTATTATTTTTTCTACACTTTTAGTCTTTCTCTTTAACATTTTTACAATCTAGTTTTCATATCTTCTTATTGAATGTATGCAGTACAAAAGCAGAATCAGCCAAAGAGCTGATAGTAGGGGCTGGAGAGAAGGTTATACCTTTGCGGAGTATCATCTAATACGCATCCGGGGAAGAAGGTTTCTTGTTATGACCATTCATCCATCTAAACATCTTTATTTCTATCACAAACATCTTTTGTATATGTTGATGATTAACTGCCTAATACTCAAAATCATAAAACATAATAGGTCTAATTGTTGTTTTATAATATTTACCTTTCAATTTTAACAGTATTTTCTTGTCACATAAAATATCTTATGCTCATCTCCATTTTAATCAACTTCCATTAATTCTATGCACAACATTTCCATCAATTTTTTTCACTCTGAAAAAATGATTCTAAATATTTAAAACTTTCTTTATGAGGGACTGTGTCAATCCTAATTTTTATACCATTTGAAGTAACTAAATGATTAAACTTACATTCTATACATTTTGTCTTTATTCTACTAAATCGAAAGCCTTTACTTTTAATATTTTCCTTCATAGTTTCAATTTCTTATTAACTTTTTTCTTAGACTTCATTTTAAATATGTTTCGTTAACTCATGAAGAACCAATATAAATAAATATGAACTTAAAATGAATTCATGATGTAACCCAATATTAACTTCAAATTGTCATTCCTTCGTGAATCCTCATACATGTTTTTAAACCAACATACATATCTCTTATAAGATTTGTATATATCAATAGGGTACCTCTCTTTTCAAGGTTTTCCAAAGAATATTTCTTGACACTCTATCATAAGCTTTTTCTAGATCAATGGTTATCATATGAATATTCTTTTTTTACTTTAATTTTTTTTATAAGATCTCTCAGTAGGTGAGTTGCTTCAATAGTATATTTGCTTAGCATGAATACAAATTGATTCTTTATTGTGCTAGATACTCATCTTAACCTACATTCAATAATTCTTTCTCATAATTTCATAGTATGACTCATTAATTTGGTACATGATAATTCTCACAATTCTAGATGTATTTGTTGTTCTTATATAGATGTATAAGTGTATTCTCTCTCCATTCTTTATGCATCTTTTGGAATCTTAATATTTTATTAAATAGTTTTATGAATCAAGTGATTATCATTTCTCCTACGATTTTTCATACTTCTATATGAATATTGTTTGGTCCTAAAGATTTGTCAATCTTCGTATGTTTAAGAGCATTTTTTACTTCATTCTTTTAAATATTTTAGTAAAAATTATGATTCTGACTTGATTAACTCTCTGAAACTAGTACTAACATTTGTATTTTCATTAAAAAGCTCATAAAAATAAAATTTTCATCTATTTTTCATCATTTGCCACTACAATCTTTTCATCATCATCTTTGAGGCATATAACAAAAGTAAGATCTTTAGTTATCTTAAAAATATCGGTTTCACCTTCTTTTGAGTTAAGTTTTTTATATAAATCATTCCAAGGTTGTTTTTGCATTTTTCTTTGCTTTCTTATAAGTCTCTAAGGTTTCCCTTGTATTCTTGGTATAATGCAATTTATAGCATGCCCTCTTTGTTATATCTTTCACCATTTCACTTCACCACTAATCTTTCCTTTGTATCGGTATGCTTACCTTAGATTCATATAATATATCTTTTGTTACTTTTCTAATATGCATAGTCGTATTATTTTACATATTAAAAGGTGTACCTATGTAATTCAAAGAATCTTGTTAAAAAAAATCTATTTAAATATAACTTCTTTCTCACTTTTGAGGTTCTACCATCTAGTATGAATAACTCTATACACTTTTTTCTTGTGTGTCTACTTTTTTATGAGAAAAATAATAACTAACAATTGATGTTGGATAGTGAATCTTTTTCCTAGAATTTATTTTTTGATCTATATTTTTTCTACAAACAAAATAATCAATTTGTGCTTGTAACAAGTCACTCTTATAAGTAATTAAATGTTTATCTCATTTTTTGAAAATACTATTAGCTATAAAGAGATCATATGACATAAGAAAGTTTAAATCTTTCTATCTTTCTCATTTAAATCTCAAAACCATAGTTTCAATGAACACCTTGATATCCCAATGCCTCTTTACCAACATGTCCATTCAAGTCTCCTATCAAATAAAGTATCTCTTTATAAATTTTTTTGAATTACCTTATGTAACTCCTTCCAAAATGCCTTATGTATACTAGTGTACATGCACAAACTATATCCAAAGTCTATGCTCCTAATACTAATTTCATAATCATAATTTGGCCCTTATATCGTTGTATATCCAATACGATATTTACAATTTTTATGATGAAATTCTAGTAAAAATCAGAATTTTCTTTAACTGCCTAACTTATGGTGAATTTATGGATTTTTGCCCACTTAGAGACATGTGGGCAGTTAAGTTTCAATTCCAGTTTTGGAACTGGCACGAATTTATTTTTTTTAAGTATAAGGGCATTGCATCCTCTGAAACTCGAACTCTCCAACCTACTACTACAACAGTGGGGAGCGACCTGTTTGTGATAAGGGATTTGAAAAAATATTCAAAGCTTTCTCTTTTTGAAATACAAATGGTCATTGCACGCCTTGAGTTGAACTCCCACCAAAGGCAATGGAGAGAGGACCCTGCCATTGAGTTAACGGTCAATTTGTCATAAGAGCAACAACAACAACTAAGCCTTTTCCCATACTAGACGGGGTCGGCTACATGGATTCTTTGTTTCCATATATCCCTATCGTGTACCATGTTAACAGTTAACTCACAATAAGCTAGATCATTCTTTATTGTTTCTTTCCAACACTTTTGTGGTCGTCCTCTACCTCTTTTAATACTTTCCAAATTTAGTTTTTCTAACCTTCTTACAGGTTCTTCTTTTGATCGTCTTTCTATATGTCCAAACTATCTTAAACGATATTCTCTCATTTTATCCTCTATCGGTGCCACTCCTAATTTGTTTCTAATAACCTCATTATGTATACAGTCTTTTTTTGTATGACAACTCATCTATCTCAACATCTTCATTTCTGTCACAGACATCTTTTGTACATGTTGATGATTAATTGCCCAATACTAAGAACCATAAAACATGGCAGGCCTAATTGCTACTCTATAATATTTACCTTTTAACTTTAATGGTATCTTCTTATCACAAAGAATACCTGATGCTCCTCTTCATTTTAACCAACCAGTATTAATTCTATGCGCAATATCTCCATCAATTCTTCCATCACTTTGAAAAATTGACCCTAGGTATTTAAAACTTTTCTTTTGTGGGATGCAATATGTGCCAATTTTAATTTATATGTCCTCTGAGGTAACCAAATGATCAAACTTACATTTCATATATTCTGTCTTTGTTCTACTAAGTCGGAGGCCTTTGCTTTCTAATGTTTCTCTCCATAGTTCCAATTTTCTATTAACTTTTTTCTTAGACTCCTCCACTAATACAATGTCATCTACAAATAACATACACCAAGGTACTTCATCTTGAATATGTTTTGTTAACTCATCAATCACCATTATAAATAAGTATGGACTTAAAGTTGATCCTTTATGTAACCCAATATTAACTTCAAAGAAATCTGTCGTTCCTTCATGAGTCCTCACACGTGTTTTTGCACCATCATACATGTCTCTTATAAGGTTAATAAATGTCAATGGTATACCTCTTTTTTCCAAAGTTCTCCAAAGAACCTCCTTCGGTACCCTATTATAAGCTTTTCCTAGATTAATAAATATCATGTGAAGGTCTTTATTTTTTGCTCTAAAATATTTCATAAGACGTCTCAAAAGGTGAATCGCTTCAATAGTAGATCTGCCTGGTATGAATCCAAATTGGTTTTCTATTGTACTTGATACTTGTTTTAACCTACGTTCGATAATTCTTTCCCATAATTTCATAGTATGGCTCATTAACTTGATACCTTAATAATTCACACAATTTTGAATGTCTCCCCTTGTTCTTTATATATGGGTATAAGTGTACTTGCTCTCTATTCCTCGGGCATCTTTTGGTTTTTCCATATTTCATTAAATAGTCTTGTGAGCCAAGTGATTCCTATTTCTCCTAGTATTTTTCAAACTTATATAGGAATATTATCTGGTCCTACCGATTTACCACCCTTCATATGTTTAAGAGCCTCTTTGACTTCATTCTTTTGAATACATCAGTAGAAATTGTGGTTTATATACTTTTCTGATTTGGCTAATTCTCCTAAGCTAATACTAACATCTTTATTTTCATTAGAAAGATTATAAAAATAGCTTTTCCATATATTTCTTATATCATCATTTGTCACTAGAATTTTTTCATCCTCGTCTTTTATACATCTAACATAATTAAGATATTTAGTTTTCTTATCTCTAGCCCTAGCTATCCTAAAATTATCTTTTTCACCCTCTTTTGAGTTGAGTTTTTTATATAAGTCCTCCCAAATTTTAGCTTTTGCTTCACTCACGACCTTTTTCGCTTCCTTCTTTGCTTTCTTATAAGCCTCTAAAGTTTCACTAGTTTTCTTAGCATAATGTAATTTGTAACATGTCCTGTTTGCCTTGATTTTATTTTGTACTACTTCACTCCACCACCAAGCTTCTTTTTGTGCCGGTACACCTCCCTTAGATACCCCTAACACATCGTTCGCCACTTTCATAATATGTATAGCCATATTGTTCCACATATCACGGGTGTACCAACATAATTCTAAATATCTCCTTGAAGGACTTTCTGTTTAAATATATCTTCTTTCTCACTTTTGAGGTTCCACCATTTAGTCTGAATAGCTTGATGCACTCTTTTCTTCTTTGTCCATTTTTTTATTTGTAAATCCATAACTAAAAATCGATGTTGGGTGGTTAAGCTTTCTCTTGAAATTACCTTGCAATCTTTACAACACGCTCTTTTTTTTTCTATAAATAAAGTAATAAATTTGTGTTTGTGATAAACCACTTTTATAAGTAATTAAATGTTCATCTCGTTTTTTGAAGATTGTATTGACTATAAAGAGATCAAATGCCATAGCAAAATTTAAAATCTCCCTACTACCTTCCTCATTTATATCCCCAAAACCAAAGTTTTTATGAATATCTTGATATCGTAATTTCCCTTTACCGACATGTCCATTTAAGTCTCCTCCTAAACAAATCATCTCCTTTTGTGGAATCTTTTGAATCACCTTATCTAACTCTTTCCAAATAGTTGTCTTTATACTATCTTCTAGTCTTACTTGGAGTGCGTAAGCACAAACTATATTCAAAACCTATGCTCCTAACACTAATTTCAACGTCATGATTCGGTCACCATATTGTTGTATGTCTACTACACTATCCTTTAAATCTTTATTTATGATAATACCAACTCCGTTTTGAGCCTTTTCTTTAGTACCATAATTTAAAACCTGTATCATTTATCTCCTTTGCTTTTTCTCCAACCCATTTTGTCTCTTGTAAACATATAATATGAATCTTTCTTCGAATCATAGTATCTACCACCTCCATTAGCTTACCAGATAATATTCCGATATTCTATGAACCAATACAAATCTTATTATCTAGAACTAGTTTTCTTAGCCCCCGCATCCGTCCATATTCAAAATGCGGAGACCCTATCTGAAAATTATTCATTACATTCGGGCAGCAATGTACCGGGACTAACTTCTTTACCCACCCCCGTCCATGATGTGGGAACCCTCTCTACAATTGATTCACTACATTCGGGAGAAAATATAATGACCCTTGCTTACTTATTACTGCATTCGGGCTCTGCAGCATGTCGCTAGGTGGGGACGCCCCAAAGTAATGCTCATAATTTTTGTAATCCATGTTATAAAATTCGACGATGTTTTACGCTGGCTGTCGAAAGCCTAACACAACCCTCCTCCTTTATCCGGACTTGGGACCGGCAATGCAAGGGTAATCCCTTACATGAGCGAAGTTCAATTTGTCATAAGGGATTTTAGAAAAAATTATTTAAATAATAACAAATCGTCGGCTTGGGACTGGTTTGTGGAGACCATGAATTGTAATTAAACCGGAAGGTGTTCCTATTTTCAAGGCCGGTTCGACTAGTTCCGGCTCGAACCGGCCACTATACTATACCATTTAGATAGACACCTAGCTTTTCAACCACATACAACTTCCCATGCTGCTTATGCTTTTTTTGTTTCTCTACAATGACAGACATGTTGACCACCTACTGTTCTGGCAACAAATGTATGAACGGTCATTTGATGATTTATATAAACTAAAAGGTTAGATGTGTCATTTACTAAGCATTCTTTCTGCAATATCTTGAAAAAATAGGTGCATATTGGAAAAATTCCACATTTGAGGGGGTCATCTCTAAACTTTCTGGAAAACAGGCAGCTGTTGTAGATTTCCTGGAAACCCAAACAATCAGGATTACATATATATATATATATATATATATAAAAGAAGAGGTTGAAGCATAACAAATAACAAATCCACATATATATACATATATACATATATACACACACATATATATATATATACATATATGTATATATATACGAGAGGAGGTTGAAGCCTAACAAATAACAAATCTACACACTATAGAGTCGAACTCCCCACCAAGAGCAATGATGCTAAAGCAACTCGTTGTTGAGATATAAAACTCTAGATGTAACTTTTTAGCAAATATTTACTTAAAGGTAAAAAACAACAAAGTATGAAATTTGCTCGTTGTTGCAAAATTATAATTCTAAACACCCAAGCTAAAACCAAGCCTTCTTTCATACTAAGTCGAATCAGTTAAAGTAACTAAGCCAGTTTGTCGCCATTGAACTCTATCTTTGTGTGAGTCTAATTTTAGACATATCCGGTTTCAGGTAAACCGGAACCGATGGTTAACCAAGAACCGTAAATAAACCAGTCCCGACCCAACAGCTAACATATCCAGTTTACCAAACCCATTCACAACCGCATGGGACCTCCAGATACAAGACCCAAAACCACAGTTGGATTCGAATCATGTCTTCAAGCTCAAACCGCTGCGGTGCTAGTGACTCTTGACCCGGTAACATGTGACGGGCTCACTTGCGAACTCGCGATTCGAAGGCCCTTGTTATGGTACTTCCACCATGTCTAAGAGATTGGAGTAGATCAGCCCGTAGGAGTTCACCCAGCTCCTACCGATGGGGTGAAGGCCTTGATCCGTCATGGCCGTGAAGATAAAAAACGATCAGCCGATAAAACAACTTTGCTTGCTTAAAATCTGGGGTTGGGATGGTTGGTTCAAGTGGTTTGGTGCTCATTCCCCTTAAGCAAGGTCTCGAGTTCGAACCACCCAGCTGGTTCGGAACCCGTGGACAAAATGATGCTTAAAAGACTTGGACATTTAACTATTATTATCTTGGTGAACCCTGATTCGAGACAAGCCTTTGAAGAAGACATTCTTCTTTTAATTAAATCTTATTGAAGTCATTTGATTCCAAATCCAACAATTAACAAAAAAACAAGAGTACACTGTATTTGCAAGTAAATAAATGTTTCCACTGGAAGGCTAAAACGATATGAATGCCCCTGCGTATTGAATCCATGTCATTCAACTAGTGAATCGACCTCTGAGTGAGGCTTAATGACCAAAGCAAGATTTGATTAACAATTAGACCCATAGTAATCAAATTTGCAGACGAACCACGATGCGAGTTTTTGCTCTATTCGTGCATTGTCTAGTATAAACTACTACTTTAATGTTATTTGGTCGGATCCCAAACTCAGATCCAATAGTCGAACCTTCTTATATGAATAGCTTTAATCCTAATCAAGTCATGCTTAACTTTGCTAAGATCTGATCCACTTAATCTTGAGGAGATTTAGGGAGGTGGGCGTTCTCGAGGAGTTAAAAAGGACAAGTCTGTGTTGTACAAGAGGACAGGTAGCAAACATTGCTCCTAGGTTCCGCTGTTCTCTTTTAAAAAAAATTATAATGTTGATTCTTTTGATTTGTTTAATGGTTATAAGGGTTGACAAAAAAAGATGTTTGTGATAGAAATGAAAATATTGAGATGAATTAATGTCTGAGACATAACAATGTTTTTAAAACAATTAAAAGTATTATTGATAGATGATGAAATTAAATAATTATTTAAAATGATTTGAATAGACTAAGTTAGACACATGATCGGTCACTGTAAAAACAAAGAATCTCCGACCTCTACAAAGGGCTTAGTTGTTGATGATGCATTCGGTTTCATTCCTCTCTTTCTATCTCTATCACTCCTCTCCACTTATGACAATAACAGTATCATCTTCCGTCATACTTAAATCCTCACCGTTCATCTCATGCAAGAACAAGCATTCCGTTGTTTCAATGTGAGATGTGCGATTAAGAATCAATATAAGGTCTCTATAAGAACCCCAATCTTGAGGACAGTCTTGCTGTTCTCTCTCTCTCTCCCCTTGAACCCCAATCCTGCAGTTTTCTCTCTAAGTCGTATACCCAAATTTTCAGAAAGAAAAACGTAAGAAAAGAACGAAAAGTAGAATTTTCGGCCATGTCGGAGTGCAACAACCCAGTCGACCTCGAGGCCGGCTCTCCGAAGCCGGAGCCTAATGCTTGGTTCGACCTGGGTAAGCACTCAGTTCCTCACTCGCGGACTTCTTCATCGTCCACTGCATCCTCGGTTGCCTTCCTGGTGCCGAGGGAATTATTCCTGAAACCGGCCCCGAAGGATAAAAGTGGCCGTCCGGTCAAGAAGCGCTACCGTCTCCGGCGACGTTACTCCTTTTGCCGAGTTCTCTCGTGGATAATTGGATTTCTCTTGCTAATCTCTTTTGTCGTCGCCATACTCTTTATTATATACCGTCCCGAAGTCCCTTCCTACTCCATTGATTCCATTTCCGTCAAGAACTTAAACTTCCTCGACCTCATCTATGCCTCGCCGGAGTTCGACATCTCCGTCCGTGCGGAAAATACTAACAAGAAAATCGGGATATTTTACGAAAATGGGAGCGATGTCTCCATCTCGTACTCCGGCGAGCATCTCGTCTCCGGCGCATTCCCCGTGTTCTACCAGGGTCCTCGGAACGTGACGAGCTTCCTGTTGGTGCTGACGGGATCCAACGTCCGGCTGTCAAGCGCTGCTCGTCAGGCGTTGATCCAAGGCCAGCAGGATGGCGGCGTGCCTCTTTTGGTCTCTCTGAACGCTCCGTTGAGGCTCAAGATCGGATCCGTCAGGTCGTTGAAGTTTACCGTTAAGGTTCGTTGTGACGTCACCGTTGACAAATTAGTGGCGAATACGAAGACGGTCACAAAAAAGTGCAAATACACGATGGATGCGTAACGATTTTCGTTAATTGTCATCAAAGAGGTGCTGCTTTTGGTGGTGGTTGACGGTGGTGTTATCCCTTTTTTTTAAATTTAAAAGAATGGTGCTATGGTAGTGTCCATTTCCTATTTGTTTTGTATGTATATTCGAGGTTTTTTGTTAATTTTACTTTATTTAATATATTACAATTTCTCTTTGTGATACATTGATTTTATAGCTGAATCCTATCTCGTATATTTTTACATAACGAATAAAATTTCTCTTAATAATACAATTAAATGCATTGATTCATCGAAAAGTTTCCCAATATTCAATAAACAAAATGCTAATGCCTTGCACCCATAGTGTTAGCTCAATGACACGGTGCTCTAGCGCTATTGCTGTTGGTGGGAGTTCGACTTTGAGAAGGTGCATGTGTGGGTGTGTTTTAGGCTTCGGGTATTGTACACATAAATAGATATAACGTAGCATAAACAACAATAGCTCACTTGGCTAGGGGGTTGACTCACAAGTAAGGTTCATGTGTTTGATACCCCGGTTGTGCATCGGCTTCGATCTCACCACTGTACAAAAAAATTAGATATAAAGTATGTATTCATATGAGGGTATTTAATACGGGCTGCTGTGCACCGACAAGCCAAACTAATTAAGGTTTGGATTCATGTTGTTAAACTCTCATTCTATTTGATTTTGCATTGTTAATTACTTGTTTAATCACTTGAGTATGCACCGGGATGAGCTGCGAGCCAATGAGCCGAAACTCGTACTTGAGCATTAAACTTAAAAACCCTGTTCATTGGTTATAATGGGGAGGCTGAACCAGATGCATGCCCGGAATATCGAACACGTGATCTTCAACTTGTGAGTCAACCCCCTAACAAGGATATCTATTGGTTGTTGTGGGCAAAATCACTAAGATATCACGAAGAATATTTTGAATTTAGACCCGTCCTTGGGCGAAACTAGGTAGAGACAAGGGTTAAGCAAGCTGTTACCAGTTCATTGAAAGATTAGAATATCAACCAAAATACTTTTACATTTTGATAATTAAAAATTATTAATGCCACGGCACTTCCAAAAACCCTTTCAGGTTTCAATGTGCATGAGATAATGTCGTACGCACTTCTTGCAATGGAAGCGGACGTTAGGTTCCTAGGGGGTTTAAATTTCTGTTTGAAATTTCAATACACAAATGAAAATTTTCAAATCCGCCACTGGCTACGATCCCACATCACAACCTGCTTGAAGTGGTTCGATCCTTAGAAGACGAGAGAGAGAGAGAGAGAGAGAGACCGGTGGAACAGCCAGTTGCAGTTTTGTCCAAGTTCTGGAAACAGAAGTTCTTGATTCTTGATCCGGTTTGACCAGTTCTGGTTTCATCCAGTTCTTGGCCGGGTCATGTCTAAGTGTATCAATAGCATGTTGAGTGTTTCGATATAAGGTGAAGGGTTCCATTGCCAACTGTGTGTGGTAGACTCTAGTAAACCCCAACTCGGAGAGAACAGAAATTACTCAAGTCTCGTTATAGAAGAAGCAACGCAAAACCCGACACAAGCAAAACCTAGAAACCCGTGCATGTCCATAGTCAAAGTAACTGAAGAAAAAATAGGTTATATTCAAATTGACTTGCTTTTAACACGAACTTAAAATGACATTATACGAACACGAAACTGCCCGCAATATGACACAACGCCACCTGAAAAAGCTTTCGTTCTTGCACACACAAAGTAACACCCGAAAATACCCGAAAATATGTTCGAGTGAACCTGTTTCTTATACAAACACGAATCAACATGGCATGGACATGCCCGAAACACGCAGTTCACTTGCGCAAGCATCAATACAGGAACGTACAATATAATGAAGTTGACAAAGAATTTGACGTTAAATAATTAAATTATTTATTTTCTTCCAATAATGTGCTAATCTCTCTTGAGAGTGCCACAAATTAGTTATAAAATTTGCTGCTTATGTCATCGGATTGTTTGTTAAGCTGTAAGGTTCGAACCTGAACCTTGCTCATCACGTACATCTGTATGAAACTGACCCCTAAGCAACCATACCAAATGGAGGGTCACGAGTGAGCTCAAATCCTGCATACGAAGGTGCCCTCAGGTTCAACTCCCCCCAAGTGATGACCAACAAACTTTGAAAATTATTACATAAAGATTATTCAGGTACATTATTGCATAAAGATTGTAATAAGATTTTGAAAATAAAGTTGATTTAACTAAACTAATTAGATGTGTGGACCATATTATGCCACATAGCCTGTTTAATATATATCATATTGAGCCACAAAGTACGAGAGAATTAAGTAAATTCACCTTAAACTGTGTGGGAATAAAATGAGTCCACCTCGATTTCTTTCAGGTATTAAAATCTTTGTCGAGTTTCATACATGACAAGAAAGAGGTGTCCTATAAATAAATGCATGGTACTAGTGTAAAAGATATTGGGGTTTTTTCTTATTCTTTAGTTTCTCACAAGCTTATTCTAGTTGTTTGTTTTGATAAAAACCATTGTAATTCTTCGATGTGCAACTAAGAATTACAGAAACCCATCATACTAGTGTATTAATCTATTTAGGATTTTATTGCAATAGCATAAAACGAATCGAAGGGTCCTCATTTTATATTGTAGGAATTCTCCAACACTTGTTGCACTCAGTCTTTTGATATCAAAAGCGGTAAATAAGTCCAAAGGTTAACAAAACTCATGCCTTAAAGACATTTATGCATCACCTCCTTTCTTATAGAAGTTGGTGCATAATGCATCATCAACGAAGAAAAATCAAAGAGCTTGCTAGTTTGATTCTCCAAAAAGCCTCTGGCGCCAAGAAAGATATCACTAAAATTGAGCAACTACTAAGATCGTTATCGTTTTTCAGGTGTCGAATTTTGGAATGTCAACTATCCCCTCCTCAACATACTGGAAAATGTTAGTGATAAAAATAAAGATTCAAGGTGGATGAGTGGTCATACAAATTAAAAATAAAACAACAAAGTTATAAGAAAAGGTTGTAGAACACGAATAGAAGACAGACATCGTTTAGTGGTTATTCAGGCGTTAGGCACGTCGAGTCAGGTCCGGGTTGAGCCAACCCACCTAAAATATATATACAATGTGTATGTACAAATGTGTCTTTATATATGATATACATAATACTTGTATAATATAATACATATGTATTAAGGTATATTATATGTATATATATAATGTACATGAGTGTGCATTTACGGGGTTGTGGCCAGATCAACCCGGACCTAACCCAAAACCCACACATTATATAGTTGTAGTTATTCATCAGGGTATCTAGAACATACCCTTGTGGATCGGCAAAGGAATAATTCCTTCTTTTTTGTTTTGCCCTTCTGGAAAAGCTACATCCAGTACCGGACCAATGATTTGAGCGATACGTCCATGATTTTTTTTCACAAGTGTTGAAACCCCGAGACCAGTCACCAATTTGTATCCTTTTTTATGATTCATATAAACGAATTATCCAATCATTCTTTCTATTTTCTGGAATATCTTTCAGGTGTACGACTAACGCCTTGGGTGATAAGGAGTCAAATGGTAGAGAATTCATTTATGATCGACCTGGAATAAAAGAACAAAAATTGATCCATGAAGGTTTAATTACTGAATCACTTCCCAATAGCATGTTTTGGGTTCGCTTAGATAATGAAGAACTAGTTCTAGGTTATGTTTCAGGGCGTATTCCCAAAAATATCACGAATTCCACAACAAAACCACTCATTCTTGGTAATGCGAGAGAAGCCATCGAAAAGCCACTGAACAAGCTCGATCTCTCCCCCAGATGAACCATATAGCCAAGGGAAACCATAAACCAGAATAGAAGAGCTTGCCCCACCCATGAGTAAATATTTCAAAATATTGGGTTTCGAAGATACAATACGGATCCCGGATCCTCGCCTATACAAGCAAATTTTTGATAAAACTCTAAAATGGCATTTTCCTTTTCAAATCGTTCATTTGAATAAATTGAAACCTTTCTTACTGGATGATCATGATACTTCCCAAAGATCGAAATTCTTGATCACTCTCGACCTTATTTGCCACCCCCTGAAAAGCCGTGTTATTAGGTCGTACAAGATGTCCAAAATTCTTGGCTTACATATATGGTATCATTTACATAGATAATATTTATGTGAAGTTCAAATGGTACTATGCGGTGTCTCAGTTTTTCACTTATAAAAAGTCCAAAATTCTTGGCTTACATGAGTGTTGAGCTAATTCTCTTGGTGCACTTAGTGCTATGTTTTTGCCCACACACTTTAGTGATATATGATTTATTTCGTTAAGTTACTTAGAGGCATATAGCTAGCAACGTTATATGTTTTCGATATGGCATGCAAACATCTAATATAATATGTTGTAAATAACTAAGATTATAATTAAGCTTAAATGGTAAAATCTAATTAAGCATAATATTGTCTTGTAAATAATATTATATCAAGTTAACTAAGATTACAATATTAATTAGTACATTATAATAGTGTAAGTAAATCATTTAAGTTAGCATGACTTAAATTAACTAAGAACATAAAAATTGTAACTAACATTAACTAAAAAAGTATTAATATACAAAGATATTTAATAATTGAATAAAATTATGAACAGTAAAGATATTATAATATCGTATTATAAATAGTTATTAGTAATAAACTAAAATTATAAGCAAGTTAAATAAAAATACTTTAAATATTGTAAATTATTATCATATGATAATTAAAAGTAATGAGTTAGTGTCGACCCAAACCCCATTGACTTAGGTCTGGCCTAGGTCGTTTACAGGTCAACCTTGTTTGGTTTGGGTTCCCAATAGAAATTTTACTATTTTATATATTCATTGTTTATTTATATATAATATTATAATGTTTAATATTAAATATATTATTTTTACTTTAACTATTTATATTTAATAGTTAATATTATTTTATATTTTCAGTATTATAATATTATATTGTTTCAATATTATTATGGTTTGTTATTTGATTAACTATTTAATTTAATGGCAATTAACTATTTATAATATTATATTATATTTAATAATAATATTATGGTCTCACATTTTTATGTTGGATTATAATGTTAATTATAATGTTGATGATCCCAGTTTGTCTATGGTACACTAAAATTGAATTTAAAGTATATTATTATAAATTTATTAACTATAATAATAGACCTTATGAATTTTATAATTAATAGTATAAGATTAGTTAATTTAATAGAATATTATTTGCAATATAATTTCATAATTATTTTGATTTTACTTGTATAATGCTTAACTATTATTTTACATAATTAATATTTTTTAACTAGATTCTTGAGCTAATGAATTAGATTAATAGTTATTTACAAGCTACATATGCATGCCATGTCTGAAAAATGAAATGGCATTAGCTCATTTCCTCTAAATGTCTTAATGGAATAAACTACATATCATAAAGTGTAAAAAAAGAAGAAGCACATATTACTGAAGTGGAGAACCGTGAAATCACATGGTAATAAAGTGGATTTTTCCCTAATATTTGTGTAAAAATATGTTATAGAAGCATACCAACCCGACGAGTTGGTGGGTATGCATGTTCCTAATAGTTGAAAATTTTAAACTTTATGATGAAAATCGTATAGAAAGTTATTTTTAACATAAACGACAATTTCATTTTTGTAATTATGTAGTATAGTAATAGATATAGGTTTTGACTTTGATGAACAAGTTTCTGTTTGGCTTAAATGGGCAACAAGATTATCATTGTATGGACCGGGGTCTATTTGTTTGCAAACGGTTGACATCCACAGCGGATTTCATACCCTCAAACTTGAGACAGATTTGTCGAGATATTTTCAAAATAAAGTATTTTTTGATGAGCATTTGAATGCTTAAAATAATCTTAATGGCATGACTTTTCGAGTTTGAGGAAGAGTCATTAAGGTCTCTAGTTTGACTTTCTCAAGGTGGATCTTAAGTTGGCATGATAATTGTTGATAAAAGAACATTTAAGTTGCTCTTCAATGAATAATCATGAGTTCCAAAATGCTATGACTTTTTATATTGTCATTTAGTATACATCATGCATGATACGATGAGAATAATAATATCTCAATGGTCACATTTCTTGATTTATGAAGCCATTATAAATCATCCTTTACTAGCATAATACGGAACCTGAGTTGAGATTTTTCCTCTCATGTTGGGTTGACTTTATATAAATAATCTCCTTCACAACCTTTTACTGTACTTATACTGAGCGTGAGCTCAATGACAGGGTGCTCTAGCATCATTACTCTAGCACCATAGGGTGCTCTAGCGCCATTACTCTAGCACCATTGTTGCTGGTAGAGAGTTCGATTTCCAAAGGTACACAGTGCGTGTTAGGCTTCAGCCTCTTCTTGTAAAAAAAAGAAAAAAGCTTTACTCCATTTTCATTTAAGCGTTTAAAAGTAAAGTACAGCACCTTAACCATTTTGGTATGCTAAATATTGTCAAAAACTTGATTACCATTATGTAAAAAGGGTTAAGGGTTTTTCGTTATCTTGAAGGTGAATGATGAGGTTCTTTGCATCTAAGAATTAGAATTTGGAGCCAATGAAAAACCCTAAAGGACAATGAGTGTTGAGGTATTTTGCTAGTGGAGATTCTGGTTTGCAAGCATTCTAAAGCAAAATGTTATCTCCCGACATTTTTAAGAAAACACGGATTCTCATCTCTCGACTTTTCCATCCCGAGCAATAAATTTAGATTTGCTGATATACTGCAGGAAAATATGACTCGAAGTTGCCAACATTTATAATTAGATTTGCCGATTTCTCCCGGATCTATACGGTAAGACATCATTCTTCCAAAAGCCAACAAATTTTACACTCAAAACGAAGATCAAACATGATTAACTGATCCGCATCTCAAACTTGAGACAGTAAATGACCACAATATGAAAATGATGTTCCAATCCAATCATCTCTTCTCTGTTCTGATACAACGGGGGAGGCCGGAGCATTTATGTAACAGCTTTGCTAGAGCCTTAAAAATAGTGGAACGTGAGAGACTTCTGAAGTCATCGCTTCCTTGGATTTCTCTGAGAGCACGTGTACTAGAACGTTTGGAAATGATTCTCAAGTTTATTATTGAGCTCCCCAGTTGAGCTGGTTGACGTGCCATGACAATTATTGTGGCCTTGGTCATGTGTCACCCAATAGCTGAAGTTAAACCTTTTGATCCTCCTTGCAGCACCATGAACTGCTTTTGTAGCTTTGTAGATCTTTGGCACAAACTTTGCCGTTCCTTTTCGAAAATTTAGCTTTTACTGTGTGAAGAAGCAACGACTTGAGAATGGGAAAACGCAGGCTTAGCAGCACTACAATGGACAGATCATACTAACATAATTATGAATTGCATTCTCGCTAGATGCTCGGAATCCTCAATTCATAGAAACTGCCTCTCCGTGCAATTGAGCAATTGATGTTCCGTAAGGAAATAAATGGCCATTCTCGGCAATCCCAGAACACAAATGACTGGACTGGCCATCCAACCGTTATATGTGGAAGGAAAGGTCATAACGGCCATGATTGGTCGAAACCACCTGGCGGTTACGGAGCTTATCTGTAACCGGCCGAATAAAGGCTCTAGAAAAGGAGAGTAAAGAGTAGCATGCACTACTCTATAAATACAAAGTAGCACAAGAACAAAAATAACACAATCAATCGTAAACAAGCATACTTTTCTCTTAGGCAAATCCTACTGTGAGGAAACCTTGAAATACAAGTACATGTTCATCCATTGCTGCATACCTGTCTGAAACTCCAAAGAGCCGAAAGCAGAGGACGCCCAAAAAGTCTACCGAAATCATAGAGACCATCATAGAGTTGACGGGAAAAGCCAACATTTGGTATAGGTCTGGTTTGTCCCTTTAAAAAGGTATGCATTAGTATAAAAAAAGGGGATACAGAGGAAGAAAACTTCTTGTACAGGTCTCGAAAGAGGTGGAAACCGCCTGCTTGAGTTGAGACAGGGCAAAAGGTAAACACCCTGCCTGAGTCTAGACAGGGCAGAGGAAAAACACCTTGCCTAAGTCGAAACAGGGTAGAGATGGCAAACAACATGCCTAAATCGATACAGTGCATAAAGCGACAAGAGCCGAGAGAGAAAAGAGAAGTATCCCAATGGGTCGCCGCATGCCAAGAAGCGACAGGCCGGTAGAACCTCAGCTAGAAGGCGAGAGGGGTGGCCGTAGGAAAACTAGCAGTAGAACCCTGGCCAGAAGGCCAGGAAGCGGTGGTGGCCAATTTTCTTATCTTTATAGTAATCTATGAATGCATCATATGGTGTGATTAGTAGATCATTTTCCTTGCATGATTCCTCCTATAATAGAATGCCTCGTAAGGTAGAGTATAAAAATTATATATACTACCAAAATAATAAACAAAGTCATACATGCTATAATAAATCGATGTCTAACATAGATTTAGATCCTTTGTAATGCTTAGTTACCATTTTTACACAATTCATTCTATTTTTCTGCCTTCCTTACTTTTGCTTCACTTAACTACAACTCACATCTCTATTACATAGAGGTTAGGACCTCAATTATAGGGTTCTTTTCAAGAAGAGGCTGATTTGTATTGAAGTAAATCGTAAAGTATCTCCTCTTTGCTTCATTTTGATAATTGTTTAAAGCTTTTTATAATATTTTCTTACAATTTTCTTCATCAAATGAGTTGGAATAGGTTCATGACTTTATGAATGCTCAAATGTGAATTTCTACAAAAAAATTAAATATGTAGTAAGATATCAACCCCTTCAAATATAAATATAATAATACTAAATAATTAACATTACCATTATATCCTCGCAAATAGTATCGAAGACTTATTAAGCATTACCGTCCCCCCACGTCTCATATAGAGGAAAGCAATTATCTTGCTTTGTTGAAACATCCAAGAGCACTGTCCAACTTCAAACCATTTTGAACCACTGTTTTGAAGTTTAACACCTTCGTCATCCGTACTTCCCCATCTCAAGACATGAATGGCATAAATAGTTTTACCCCTTTCTTGTTTTACAAAAGATGTTGAAGTTACTTTTCGTTGTAATTTTTCTTCTCACTCTTCTCTTATTTATTGATTTGCAACATCTTTTTCATTTCTTATCATGTTCGGTTAGTCTCTTTCATTGGTACCTATTAATGAGGTATTTCAATTTCATAATGAAAAAACATAATATAGTTAAAAATAAATAATACAATAATATACACTCATCATTATTATCATGATGATATCTATTATTGTTGTCCTCATGTTGTTTGCCTCTTCTTCCACCTCATAGATGTAGTAGTGGCATCTTGTCGCTACTTATTAATGAGAAGTGGAAATAAACAAAACATACAATGTTATAAACTTAATAAAATAAAAAATATAATCATAAGGAATTCAATATCACAATCTATATATTTACTAATAACATATCAATTCAACTTACCTTTTTACTTATAGTTTCTATTAACTCTTTTACCCATTGCTTTGAAACACGTATACACATATTTGTATCATTTCAAACACAATGAATGATACTACTATCATCAATTTCTATATCAATAATAAGAAATATATCTCCTATTGAATCTTCAGTTGACATTTCATATGCATCTCTTGGTTTCCAATGATAATCAATATCTAAATCTCCTCTACTTTGGTTATTTATATATCACACTCATAATGCTTGTCTTTAAAATATATATGGTTCATCATGATTTGATCGCAAAGAAGTATGTAATGAGGTCAACTTAAATTCATCCATATGTCATCCTCGATCTATATCATATCAAACATACTTAAACAAAAAAATAGGTTGCTCTATGCCTACAAATTGGACTTTAATAATGTCATATAAGAATCAATAAATTATTCTTCTCCTTCCACCAATTGTGGTAATACCACTATTTTGAGTGGTGCATACTCTTTGCAATAACGGACAATCAAACTTGTAACCATTACAAAAGATAGAATCATATCACTCAATATTTGAAGGTAAATGACTCATGCCAGTGATACATACTTCAATTGGTAGATCGATATTTTTATGCACCTGAGCACATATACAAACTTATGTCACTACATACATATAATATGTCATAGAAACAATGCAATATATTAACATAGGATATACTTATAATCATCAAACCAATCAACAATTTTCTCATGTTGTTATTTTATAAAATTGTCAATCATGCCTTGATATTTCTGATTCAAAATGTTTTTGTGTATGCTGCAAAGGAAAATAATAATTAGTTTTACTCAATAATATTTAAAATACTATTTGAGAGTATAATAAATTAAACAAACTTATATTATGAAAGGTTCAATACTTGGTATATTGAATAGAATAAATCTACGTAACTCTTTCATATTGTTAGTACACAAAGATATAAACATACATTTACCAATTGAGACATTTTTAAACCACACTGGCTTGTCTTGATTCTTATTACAATATCATCATTTAGATATTTGGCACCAAAGTTTGTAGCTTCTTCTAACAAAAAAACTTCAGCAATGGATCCTTCTGGCCTATTTTTATTATGTACATAATTCTTTATGTAAATAAATATCTCTCAATTAGATAAATCTATCGATATTGTATAGGTCCAACAAGTCATGCCTCTTTAGGAAGATAAATGGCTAGGTGTAGCATAATATCAAAAAATAAAAGAGGTAAGATCATCTCTAATTTGCAAAGAATCTTTGGAATTGTTTCTTCCAATGATTTTATCCTTTCAATGTTGATAGTATTCATGTACAACTCACGGAACACATGATAATCATGACTCTTCATCCCAAACAATCGTAATTGATTCATGTCCACACATCTAGCTAAGTTCAAGCATAATCATCGACATTTTTAAATCCTACACCCATTCACAAACAATCTTCTTCTATTCTTTTGTAAAAGTATAATTAGCTTTAGGTTTCATGATCTTACTATTTGACAAATCAATAAGCTCCAATTCTTGTCGCCGATAATATTTTTTAAGTCCATTCTTGCCTTCATATTATCCTTTGTTTTGCCCTTAACATCCATAATGGTGCTGAATATGTTATCAAAGATATTTTTCTCAATATGCATGACATCTAAATTATGTCTAATTAAATTATCCTTTCAAATATTGTAACTCCCAAAATATGCTCTATCGAGTCCAATTATGATAAACATCATACCCATGTTGTTTGCACGACCGCATTTTAGTTATTTTACTAAAGCCACTAACAATCTCACTTAATTCATATCCGAGATAATCTTGGTGGAGGCAAATCGGTCATAATTGTTTTCTTCTAAACATGTGATCAATAGGCAAGAATTGACGATGACAATCAAACCATAAAATTTTCTCCCATGCTTTAAAGTGAATGCCTTTGTTTGATCCACGCAATATGGACATGTTAATTTACCAAATAGTCATTTATCTACACAACATTCCATATGCAAGAAAAACATTTATTGCCCATATTAATCCAAATTCCTCATCTTAAAAATTTGTTTGCTTGACACATTACAAGTTAAAACACCCCCGCCTATAAAATTTTCGCTTCATCAATTAATGGTTTAGCCAACAACTGTTGTTACTAGATGAAATATTGTATAGATTAAATCCATCACTAGCAAGTTCAAGTCACACATTATGTAGTTCTGAAGAAAAAGAAGCATGCACCTTGTCAAATTGTCTCCATACTTTAGAATTTTGAGGATGACTCATTTTGCCTAAAGTATCTCTTCTACTTGTAAAGTGTCAAACCATATCTTGTGTTGTCTTGTTTGACATGAATAACCATTGTAGCCTTGGGATCAACAAAAAGTGTCTTACTCTTTTATAAGAGACTATTTTTTAGTGTTGTCTCTTTTGTACATCTTGATCTTAGATTATTACATTGTTGATTAGGATACATGTTTGCATGTTCAAGGTCGCCTCTATAAAGAACACAATCATTATGACACACATCTATTTTAATATCATTTATACCCAAATTAGCTAATAACTTCTTTATATCAAACCAAGATTTTGGTATCAGATTATCTATTGTAGCAATATCCCCAAACATTTTCAGGAGGTATTTGATGCATTTGTTCGACAACTTGTGCATACATTTAATTTGAAATAAGTTCACGATAAAAAATAACAATATGTATTTTTGACATTCTTGCCACAATTGTTTACTTGTATTTCTCATCATCTCTTCCATATTCCACATAGATTCGTTATTTCCACCTTGAACCTCTGTTGTTGAGGGACCATAAGCATCTTCCACCATATTTGTCATATCATCTATATCACGTCTAGGTATAACAGTTTGTTGTAGTAACTCATCATGAAAGCATCATACTATGTAGTTCGTTGTAAATCCATCTCGCATAAAATAAAGCTTCATCACTTCCATGTCAAGAAGTGGTCTATTGTCACACTTCCAAAATGGGCAAAATTTTCCCTTATTCCTATCTTGATCTAACATAATCACATATTATATAAATACAGGAAGACTAGCTCTATATTCATTATCTTGCAAATGTTCGTTATGACTCTTACTCTTGTAGATCCAACTTCTATCGGTTATATAATCTCTCCATATTTTTTGAAAGAACATCATACATTAAAAGATAGTCAAGTATACAAATATAAAAATTAAAAAATCACAATATTTTACACTTTGATTCGCACATGTTAATTCACCATTGTTAGTGTGATTCATTGAAATTGAGTGTTGCAACTATTTTTATCAGCACATGATAGAAACCTAAAAGGAAAGGTCAAGTTGTATGATGAAAATGCTATCATTAGTGTGATTCATTGGGACTAAGTATTGTAGTCTTTCCTAGCAGTATATGATAGAAATCGAAAAAGAATGGTCAAGATTATGAAATCCCCAACAATAACAAGAATATATCTAACAATTGGAAAACACAAGAATTTCATAATGAGTGAAATGAAATTGTGGCTTCTAACAAGGAAGAAATTATGAAAGGAATGAATCAACGAGAGAGAGATTAACTAGAGAGATTGTTACCTTAGATCTTATTGCAAAGGGATTTGCTCACCGAAATCGAGAGAGAGTTGCCAGAAAATCGAGAGAGTCACTGGAAAATTGAGAGAGAGAAAGAGAGTCACCGAAAAATCGTGAGAGAGAGAAAGAAAGAGGATTAGGGATTAGGGATTTAATCGACCTGTTTATAAAAACTATATCCAGTTGTTAAACTACCGAAAAAAAATAAAACATTTCCCACAGTCCAAACCACTGAAATTGAATTACACGACCGTCAAAAAATAATTTAAATGATTATTGATAGTTTTAAGGACCATTGAAAAAACTAATGTTACCATCGTTAATTTACGTAGACATAAATACCAATAGTTTTTATCATATTTCTAATGGTTTAACCCTCAAAATTGTTTTTTGAAATATTTTGAGGGTTATAACCATAGGAATAATTGTGGTAGTTGTTATAAAAGCTTGAATTTGTACCAACGAAAATCTACTCACTTTATTTGAAAGAGTCTATCATTAAAGAGAATTTCAGCAGGAAAGAAATATCGAGAATATTTTCAGCTATTATAGAAACTCATGCATACATATTACATATATGCTATATATACATACATATATATGTATGCATAGGAATATAATATATATATATATATTTGTATGTAATAACTGAAAAACTATCTACATATAAACTATATATATTTACGTAACATGTCTGATTTATATATATATATATATATATATATATATATATATATATATATATATATATATATATATATACACTAGGTAAGTGAATATGTATATATATATGTGTGTGTGTGTGTGTGTGTAGTATTATAAAATATTTGTTTACCCATATAATATATATGTATGTATGTGTATGTGTGATTTACATAAAATATATGTATGTATGTGCATATGTATATATGTGTGTGGTTTGATATAATATTCATGTATGTTAATCATATGTATATATACAATTAGTTAGGTTATATAATACATATATATTATGTTGTGTAAATATATGTAGTTTTATATAGAGAATATATAAGTTAGTTTTTTAGTTATTATATATAGATATATTTATATATTATATTTTTATACATGTATATGTATATATAGCATATATGTAATATGTATGCATGGCTTTCCATAATAATTGAAAACATTTTGAATATTTATGTTCTAGTAGAATTCTCTTCAATAATAAACTCTTATGAATAAAGCAAGTGGATGTTTTAGGCTTCTCTTTCCATTTTATTTTCTTTGATTTAATTTATAATAGAGCAAGAATGGATCCTATGATCCAAAATCCATAGAATCATTTTTTCTGTTTTAGAATTTAAAATTTTAAAACCAGCTTTATTGACTAAAACATATTTTTCTTAAGAAAATTTTTAAGTGTTTGCCGTTAGAAATTGGAAGTCTTGTCATCTTTTTCATTACACCCACCAAGTTGAGGGGACATCCTTCCAGGATTTCCGCACTCCCAAATTAACCAAATTAACCAAGTTTGTGAATTTTCATAGTTGCATTTTAGCTAGCTTTTTCCACATCAAAAGTTATATGACAAGACTTAGATTCTTATGTTGTTCATTGCGTGGAATCTGTTTGAATAGCCGAGGGCATGTTTGTGCTGGCAATGATTCAGAAACTGACTATTGGATTGCTATAGCTAATATTAATCCTTTGAGTTATCTTGTTCTTGACAGTCACAAATCTAATCGCCTAGAAAGTGTTACAGATCACACACAACTACGTGAGATTCTCCACTCCATAAGCTTTCGATGCAATACCTTCCTTCTATTTTCTTTTATTTAGAGTTGCATAGGTGCATTCGTTAAGCAGAAGAATACACGCGGAAGTACTGAAAGGAAACAAATAACACTTGATCTTTTCTCTTTTTCAGGTAGATGCTAATATGATCGAAGATAAAGCACAATTTCGAATGAGAATTCTACATAAGGGGAATTGTGTGACAATTACTTGGGGAATTGTGTGATAATTACTTGGTTTTGGTTTGGTTGGATATACCAATCCGAAACGTGAGGTGCAAAACAAAAACTCTCATCATTCGTAGGCTGGCAATCGATCAGAAGGTGGAGCCGGAACTGTGAGAAACAATCCCAACGATCATTTATCCATTGGCCCCCGCAGGTCAGATGGGAGTTGTCTTATCACAGAGATAAAGTGATCTATGCCAGCATAATTGCCCTAACTCATAAGAGTGTTCAATGAATCGAGGAGACCTAACCGTACCGCCGATTGATTTGGTTTGGCTCGAAAAGGAAAAAAGAATCATGGTTTGGCTTAAGGTTCCAAGGCTGGTGGCAGACTGTAAGAACTGAACCACACCATCTAATATATATAGGAAGAAGGCATCTCAGCTGCATAATATCTTTTGGTGCATAATCTTATATAAATATTTCTATTGTTTGATGTTTAAGATGAAGTTGGAAATTTGAATTATTTTACATTTAATGCATATGTACAAACATATAATCATACTTTTAATTTAAATATCTACCATTAATTTCAAATATGGAATTGTAGAAATGTTTATACAATATATACCTATATATGGTAGAGATGTTTATATAAGATTATGTATTAAAAGACATTAAGCAGCTATAACTTCATATATATATATATATATATATATATAGAGAGAGAGAGAGAGAGAGAGAGAGAGTGTGTGTGTGTGTGTATGGGATTGAATCATGCCACTACTGACATCGACCATTACTTTTTTTTATTGTCTTTGGTCTTTTTTATGGAAGTTCTGAATTTGTTTAAATTATATTCATGCTATCAAAAAGTAGGTAGGCATGAGTGAGCATAAGCAGCACCCAGTATTCCTCAGTATATGTATGTAACTTGTTTTCCTTTCTCAATAAGTTTATCCTCCAAAAATAGAGAACTGATTATAGTGGCTTGGTTTGAGCGAATCAAACCGGACCACGAACAAACCCTAAATAGCCCTCATTGTGTGGACATTACTGACTCTGGTTTGCTCAAAACTGAATCTCAACCAAGCCAGTTCGTGTTCGACCTCCACACCGTGAAAAACAAAAAAGCAGGTCAAACAAGCAAAGGCAAAACAAGTGAGCCTCAACCATGACCCGTTTTCTTTTGGAAAATCCGACTTTTCCGGGTTGTATTTGTGTCAGGTTTTGTATAATGTCTGACACGTCAAATATTTCACACAGGAATAGGTCAACCAAGCGAAGACCCGAATTGTTTTCGTGTCACTTTAAGTGGAAAGAAAAGCAGAACTTCTAGGTAATCTAATACTATGATCATTATCACTAATATCACATAATACGGTTATTATGATATATTCTTGTAAGCCATTCATGACAGTTTAAATATCTTTGGTATTACCATTGATAATATCTCCAAACGTGTGGTCCTTGAGAAGACTTCTACTAAGCCCACGGTATCGGTATAATCAAGTAAGAGGTGGTTGTTGTTATCGTTGTTGTCATTATTATTATTATTATTATATACTTTCAAGTGATATGGGACAGTATAAATATTTTATTTTATTATTGATATTGTGTGTTAGTCTTCATCCTCTCATTGTAAAAAAAAAAATCAAAGCTAAGATCAATTCACCAGTGCATTAAGTAGGATCATCTACACCGATTCTTGATTATAATAGCATTTTGATCTTTATTTTTATTAGCATTTAACTAAAAAAAGGTGCTAGTGCACGAGTCACCCAAAATAATTGCTGCTCGATTTAATGTTATTTTCTTATCACACAAAGTACCTCATGCACCTACAAACCATGACACAATTTCTGGTGGGGAGTTCGACTCCTAGGGGTGGTGGATGTGAGTGTTTGGCTTCGGTCTTCTCTTATAAAAAAAAAGGCTAGGAGGAGTCATCCAAGTTCATATTTGAAATCCTTTAATTTAATGATTTTACTTAATCTATACTTAGTGACATGACACGATACGACACACTGTTCACTCTTAGTAAAAAATTGCCTAGAAAGTTTCGATGGCATGAAAGCCTTGGTCTGGTTTTAGGACGTGGCCATATTCATCGAGACCATTAACTCACCATTTTTCACCCACTCCCCGAGGCTCCCTGGATCTGATCCAGACCCGACTCGGTAAGATATGATATGGGTTAGAAAATGTCGATGGATTCGGTATTTCTGAATCCAAATTCATTAAGTTGGATTCGGGTATACAAATACCCAAATCCATATGCAGTTAATACTACATAGAAACATGGTTGGCCAATTGAGACCTGTTCCTACTCTGACTCGCCTGAAACTGTGAACCATAACTGAACCAGGTTTCGCTTAGTTCATTTTACGGTTCGTATCCGGCTTTATTTGGATTGGGCTTGGTAGACCACTATTTAAATTGAATCCAATCCATTCACATGCCTGAATCATTAGCTGAGAAAGTTCAATACCACATACCAAAATCTAAAACCAATTTTAAACAGATTATATTTTGCCTATCAAATCTAACTAGACGAATCGGGTTATATTAACAAGAAGTGACCCGATCATATCAAAACTGAATGAGCTTAATTGGATTCTTCTTATTGGGATTTGAGTTCAGGTTTGGGTGACGAAGTTCAGCCTTGGATCTGGCCCAAATGACTAAGTGGTTATATTTTTATGTGTAAATAATGCAATAAGATCCAAATTATCTGACAGATTTGGACACAAGGTACCAGATCCAAAGCAAGACATGGATCGTTAAGAACACCCTGATCCGCTCTGCATTTGACAATTGTCTTAAACGGATAAGGGCATAAAAGTAAATCCTTGTTTCTTCGTTAAGTCGGCGAAGAGATCGCTGACGTGTTCGCCTAGCAGCCGTTCCCGCGTCCCGCTAACGCCGTGAGCTCGCCCGTCAAGTTTGGCGGGTGTACCTAACGGCGCCGTTAAGAAATGGTGTCCCTACAAAAGGGGATGAATGCCAGCTCCGACTTTGCCGTCCCCGGGAGAAAAAGGAGAAAGGAAAGGTTGGGGAGAAGGGGAAGGAAATTCGTTGGGTTCTTTTGCGACGGATTTCGGGGTTTCTTATCGTCTTTTACGGACCGGATCTTCGATTTCGGGCGAGTTTTGTCGTCGGAGATTGCCGGATTCCGTCTCCTTTTCGCATCCTTTCTGTTTTCTTCTCTCGAGATCTGTTAAGTTTTCTCTGGTATATTTTCTATCTTTGGGATGTACTTTCCTTGTTTCTGACAGCCAGTTTGGATCCTGGAAGCCGGGATGTTCTCGGGCTTTGGGAAGGTGATGGGATTGACGGAATTTTTTGTATTGTGTTGTTTTTGGGCCCTTCTATCTAAGGCTTTGGGAGTTGAAAGAGGTTGATTTAGGGTTTTAGAGTTGTAGATTGGAAGTCTTCGTTGAGGATTTACGAGTGGTTGTTTTGGAAGAGGGGGCTTGGCTTTGTTTGTTTTCGACGGGAGAGGTTTTAGGAACTCTGCTTTTGTTTTAGGTTTTCGATGGGATTCTATGTTCGTGACGGTTCGCAGGATTTCTAGAGGCGTATTTGGTTGAGGATCTCGTTGTTTCCTTGTGTTCAGGTTTATCGGCATCTTCTCCTCTTCTCTTTTTTTCTGGATTTGCTTCAGGTGCTTGTTGAACACTGTATGGCAGTTTGATACTTTCGGGGTCCTGAATGATTTAGGCATAGATAGTGACTTTTTTGGTGATGATCTGATGATTAGGGTAGGATTTCTGCTGGTTGCTGGATCTTAAGGAAACGATGGAGCCGGGTTCCATTCTTGGTTGTTCACCGGTCGTCGAGGACCATTTTGATAGGATTCCCGACTCGATTCTCCTCCTGATCTTGAACAAGATCGAAGACATCAAGTCGTTGGGCCGGTGCTGCGTTGTATCCAAGCGCTTCAATTCACTCGTCCCGCAGGTGCAAGACGTGCTCGTGAAGATCGATTGCATCTTTCCTGGCAGCAATGACGCCGGAGTTGCTGATCACTCCTCGGCCTCAAAGACTCGGAGCCTCCTTTCAAATCTCCTCAAGTCTATGTTGTTCTCCTTTCTCAAGCCATTGCAGTACCTGCGCAACAACGGTGGCTGCTCGGGCAGCAACAAGCCCTTCTTCCCCCAACTCTCCCATCACTCCCCTGCTCAGGTTCTCAAGAACTTCCATCATATAGAGAATCTGCGGATCGTTCTCCCTTCTGGTGACTACGGTGCCGAGGAAGGCGTCCTTCTCAAGTGGAAGGCAGAATTCGGCAGTACCCTTCACCGCTGTGTCATTCTCGGCGGCACCAAGATCGATAGAAAGCCTGCCGGTGAACAGGAGACGGTATCAGATGACAATGGCAGCATACCGGAGTCGTTCTACACTAACGGCGGATTGAAATTGAGGGTTGTCTGGACGATAACGTCGTTAATTGCTGCTTCTTCCAGGCATTTCTTGCTGCAGCAGATCATTCGAGATCATCCCACTCTAAAGAGTTTGGTATTGACGGACGCCGACGGCCACGGGACATTGATCATGGCTCAGGAACAGCTCAGGGAGTTCAGGGAGAAGCCGCTGGCGGCGTCAGCTTCGGCTAACCGGACGCAGGTTCCAGCGTTGAACATGAAGCTCCGGTACGCTCCTTATCTTGAATTGCCGGGTGGAATGGGTATGCAGGGAGCAACATTGATGGCGATTCGGCCCTCCTCGGAGGGTAGCGGCGGCGGAGGGAGTCGGAAGGAGGCGGAGGCCTTTGTTTGTGCCGCCTTTGATGGGCCGTTCGAGGCCGCCGTCAAGGCGCTTGTGAAGAGGCGGACGTACTTGTTGGAGATGAACTCTTTTTGAAACTCTTAAACAGATTAAGAGTTTTTGGTGGGTTCAGTGTGGATGCATAGAGCGGCTTTAGTTGGCGTCAGCGGTGATGGGGTTAGATAGATTATTATTTTAGTTTTAGTTGCCCTGGTATCTATAATGCATTTATGTATTAAAATTTGGAAATTTTTGTTTTGTTCCTGAGATCTTAGAGGTGCTCTATTGTATGATTGTTTTCGAGTTTCACGTTACCTGGTGGTCTCTCTCTCTCTCTCTCTCTCTCTCTCTCTCTCTCTCTCTCTCTCTCTCTCTCTCTCTCTCTCTCTCTCTCTCTCTCGGGGGGACAAATTGGTGCTGATGCAACAAAAGTTATTTGTGCTTAGATAAAATAAATTCTTCGACATAATAATATCGATAAGTTGCTGATTTCAAAGGATCTTCAGATGAGGCCGTGCTTAAATTGCTTTCGTGAAGAAGAGAAGGCGTATGGGGACGGTGAGTGGTGGATTTCCGATGGCAGCGTCGTCATCCGTGTTTTTAGGTTGGATGAGCGAAGCTCTTGCATCCAAAGCATTGATATTTCTAAGTGGGCCAGACTATGACCGCCGGGGAAGGCTGACCTGCAGGACCCAGTGGGACAGGGACGTCCCACCCGCACTGAAGCAGGTGTCTTTAATGAGCTCTCTCCTCTCTGTCTCTGACTATATATATATATATATATATATATATATATATATATAGTGTGTGTGTGTGTGTGTGTGTGTGTGTGTGTGTGTGTGTGTGTGGGTAAGAATGGGAGTCTCTCTCTATATATATACATTTCATTATTTGATGCAAGGACCAAAATTGTGCCACTGATGGCTCCTCCGGCCTTCATTGCTGCCTTTTTCAAGTAAAAACAATAGTTGTCCTTTTTACTTTATTTTGGTCGAAACCAATCGTTCTCTTTCCTTCCACGATACACTAGAGTAATGTGCACATATGTATATGTCTGTTGATATATCCATATATTCATTTTTTGGTAAAACAGGGTGTTCGAAGCCAAATGCAGATCCCGGGTATTGAACTCGTGACCCACTAGCCAGATGAGCTGTTGCTCGTTGTCCGCTTCTCATATATGTAAACTGGTGCACAAAAATAAGTCTACCCTTTGCTATGCCTCAAAGGGCACGTCGACTCATGCTTGTCTGATTTAATGGAGCAAGGGCTATCTGCAGATTAGTTGGTAGAGCAACTTGTTTTCATGCACGCCGATGTGAAAGAAAGAAAATAGACCTTGCAACTGCCCTACAATAGCATGAGAAGAAAAAACAAGGGAAGAAATAAGGGTCCACGCCAATGGCGGACCCATTTTACGGCGAGGTATGGATCCACTTTAGAGCGAGATCAGATATGGGTTTCATCCGAAATCTGAAAAATTTCTGAGTCTACCCACCATATATAGGGACATACAAGTGCTTTGTGAAACCCAAGTCCACCACTGATCCAAGCTATCATGGCCAAGTTCAATCATGAAAAGATTAGCAGTCAGCTCATGCCTGACTTGCTTTAACCTTGACCATTCACTGCCCGTCGAAATTCAGTAATTGTAACTCACGGAGCCACTTAACTAAACTGCCATGGCTCATCTGGCTGGGGAATTGATCATGCAAGGTGAAACTGCCTAACCCCTTATTTTTGGGTAAAATGGGGAGCCTGATGCATGCCCCGGGTTACCCAACTATTGCCTTCGACTTGTTCGACCCACTAGCAAGGTGAGCTACTTCTTGTCCACGGCATTTTTGTTTCTTTGCCTTCGTTCCTCGACAAAAACCTCTCCAAGTTGCAATCTAGGTGTTAAACCCTGAAAATGGGGCCCTAGCCCAGCCTGCTAATCAATTTTCAAAAATAAGACGCTGTTATGAAAGGCATTCTCAGGGCCTTCCTCTTTCTTTGATATGCATTACATTGATGGTGAGTCTGGGTATATTCATGGGCAAAAGGAAGGTGATCGCCCTGGTAAACTCGCAGGCTACGACTGCCTTTGAATGGAAGAGTGCCAGCAGAGGGTGCACCAGAAAGGGACCATTGCTATCCATAAAAGAACTTATATTTAGGCAGTCATGGCAGTCCCATTCGGGTTGCCAATGAAGGTGCGTTGAGAGCCCACAGATGCTCAAAGGGTAGTTGAGTTGTTTATCAGCATATTTACGAAAACAATACCTACAAAATAGAACGTGATATGTTTATCATGCAGAAAAGAAATCAAAGATTTCTACACCAACACGTGCACACACACACACACACACACACACACACACACATATATATATATATAACAACAACTAAGCTAGGGTTCTTTGTTTTCATATAAGTTACATGGCTTCTTTATTTTCATAGGGTTCGAACTTACCTCATATTTACCTTCTTTCTCGAACTTTGTTATCAGAGCCTCTTTTAGTTTTCCCCTTACATGTTAAAACTATCTTAAACTATTTAACTTCGTTTTATCATATGTTACTACTATTCCTAAATTGTCTTTGATAACCTTATTGTAGATATAATCTTTCCTTTGTGAACATTATTGATGATTAACTGTCCAACACTCAAGAACATAAAACATAGTGGGTTAACCATTATTGTATCAGATTTGCCTTTAAAGGTGTCCTCTTATCACATAGAATGCCATATACACCTTTCTGTTTTAACTAACCTATGTTAATTTCATGCCTAATATCTGTATCAGTTTTTCCAATGCTTTAAAAAATTGATCCTGATATTTAAAACATTTCTTTTAAGAGATGTAATTGTGAATCTTAATTTTTATGTCATCTATAATAATTATATACATACATAAAGATGGAAGTTCTTTGGAAGATTTATGACAACAATCTCTTCATATAAAATTTTGATATTGGTGAAAGGTGATGGGCAAAATTCTTGTCTCCTTCAAAAAGGGATTGATTCTCTTGGTTTCAATTTCTTGCATGCTTCAAGATAATCTTGCGTACCAAACATTATTATTAGGATAAGCACATTATCAAAACCATTGATACATGGATGGCTCAAGAAGATACTAAACAAATCACTATTTATTTAAGTACCATGCCAGCAAAGATGATGTAGACATCTAATAAATATGCACACAGCCAAATTAATGGCAGACTGAGTGGTCCTTAAACTGAGTTGCAGGCACCAATTCTATGATAAAACAGGCGACGATATTATCCAAATAGGAGAAGACTTGGCTGTAGACGCATGGCAACAACTGGGGACAGACTCAGAAGATTATAATAAGTTGACCCCTTCGATCTACATCTTGAACTTGACCTTTCGAAAAGCATACGTAGAACAAGTTTTCAGCTCAACCTGAAGCATCAGATGAATCTGTTCTAAGGAAAATATCAATAAGATTTAGTCTTCTTCATGCTCATAATATGTATCCTTGGTAATATATATATAACTGGTTCTTACTTCCGCTCATTGCTTTCTAATGATATGAGTATAATTTTAAAAAATTAAGAATTTTTGAAAAAGAACAAAAGATAATGTTATATATAACCGGATCTTGTCCACCTCTGGGTTCTTCTTATATTTTCATTCACATTCATTTATTGATTTTTTTATGGTATAAGTGTAACTTAAAGAATTTAAGAGTTTTAAAAAAAGAATAAAGTATAATATTATTATACTCATACTCCTTAAAAACAATAACCGGATACGAGTGAGCAGTTTCAATTGTGATAAAACATGTAAAAACGCTTGTCATTCATTTTATCGTATTGGATCCGCATGCCTTTTAGTTGCCTTTTTAGATGTTCGAACTTACAATGTTACCGTAGCCCCTCTCTCTCTCTATATATATATATATAAGGTGGTGCTTAGTCTCTCATTTGTCGTAGTGTATATATATATATATATATATATATAGAGAGAGAGAGAGAGAGAGAGAGAGAGAGAAATTATACAAAGCGGTACTTAGTCTCTCATTTCACATGGTTTCGTTAGTTTTTTGTGACTCGATTCCTCGTTTTACATGGTGTCACTTGTTCAACCATCAACTGTTGTCCTCGGTAACTTTTCCTACTCTTTCACTGCTTATAACCGTTTTTACCAATCAAAACATTTGGTAGTTACCATCTCATTTTAAAAACTTAAATATTTAGTTTTATAGAGAGAGAGAGAGAGGTGGTTTACACGTTTTTTTAGGTTAGTGGTAGTGGCAACAGTGGGGAATGGTTTTAAGAATAGAAAAAACGATAAATGATGACAATTTATAGTTGAACTATTGAAACTACGCAACACGAAGGACTAAACACCATGCTCAATTGAGCGTAGACCACTATCTCATATATATATAACGTTGGCTTGGATGGTGGGATGAACCGAGAATTGTTCTTGCAAAGAGGGGGGATAAGACAGTCCCAGCTTTTGAGTGTCTTCGAGGCCTTCTTTTTCTCTCCTGTCAGTCTCTCTCTGCATAGCAGGCTTCTAAGAGGATCAGCATAACCACAGGGCTTATGGATGCTTAAAAGGCAAGTCCACATTCATTCGGTCCAAACCTCAACATAAGTTCTGATGACAAGGGTCTCGTCCTTGAAGATTTATGCTGGGTTATTCTCACCATTTGAAAGACAAACCACCTTTAATGATTCCAATGAATGGTAAGGATGTTCATACGACATTATGAACTACATATGTATATATATATATATATAGTGATTGAATCTTGTTATTATAGACTTTGTTCACCCGTACCCACTAGTTACTTTTCAGTGTAATAATATTGTCTTACATACTTTCTCAAAAACTCTTAAAACATTTTAAATTAGATATGTTATTAAAAAACAATTGGTGGACAAGATCATATATTATATATATATATATATATGAAAAGAGGAAGAAAGAGAGAATTAGTGAACCACAAATTAAAACTCTTAAAAGATTTGGAAAATTAATTGGAAAGAACAGGGGTGTGGCCGTTAACTGAGAGTTGGGTGACGTGAACCCAAAACCACCATACTCACGATAAAAAAGACTTGTTCAATGATCTATTACTTTAACTTGATTAAAGTAAATTAAGTAACCTTTTACTTCTCTCTCTGTATAGAGAGAGAGAGGGGGAGGGGAGGGAGAATCTTACCAACACAATGGTGTTATCTACTTCACTCTCTCTATTGAGGTTATTCATCTATTCAGACATATTATAAAATATTTTAGAAAAAAAAGAAAACACTTGAACAAATGTGTGTTAAGATAGTAGAGTATCAAGTGATATTTTTTTAAGAACTTTGAAAAATAGAGATATCTCATTGACATAAATCACAAATGTGTGTTAAGATCAATGAAAAATGATAGGTTTTTTTGAAATTAATATTAAATTACATTAAGAATCAACTTTAAGTTCATATTTAGACAAACTAACCGTCTACAAAAAAATTTACTAGAAAATTGAAACTATAAAGAATAACATTAGAAAATAAAGGCTTTCGATTTAATAGAATAAAAAATAAAATATATTAAATATAAGTTTGGTCATTTGATTACTTTAAATAACAAAAATTAAGATTGACACACATTGTATCCCTTATTGTCTCTTATAAAGAAAGTTTTAAATACTTGGGATTAGTTTTTCAATGTGATGAAAAATTGATTGAGACGTTAAATGTAATGAATGAAAGTTGTTTAAAATATAGACGCATCAAGTATTTTATGTGACAAGAAGATACCATTAATTTGATCCATTATCTTTTATGATTTTTTCTCTGACTGAGATGAATGAGTGGTTACACAACGACATATCATATATGCGATAAGATTATTTTGTACATGATAAACAAATTGAGAGTGACACCCATAGATAACAAAACGGTGAAAAATCGCTTAAGATACGCAAACAATTAAATACTCAAATCCTACTATACTATACCGGTACTATACTATAAGAAAGATAAGGGCTTTCAGAGTCTGCCGAGTGACAGGCTAGCAGAAGCGTTGAAGAGGGATATCGTTTTCAAAGAGGGCGGGCATGGGATCCTTTCGTCTTTGTAGAGACTTGAACAATATACTATTGCAGGGCGGTGGATGATACCATCCAAGTGAGAAGGCTATAACAAAGGCACGACAGCATCTTTTTGTATAGGCCCTCGTGAACTACTGCATTAGAAGTGGAATGGGAAGTCAATGATTTGGATTCGGACCGACTGTCGAGACAGTCAGAAATCGACATCATCTGTCTGTCATGATGGTGGGAGGTTTGAACACGTCGAAAGGCAACCCAAGAAAGCTTCGTTAAGAAAGTAAGAACATGATTATGAAAATATTTTTAAAAGACCACAAAAATATTGAAAGAAAAATAAAAAATGATTTGGCGTATATTAAGTTAATTGTTAACATAACACAGCATCAAACTATATGAAAACAAAGAATTCATGTAGTTAAACCCCATCTAATACATGAAATGACATGATCAAGCTCTATCGAAACAAACAAACAATATAACCAACCCCATAGTATGGAAAAAGGCTTAGTTGTTGTTATATATATATATATATATATAGAGAGAGAGAGAGAGAGAGAGAAAGAGAGAGAATTTGTGAACCACAAACCAAAACTCTAAATGGCATTTCCCGTTAGCTTTCAGAGCACATAAATTTATGAAGAAGAAATTAATGGGAACAAGAAATTAATAGGAAAATTTTTAATTCAAAAATTACAATGGGAACAAGAAAATAATGGGGCAGAGGGCTTTCCCTTGCCTCAAAACATTAAATTCAAACCCAGTCCTCCGGTAAAAAGTTCCCTTGCCAGCAGCAATCTCGCAGCATTCTCGTCAACCCCCAACTTTATCTGAACGCATCAATTGTACTTGCCCAATTCCATCTTCTTCTTGATCTTCTGACCATGATAAATAAAGGCATCCAAGATGCCAGCAACAGTGAAAATCCCTGAAATTGTAAACGCAACTCAGTTGGATGCTTAAGACGATGTGTAAGGAATAGGTGTTCTATGATCTTAATTTGATAAACTTCAGTGATGAATTTTATATGGGATCAATACCTCCAACTATGGCACAAACATTCGTCAGAAAATGTAGGAAAGATGTTTGGGACTCCGTGAAGTTGACCTGCAAGTTTGATGCAGAGTGCAAAATTAAGACTCGTAACACGACGTGCAAATGTAAATGGATGCAGAAAACAGTTTGTAAATAGATTTTAGGTTCTAACTAACAAATAGATGCTGGTTGCCATAGCTAAATCCCAAAAGCAGCAGAAAAGAAAGGGGGGAACCCTTAATTGTATAAGCATCGGGCAAGCCAACAAACAGATTTCTATAGCTTAGCGCCACTATAACCGACCTTTTCATCAATTAGAAGATTCTACCTTGACTGGTGGATAGAACAGAAAAAAGACAGATATTTTTCTGCAGGATCTCTCTATTGTCATCATCAAAATGGTGAAAGGTCAAGCTTTTCGTGGGCCATGCATAAGTATCATTCTGATGCCACACAATCACTTCCTTGAGATAATACTCCCAAATCCCAATAAAGCACTAAATACTCAAAACTTGAACTGCCTTTTTTTTACTTGCTCCAACATTTAGGAATGAAGGAGATTATTAATATTTATAAAAGAGGTACGTGAATCATCATTCGCAAGACACCTTGCATGTTTATTCCTTGTAGATCAAATGGACAATCCTGGAATTTCGCACTTTGCTGTTCATATCATTTACTACCTAAGCATAATATCAGTCATGTAAATCATCAAGCAAGGAAATAAAGTTCCAAGTTTATTCCTGTCTAGATCGAATGAAAATCCTCCACAAGGAATGTTATTCTTTTCCTCCTATCCCTATCATTTATTCTTTTACCAGTTCTGCCGCTGACAAGAGATACTTGTCATGATCCAACAGAGGGCTTCAACTTGCATTTCTATGTGCATCACACACCCTCCCACCCAAGTTCCAGCTTTTCCAAATTCTCTTGTGATTTATTTGACCCCGTATTTATCTTTAAGTAATGAAATCACACGTCACAATGAATGGAACTGCGATCAGAATAGGTGTAACGAGCAAGTGCAACTCATGACTCCTGGTAGAGGACTCCCACTTTAAGATAGGAATGTTGTCATACACTGATACACACCTTAATTGGAGAGAGATCATAGAAAAAGAAAACTCCTGGAAGGGTTTGACGACCAGAGTCTGCATCTTTGAAGTGTTCAGTCACGGAGAACTGCATGCAGACATTATCATGGTTAAAACTAAACTATACATAAACTATGAGCAGTATATAGGGAGTTAAAAGTCTATCAATATTACCTGATTTGACTGGATCTGCCGTCCTCTTACATCAGTATATATTGTAGGTACAACCTAGGAAAGAGAACCATGAATTAAGTTCCAATGACCTTAGGAATAACTGAAAACACATACAAGGAGAAAACATACATTGAGAAGATCCAGTCAGGATAGCCATGGAAGTCTTAAATATGCACAAACATTCAAATCAACATATTCTGGCAGGCACAAACCCCAAGAGTTTTAATGACAAAAGGCAATTTAGTAGCAAGAGATATACCTTAATGAAATACTGATAAGTTCCAGAAGGATTTTGCTGAGTCCATTGCACACTGCAAGTATTAGAAGAAAAGATGAGGGAAATTCCACACCATGAAGTTAAACGCACTACAGATGCCACATTACGTCAAAACGTGCATAGGTACTTACCCATTAAGTGGATTAACAACACCTGGGAAGTCTTCTCCAAATGACAGCTTATTTATCTTGTGGCTAATCTGTATCACAGAGTAGAAAGAAGATCAAGTTTGTAGAATTTAATGATGATAGGAACATGCATTTTACCATTAGGCTTTCTTTTCTCTTTTTTATTCTTCTACTTTTTTCAATGCTCAGTCAGGTTCTTAACCTTAGAACATGTCAGCCAACCGTGCTTAACACATGAACAAGTGTGAGCTGAGAATCACCCATTACATTGAAACTATCTTTCTCAAAGACCAGCAAGTCATGCACATGGATGTTTGCTTGATGAAAGCTTTTTCCAGGGGCAAAATGGAAACTGCCAGCAACTTTATTTACTTCCAGGAAACCATGAATGTTGCACCCTTCACCTTCTTCTTCTTTTATCTTCTCGATAAAACCCTCCCTTTTGCACTGAACGTAAACAAAGATCATAAGTAAGCGAGCAAAATACTAGGAACATAAAAGATTAAGAACATCAACAATTAAAAACGAATCTAACAGAGTACCTGGTCTATCAAGTCAGGATTTGAAAGAGCCCAGCCTTTCTTCCGGTAAGCCTCACGAACTTCTTCACATGTGTTACAACAATCATCATCCATCTGCATTTACATACATTCACAAAGAGACAAGCAGTCAGGCATCAAAATTTTACATTTATTTCATTGTGCTGTGAAACATCCTAACATTCATACAGTACACCAGCTTTTGATGGACAGAAGCCGTAAAATGAGAACATGTTTTCCTCCAACATCATTGGACATGGTTGGCCTACAACATATAACTGGGCAATAGGATTCAGCTGAAACTAAAAAACTTCTTGGTGAAACTGTACCATTTCTGCGCCATAACAAGAACCACAGTATGTCTCGTTGTGCTCCAACCTTCCTCCATGTCTTTGTAGGGGTCTTTCAATCTGAAAGAATCACAAGTGATAAATCACTACAGAACATGATAGTTCATGGATTATAGAGCAATAAATCACATGATTGGCAAATCCCAATCATGAGGATCAAGCTAAACTGAAGTTGATCACCCAGAAAAGGATGTTCATTTTGCAAACTCTTATACAACCTAATCCTAGGATTTAAGCTCTTTGGAAAACACATTCACTAGAACCACTGATAGGCACATAATTTAGCATTATATCTCATTCAGGTAAGCCAATCACATTTATGTATGAATGAGCCTGCCAAAGGAAGTCTTCAAAATGATGACTCTATAGGACACTTCTCAGCATATATTGAAACTAACATGTCTTGTTGAAGCTTTTGACAGCCTGAAGTGATTACAGCAGCTGCTGAAAGCAGTTAACATAGACGAACTTTAAGACAATCTGAATATTCTGAAATATAAATAGATTTAGTAGGATTAGTTGCAAGACATCGTGCAACATGGTTCCTGGTTTAAACTTACCAGCTGCCTTATTCCGTCATTAGACTCTATCATATAGATGATGCTTTGAGAAACACAGATATGGCTGATAATCCATAATGCATTGATATTCTCAGGAAGAAAAAGCATCATATCAACTATATACACGAGGTTGTGTGAGACAAGTTGAAAATGAGATAATTTGTAAAACATAGCTAAATAATAGTTTTCATTTTTCTTAACAATGTGTAGAAGTTGACAAAGAACAATTCTTTCTGATATGCTGACTCATTGATAGGGTAACAACCGTCAAGCTCCAAGTGTTTAAGGTCCTCCATCTTAATATTGGAAAAGAATACATGAAAGAAGAAAATAAGGTTTACAAACATTTTAATTTCACATATGATGGCATAAGAGATTCAACTAAAAAAAATCTCATTCTTGTCCACATGAAGAAGCTTCAGATGAACAAAATATGCATCAAAAAAAAATTTAACAAACTTTGACACATTAAATCAAATTGGACAGGACTGAATCATTTATCACCCAACATTCTAAAGAGGAAAGGTGGAAAAAGATTGAGGAGTTCAGGAAAACAACTTGTATAGAAGAAGAACAGGTTGCTGAGAACATATAAACAATGGAGAAGAATGTGATCCTTCTCATGATCAAGAATTTAAAAGGAAAAGATGTAAACAAAAACAAAAAAAAAAAGAGAAATAGGCCATAAAACGTTCTCAGTTTTGAGGTGTCTAACGGTGATTATGGATGAAGAGTAATGAAAATATGGTGTCCTTGATAATGCAGTGACCAAATTATTCTTAGTCCCGTGATAGAAGAGAGAAAGGAAAACGAAAATTTGGATAAAATACTTATAAGAGGATGGGACATTCTTGGAAGTGAGAAAGTAGATAATTTTGGTTGAGTTGATATGAAATGGTCCCAACAAGAGCAACTCCTTTGTATCAAAGTCACAAATCTCTTGAGTTTTCAGTACCTTTATTTTATTACCAAATCAATGCAGAATCTTAACCCATACAAAAAAGCACATTGACTAGACAACATAGATGAGCAAGGAAGTAAATTTCATTTTTTTTGTTTACATAATGCATCTCTGAAAAGTAGGTCTCTCACAATATATGGGAAACTTATTAATGACCCTGACATGTCAAACATCCAAGATCTCAGGTTCACATGCAAATCCTTATTGCAGGTTAATTCTGCTACATAAGCAACAAAATAGCTTCAGGTTGAGATAGACCATTGACATTCTGAACAATCTCCACTTAAAATATATAGGCCTAAGAGCATGTACCAGTTACTAAATGCATCAAGCTAAATGAAGTGGCGATCTCAATTTTGGAGCATTTCAAACATCACAGGGTTATCTCCTAGGTTGCCTATTCTATTCAGAAGACATTTTCAAAAGGAGAAGTGAAACAATGTGAGACTAGAATAAAGTTTTCCACATATCAACATTTCAAACTTGTTGGCGCTACTAAGCATAGGAACACACAAATAGTTTGAAAGACAAATATGGCAGAATGATCAGGACCTTGGGAGCACCAATTCCATCAGACCTTATCCCAATGACATTACCATGTTGATCAATCCTTTTCTTAAATATGTCATGTCTCTGTGACAAAATATGAAAGCTCCATTAGTAGACAAAATAACTCAGGTTTAAAAGCAGGTACAAACATAAAGCACTAGGCAATAATGACGCCATTGATCATTTTCCTAGGGCAATACAAGAAAATAGGCTTGCACACTAAGATGAATATCTAAAGCAAAAAACCTTTCGAATGAACTTACAATATCAAAATGCTGCTCTCCACTGATATCCATCGCATCTACACTAAGGAGGGAACATGCAAGAGCTGGAAAAGTAGCATCAAACTGCACAAACAAGAGAATACATGCAATAAGCACAAAACTTAAATTCCTTCAACCATTGAGAAGAAATAGATAATTGACCAAACCCCGTGGCTTTCACTAAATGGAAGCCAAATAAAATCAAAACGAGACAAGACCAGCATACAGAGGAAAACTACGAATGGGAACACTAATAAATAATAACAATTTCCAGAAGCTAGAAGACAACTATGACAGAAAAAGAACAGAGTTGAGACCACAATCTCCTACTTTCCACCCCTTTGGGCGGCATGCTAAAAGTTGCTATTACACAATTCACTTGAAAATAAAAGAAAAGAAAAGGAACTGTATTGAATAGAAATGCCGCCCTTCACTCCAGCATGACATGCAAAAAGTCATGAAGTGGGCATTAATGAGTAAAGGAAATAATGAGAATCAAGAGAGAGGTACAACATTTATTCGAAGAGTTCCTCCTCTTGAAACATCGACCATCAGCTCAGAGACCGTGACAGGGTGAAGATAAGCCCCTGCAAAACCATAAATCTGATTAAGAACGAACTACAATCCAAGTTGCAGCTACTTTTCTGGCTCACCAATAAGAAAAAAATCAACAAAGACAGGAAACAAGTAGCTCAACTGCTGCTCCAGCTACAACTGCGATTGCCGCAAAAACAAAACCTAATTGCTTCAAAGCCAAAAGGATCCTTCTTTCCAAAATAAGGCACAAGATCGAATCAAACCCCAATGTTATCTATCAAAATTTCAATTGTTCGGCATCCTCCCGGCCAGAATCAGAAAGTGGGGATGTTTGATAGTCCAGAAAAACTATTTTAAACTACGAATATCAACGTCTCCAAATCGAAACATGGGAGAAAGATTGATATCAGCAAACGGATCACATGGAATAACAAGAAAGAGACAAATTGACGAATAGGCTGAAAAAAGAACGAAGAAATCCAGCCCCTGATTAGAGCTACAGAAGTAACGCATATGAAAACATGAACCCTCAAATATGAGCCATACTCGTCCCGGCCACCGAATTACGTCAGGGTATTTAACAAAGTGGGTTTATCGAACACAATGGAAAAGGAAAAGGAAGGACAGAATTGTACATCTCCACAACCTACGAATCAAAATCCCATCTTTACACTCAAAGGATAATCAAACAGAGAGGAACTCACTGAATTCTGAGAATACCAAGAGGACGATGAAGAGGGAAGAGACAAGGGTAATGAGGCCACCGGAGAGCGTCCTGCTGTAGAAATCTTCATTGATCTTCGGATAGGCGTCGAGATTGCGGAGCTTGTTCATAAGCTCCATGGCCGTCCCGGACGCCGGAAAACGGGCAGAGGCAGAATCTCCGGCTAGAGGAAATATAGGGTTCTATATCTCTTTACCTCAAGATTGTCGCCCGCAGCATTGCCGAGGAAAGCTCTTTCCCTCTTCCCCCTCAACCACTCCTAAATTCTCCCCTTCTTTTCCGCTTCCTAATAAACAAAAACTCCTCCTTTTTGAAGTTTTTGTCCTGCTTATTTTGGTGTTTTAGTTATTTATAAAGGGAGAGGACACCTCCATGTTTACCCGATGACGCCCGTACCTCGAGCTGATTTCTCGTATCCATATAAATATACATATAGGAGAAAAGGAGTCTTAAATTACAAAAAAAAATATCATAATTTTGACTGTTGTATGTTTGATATCAATAGTAAAAATTTGAACCAAAAAATATTTTTATAAAAATTTGAACCATTATATTGTTTACTTTATATTTAATGCACCATAGAGATTAGATCCCCGAGTCACTTAAATTATTCACTCGTATCCGATTAGTATTTTTTTAAAGAATGAAGGTAACAATTGTATTCTTCGTATATTGTCAAAAATTATTTAAATTATACTTATGTCAAAATTTATTTAAATTTAAATTATACTTATGCCAAAAAAAACAATACGTAGACTTGAGCAAGATTCGGTTTCCTTACATATACAAACAACAACAACTAAGTCTTTTCCCATACTAGACGGGATCGGCTACATGGATTCTTTGTTTCCACATAGTCCTAACATGTGTCATGTTAGCAGTTAACTCACAATAAGCTAGATAATTCTTTATTAATCTTTCCAACACTTTTGTAGTCGTCTTCAACCTCTTTTAATACTTTTCAAATTTAGTTTTTCAAACCTTCTTAGAGGTTCTTTTTTTATCTTCTTTCTATGTCCAAACTATTTTAAATGATATTATCTCATTTTATCCTCTATTGGTGTCACTCCCAACTTGTTTCTAATAACCTCATTATGTATACAGTCTTTTCTTCTATGACCGACCACTCATCCATCTCAAAATCTTCATTTATGTTATAGACATCTTTTGTAGATGTTGATTGATTAATTGTCCAACACTCAAGAACTATAAAACATGGCATGTCTAATTGTTGCTCTATAATATTTACCTTTTAACTTTAATAGTATCTTCTTATCACAAAGAATACATGATGCTCCTCTTCATTTTAACCAACCAGCATTAATTTTATGCGTAACATTTTCATCAATTCTTCCATCACTATGAAAAATTGAGGTATTTAAAACTTTCATTTTGGAGATACAATGTATGCCAATTTTAATTTCTATGTCTTCTGAAGTAACCAAATGATCAAACTTACATTCCATATTCTGTTTTTGTTCTACTAAGTCGAAGGCATTTGCTTTTTAATGTTTCTCTCCATAGTTCCAATTTTCTATTAACTTTTTCCTTAGACTCCTCCACTAACACAATATCTTCTACAAATAACATACACCCTTGAATATATTTTGTTAACTCATCAATCATCATTATAAATATGGACTATAAATAAGTATGGACTAATTTATGTAACTCATGGTATAAAAATCCGATAAAGTTTTACGCAGACTGTCGAAAGCCTAACACAACCCTCATTTTTTATTCGGGCTTGGAACCGGCAATGCAAGGTGATCCCTTACATGAGCGGAGTTCGGTTTTCCTATATAGTCTCAACAGTTATATTTATTTTTGGGGCATAAGGTGAAACGCATGAGGTGTGAGCCTCGTGTAGCGATCTTTGACTGGTTGATGAATGCGGATCCGTGTCTGCCCAAACATAGAGTAGATTCGGGTACGGGTCAATTTAGAAGGTTAGATAGAACCCAAACCTGAGATATAAGATTTACACTCCAATTGGGAACCGGTAGTTGAGATGGAATTGATCGATTCGGTCTGGTCTCCAATGCAGATCCGTGTCTGCCCAAACATGCCGTCGATTCGGGTACAGTTCAATTTAGAAAGTTGGATACAATCCAAACCTGAGACAAGATTTACACTCCAATTGGGAAGTGGTAGTTGAGATGGAATTGAACCGATTCGGCCTAGTCTCGAACTCAATGAACAGTCGCTCCAGAACAGTTCTCTTCTTCTTCTTTTTGTTGGGAGAATCAACTAAGGTTGGGTTTGTGTAGACTGTAATTAGATGCCGTAGATCCATGTGTGTGCATTTTTCTTATACATACATGCACGTGCATATATATATATATATATATATATATATATATATATATATATATATATATATATATATAAAATAGAAAGAGAGAGAGTTGTATATGCTCAATCATGGATAAATTAACTCAATGATCTCATCTTTCCATTAGTGCAATCAATGATAGAGATTTGGAACAAAAAATTAAATTGAACAATGAATTAAATTTGAGTATGAAAAGTACAACATACTTATTTCTTTTTAAGTTTTAAATATTGATTGTTCATTGCATCAATCGAATAGTATAAATGTTTAAAAAATTTAAACATCAGTATTTTTATATATATAAAGAAAATAAGAGAGAACATAGTAAATGCACACATTCTATTAATGTTAAAATCTTTAAAGATCTCAATTGTTCTATTGGTAAAATAAACAATTTAAATTAAAAAAATAAAAAAGTAACATGATGCATTAAATGCACTTAATATTACTTTACATTTTTTTTTGCTTTAAAGATCTCAACCGTGAATCTTAATTGAGATCTTTAAGAAAATTTTATGATGGATGAATTTTTACATGAACTACTCTCTCTCTATATATATCATTTAATTGTTTTGAATTTAAATCATTGGGTGAACAGATGGAATAGTACCGAGATGCTAACAAGTGACAACAGACAGACATAACTACGAGAGAGAGTTGTCTTAAGATCTACTTGCCATCCTGTATTTATGAAACGGTGAAGGGCCCGGCTGAGGCTGGCCCATACATATGTTCCAGATTAGCATGGAGTGGGGCTCTCAATGTTTGATTCACAATGGAAATGACCCCTAGAAGACCCAATTGCCTCTGCCCCTGGTGCCTGCCTATCGAACTCACGACCTCCAACTTGTGAATCGATCCTCTGGCCAGGTGAGCTGCTGTTGTTTGTGGAGGCCCAGGAAGTTATGGTCCAAGATGTAGACCCACATTAAAAGAATGCTCCAGGAAGATCTGGTTAGTGACAAACTCAGGGACTTATTGAACATGGAGCTTTATTGAAGATTCTCTTCAATGAAATGCACCTACCAATCCATTTAGTTTCTATGATCATGAGTTCGATTTGTCGATGAAATGAGATTTGCAGTAAATCGTTGTACAAAACCCCTCTTTTCCCTAATCGATTTGATCTTTTCCTTTGGTAAATTGTAGCAGCCAATCAATCTTTCCTCCAGTTCTATGTGCAAAACATTCTCCGGTATGCATACCGGTACCGGACTTTTTAGTTCTATTAGTTTCACTTCACTATTTCGCCGGATATCTCGGCTTGACATGAGACTCTTTACTTGCCCCGTCAATCTCTGGGTTTGATTCTTGTGAACCTACTCCCCAAGTCGCATACTTAACACTTCAGCTATAACATTGTTATCAACATTCTTCAAATTGGCCAAGAGTCGGATTGCTTATTATTACTCAACCAGATTTCTCGTATGCGCAAGAGAGTGAGAGACCAGGATATAGGCGAGAAGTTATAGTGGGGGTCTGAACTCAGAGCGTTAGCTCAACGGGAGGATGCTCTCCGCCGGTGGAAAGTTCAAATCCCGAAGGGTGTATTCGTGAGTGTGTGTTAGGCTTTGGCCTCTTTTTATAACCAAATAAATACAACGACAACAACTAAGCCTTTTCTCATACTAGATGGGGTTAGCTACATGGATTCTTTGTTTCCACATAGTTCTATCACGTGTCATGTTGTAGAATTCATGGTAGATAAGTCCGACAAAGTTTGATGCTAGTTGTTGGAAGCCTAACGCAACCCTCTTCCTTTATCAAGGCTTAAGATTGGTCACGTAGGGGTAATCCCTTAGATGAGTGGTGTTTCTTATAACCAAATAAATAAATAAAATAGAGTGCTACAAATTGAACCAAGTCACTCACTTTGTTGGGCACCAACTGTCCCCAAATATGACAGACCAATAAAGTATGGACATGTGGTTGTATGTCGGGCTTTGGTCCTTTTTGAACAAAAATAAGCATGTTATGCCCTACTGGAGAACTCAAAGAAGCCAGGGTAACACCCATAATTTTCTTAAGAAAAATCATATTTTAACTCAAGAAAGTATTTTGAATGACCCATCTTATAAGGCACATGAGATGGTACTTTGAATCCTAAATTTTCACAAGGAGAGCTCACGTAGCACCTCGTGGGAAGAGCAGTTTCATGGGGCATCACTCTTAATTTTAGACCTCTACAACATTTTTGGTCCAATCCTAGATTTAGATCCAAACCTACCATTTATGAGGATATATATATATATATATATATGAAAATAGATATTTACAAGAGTGATCTAGATCCATTCTATAAAAAATCAAGAAGACATGGATGCATATACTTTACTCAAGGGAGAGATTGAATCCAGTACTTAACCAAGATCTGTATCTCAAGGTCTATACTGATTCACATGGTCCAGCCATGGCCCTAATCTCACTTTGAACTCACATCTGGTATGGTCGATCCACCCCTCTTGTCCTACATTTGACATCTAACCCAGCCTTGATCATTTGGCCCAGGTCCTGCTATATTGAGCCTAACTTGATCCAGCTTCTTACATTTATGTCTTTTACATATTTATATGAATATCTAACATATGGTTATATATATAAAGAATATACATAAATGTATATAAGTGAAAGGTCCATTCCTTATGCTCTCAACCTTGTTGTGGGTGCTCGATCAAACCAAGCTGTCATACAGAGCTCACCTGTTTACCTAGCCAGCACCCAAACACGTTGAACCTAGTCGACATTTAAGTCCACTTATAACCAACTTTCTCTCAACTGGTTACAACCAGTCCTTTGTTTATAGCTGAAACAAACCAACCAACCCCTTTTCTTTTCTTTTTTTATACAAGAGGAGGCCGCAGCCTGAAAAAACACACACAACATACATCTCACCGAGAGTCGAACTCTTCACCAGCAACACAGAAGTGAATGAGTTCAACCAATTGAGTTAATGCTCAAAGTGGAAACCAACTCCTTTTTCTGTACGGATATTTATTGTTTGGAGTGTTAGTTTAAAGTGCAAATCAAAGAGAGAACCATTTTCAGTGTTAGTGTCAATTGCAAATCAAACAGACCAAATCAACGATTGGTGTATGTAAATATGAAATCACATCCCTTGTGAATCTGAAATTGTCGTTTCAGTACCAAAGGAAGGCCTGCTGAGAGCCTGAATCAAACACTCTCGACCAGTCCATAGCCTTTAACTAAAGGCAGCAATCTTACCCGCGAAAGTAAGAACCTCGACCGAAAGCCTTTCTTCGCTTTCCTTCTTTAAACAGATTGTGTCATCAATCAGTCAAGGTTCCGCAAAATAAAGAATTTATGAACAGAGGAAAATATCAATTTGCGTGCCCGTTTGGGTACCTCTAACCCCTAGGCGAGCACTTGATCTTCAAATTTCTTTTTGGTTACAAGAGGAGGCCGCAGCCTCGAATTCCCATCAGCAGCATTGATCTTGAATATTTTCCGTGACAGAAAGCGGCCTCTGTTTGAATTGGGAGGGTAAAACCTGAAGAAGGGATCCAGAAATTCCTGGAATTTCCAAATTTCAGGTTCGTTTCGTACCCAGAGCAGTGAACACACTGAATCGTCTGTGAGAGTTGCGGGTTTTTCTTCACCCTCCAAAGTACTCCTCTCTCTCTATCTCTCCCGCCATGGATTCCGGCGAAGAGGAGGCGAAGAGAGCAAGAGCCACGTCGAAAGAGCTGCCCCACAAAGTGGTAGCTGACATCTTGAGCCGACTTCCAGCCAAAAGCGTCCTTCGTTCACGTTGCGTCTGCAAGAAATGGAACGAGCTCACGCGCGAGCCCTCTTTCATCGACGCCCACCGCAAGCTTGCCGGACGGCGGCCTCCCCAATTCATGGTCACCCACTGGGACGCCGGAAAACTCGGCCTACAGCACGTCGATTTCGTCTCTGCTGAGATCCTTCAAACCGTTTCCGCGGAAGCCCTCTCTCCCGAAAACTTCTCCGCCCCTCGATTCCCACCCCACATAGTAACCTCCTGCAACGGCCTCTTGCTACTCACGAGCAACGGCTTCACGTCGGAGCGCGTCTACGTCTGCAACCCGGCCACCGGAGAGTTCATGACCCTGCCTGAACCCAACCGGAGGAAGACTATCTTGAGCATGTATGCCTTCGCCTATTCCTCTTCTACCAAGCAATACAAAGTACTCCGCGTTTACCATCCTGGCTCACAGAGGTGCGAAGTACACACTGTCGGAACAAATTCGTGGAGGGATCTCGGCGAACTTCCGGCGTACGCCGTCAACGAGGGCGAGCCGGCTGTTGTCGCCGGTGGCGCTGTGTATTTCGACGCCCGGTCTTATGACGACGAGCGTCTCTGCGTCATCGTTAGTATTGACATCGAGAGCGAAAAAATCCGGCTGATTCCTCGCCCGAGCTTCGAGGGTCCGTCTGGTTTGGTCTCTCTCGGAGATCAGGTTTGTGCCGTCGATTATTCTGAAGATGTAGAAATCGTTATGTGGGCACCTTGCGATCCTGATGGAGAAGATTGGGACCCCGAGTACGTGATCGATATCACTCGGGAAGGCACCATAGAGATAATAGATAGTCCCGTTTGGTGCATTTTCCCGTTAATGATCGTTAATGGTGAGATTGTGATCATCGACCGGCGTACTGGATTCCTGCATTCATACAACCGCTCGTCGCAAACTTGCCGGAGAATTCGGAGTCCGGGACTCAGAAGATGGTACGACATTACTCCACATTTTAGTACTCTGGTTTCTTTGAAGGAATTTATGCGCAACCAGGAGGCGGCCGGAACGCTGGAGTCAATGTCAGAAGAGAGATTTGAAACTGGTAGTAGCGGAACGGGCCGGAGAGGAGGAATGTATCAATTGAGGGATGAGATTGCAAGCTTAATGTGGGAGGATTACATTAATGGTCAGGGTCCTTTGGAGTCGAGTGCTAACTGACGCTGTGGTTGTGTTTGGTTCCAATTTGTTCAATCCTAGAGAATGCAGATTGATTTTGTGCGTATGTCTAGTTTCTTGTTCGAGTTAAGTTACAGATAAATGCTTAATGGAATTGCTTACATGGTAGATGCAGCATTTTGTGCTCTGAACAATGATAAAACGGCTGGGAGATTGTTGCTTTGATGTCTAATGTGTTTAGGTATAGTGTCTTGTAATGAATTTAGGAAGAAAACGTTATGACAGCGCTTTTACTTGCAGGGTTATTGCGTCTGATTCCCAGTCCTGCAAGTAAACTTGTATATAGCTTATGTACAGACATGACTTTCATGAGAAGGGCATCTTACTTATATTATGTATTGGTTGCAGGCTATTTGGGTCTGATTCTCATGGGACCTGCAGGTTGATTTGTGGATGTGTTTAATTTATGCAGTTTTTCTTGTTTATGTAGTTGCACACTAGAGGTTTGTGACATTTATTTAAATGATTTAGATGCAGCATTTTTTGTTTGTCTAGAGTGTTGGCAAATGGTATCTGACGATTCCTTGGGATTGTGCTCTGTCTAGTTGCAGATATTTTCTGTGAGGTTAAGAAAGAGAATGATAAATGGTTTTTTTAGTTAAAGTCTATGTGCATGACTTTCATGTAGGCATGTTTTTAGTCCCAGTTTCTTTTTGGTGTCCGATTCTCATGCAAAAAGGAGATTGTTTCTGTGGGTTTGTTTTTCTAAACTTGAGTGATCGTAGAAGAAAATGCAGATATATTTGCAGGCGTGCTTAGTTTTTTCCAGTTTTTCTTTCATTGAAGTGGTTGCAAATCAATGGTTGGTGTCACTGAATTAAACTAGATTGAGATGTGATGCTTGTTCTTTGCTTGAACAATGTGAGAACAGTATCTCAAATTGTCTTGGGTTATGTTGTAGTTTCACTATTTTTTAGTGAATTTGCTTATGAAAAAAAATATTATTGTTTTGGTGAAATAAAAGACATTATTTTGATTGCAGAGCTCTTGCGTCCGTCAGTCCATGCAACTAATCTCATCTCTTTTGCAACTTATTATATAGACATGACTCATGAGAAATGCATTTTGTTTGTTACTTGTCTTTACCTACAGGATTCTCTCTCTCTCTCTCATATTCATTTGGTTACCCTTTTAGTTTTCGTAAAGTACCTTACGTGCTTAGCTCAGAGCCATGCCTTGTTGAATCATTATTTTTCACCTCGGTCATTTGCATTGGTCTGAATGCTTCCAGTAAAATCACCTTGCTTATTTAGATGCTCTTGTTGAACCTCTATTTTAGTTTAAATGAATCGCTTCTCTTTCATTAAACCACCTTGCCATTGTCCAGATGAGTTGTACCTCTTTTCATTTAGCTTAATTAGATGGATACTGGGTTATCCAAATACTGTATAATTGGATATTTTGTATTCTCATTACATATATGTACATAAAGGTTTTTCTATGGAAAATTGTGTTTTGTAACACATGCTTCTATTAGTGATGGTGATCTACTTTTGTGATGTTCAGTTCAATGTTAGCAATACTATTATATGCTTTTGTTGTCAATCCAAGATCAGTAGTGGCCTTATTTTTGTGTTAAATGTATTTTGCTCTTGAGAAAATTGATTGATTAGCTTCTTTACAGAAAAATATAATGATTTAACAATCTCATGACATTTTTTCATCATTTTGTGACTCCCACCCCTAATGAAGGTCTGCAACAGTCCCCCCACCCCCACCCACAAACACACACACGCACACACAAATTTTTAGATCTGCCACTCGCTGAAGGAATTGTTGGCATTTGATAATGGAACTTTCATTTTCGTAATGTGTCTGGGATGGGGAGGCTTAAGAACCAAACACAATCACCAGGATTGGACTTGCGTAGCGTTTGCAGTGTCCTTCCCTAAGACAGGGGTTATCTCATTTGGAGCTATATCATCCTATGCTTCACTTTGATCAAGATAGCCGTGAGTTTGCAATCACATCTGCCTCTTGGTTACTTCCCTGCCACAATGACTGATTGTTACCCGCCTAGGGACTTAGCAGCAATTGAATTATGGATACAAGATCTTCATTATGCATCAAAGGCTGCTGCGCTCCGTTAAACCTCTTCAGTATGCTGAGATTGTCCATCCACACCTGCACTTGTTTCCAACCTCTGTCCCAAGTGAATTCCAATCCCTTCAGCAAGCTCCATAATTCTGCTTGTAACATACTGCAGCTGCTGAGGCACTTTGTGAACCCTCTGCCGAGCCACTATCATGTTGAATCCCTGAAGACTCCAGTAATCGGTCCCTAGTCAAGGCCACCCAATCAAGAGTAGGATATGTCTATCTTCTGTGACCCATGGTGCAGTCCCTTCTCCATTCTCTAGCCATCTGAGTTATTCAAATGTTGTAAAACAAGACTTGGCTAAAATAAGGATCGTACTCTTCTTAGACACATGAACCACTTTCTCATTTCCAAATAATCGCCTATTCCTCCATTGTCAAATATCTCAGAGGTATATGTAAACATCCAATTTTTCTTTTTAATTTTTGCCCCTTAGGAAATTAGTTATTTTTGGCAATTTCGGGTTTTCGAATAAAAAAGGCATTAAACGAGTGTGTTTTGGCACCAAAATTTTATGGAAGTCTTAAAATGACGAAAGAATGCTTCACTTTCTGAAAATTTCGAATTTGGACAAAATTGGATAAAAATAACATTTTTGCCCTCAGCACTGGAAAAGCAGGATTTCGTTTCCTTAAAAGATTTATGTTGAAAAGTATGTTGAAAACTTGCCATTTGAAAAGATGCAGGTATCAAAAGGACAAGTTGACACGTGAAAAGGAAGGTGGGCGCCCATAAAGGAAAAAGCGGGCATTAAAAAGGAAAAATGAGCTTCCCAGAAAGAAAAGCCCATACATGGAAAGAAATAAATTTTCAGAGGGTAAGGTCGGTATTATCAAAAGAAATGAAAGATTGATGCAAGAACAATGGCTTCCGAAGAAAAAGGTTTGGTATCAAATGCATTTGGTAACATATCTATGTTATGTTTGGTTGCTAAAAGAAGGCAATTAGTATGCATCAGTTTTGCATTGTCACCTGTTGATGTTATGTTACTTTGATGTTGAAAATAATGTTAGTGTTCCAACGCTCAACAAGCACGAAAAGGGTTTTTCAAAAACATATAGGTTACTTGAACACTTTCATAATAGGTAGGCACGTAACATGGATTTGCATAACCACGTTCATGACAAATATGCAGATAACAGGGGACTGCGTAAATACTCTTATAGGTATAACCTTAACATATTCAGTTGAGATCATCATGTGGGATTGTCTGTTTCCTAGAAATAGTCGCTTATTAATGGTTCATGCCTCAGTAAGGGCAATTGCTGAAAAAATAGCACATGTACTACTTCAGATATAAATGCAGAAATTTATATTACTGATGGTGATTAAGACGTTATTCATGTGCCCATTGATACAACTTCTAGCTTGGATGGCAATGAGCCAATATGTGAAGGTGAAGAGATATTGATGGATGATGTGTTTAAGTCCTGCATTGAGGGATTGTCGTTTAGAAACTTCAGTCAAGAACTCTTCACAGGGTGCTATCTATGCTCAAGTTTCAGAAAGGTGAGCAGATGCCAGAAGGTTACGTCAAAGCCTTCAAAGAAGCAATTGCAGTTTTCCAGCATGCCACAATCTATGATTCTCATGAAAAAGTGCTCAGACCAATGAACCAAGTGCCACAGGAGCTTCATGTATATGATAACAGCAAAGATGCCCCACGGAAAATGGTGCTGGGCTATTACCATTCTAAACAGCACCCAAGAGAAAGCCATGCAGCAGCAGTGAATTTGAGTTTGGAGTCCGTTAAGCCAGATCCTTGTATTCTACTTGAAGAATACAGGTTGAGAGTCTCTCTTCTTCTCTTGTGGTTGCATCTGGATCATAGTCAAACTAGATTTAAAGCATTGAAACATGAAAGTGGGATCGAAGAGAAGGCAAACTATCCTCTGTACCTTGATATACTGGAGTTTTATGAAGGCTTAAATATGAAAGTGGAGCAGCAAGTTCCACTATTATTAGTTGAGAGGCAAACACTTAACGATGCCTTAGAAGAGAGATGCCCGCATCCGAGATGTATTTATGACTTGCAAGGATAAATTGGAGAATGGATATTGAGTTGCATAAACCAGCAGTGAGCCGGGAGCATTATCACGTCCAAGATGTTCAAACAAAAGCTCATCGGCAATTGAACTTCTTATCTCAGGAAATAAGTTCCACATTGCAAAGCAGGTTTTTGATGATCATGACGCACCTAGATACGAAGAAACCAAGCATGATTCTTTAGCTAACAGATCACGTTCAAGGTTGTTGACCTTATCCAACTCAGAGAAGATTATCAAGTACATATCACGTTCAAACTCATCCAACTCGGATGAGATCACGATCAAAGCTCATCCTTCTCAGATGAGATCAAGAGAAGGATAAAGCTTATCAAGTGCACATCACGCTTATCCCATCCAGATAAGATCAAGAGGAGGATAAAGCTTATCAAAGCCACATCAAGATGAAGCTTATCAAAACAGGATCAAGCTTATCCAAATCCACAGCAAATAGGCACCCGTGAGCCTATAAAAAGGCCCTCCCAGGTGCTGCATCGATCATCAACCACTCACCTCTAAAATCCAGTCCGTGAACACTAGAATAGAGAGAGAAATAGAGAGAAAGAAGAAGGAGAAGAAGAAGAAGGAGAGGCCGGCCCTGCTCCACCGTTCGATGTTCGCTCAAGGGAGTTCCTCGGCCACGCTAGGAGCTTCTCATCCACATCTTCTTCGATTCCACAGGTTTGAATCGTTCATTGTATGATTGTAATCCATGAGGAACTAAGAATTTGCAGATTTTGCATAGAACTGTACAGGGACTGAACTACAACTCGTGTTCACGACCCATGTCAATGCAAAACATGAATGTTTTCTTTATGAACGAGATAAACACCACATACTTGTATGATCTGTATGAATGTTAGGACTGGTTATAGGTTGAGAATCGTTCCACACAATCAAAGGAATGCTGTTAATTTTTCTGCAATTTTGAATTTTCGAAACTGCATGATCACACACGTATGAACACGGATTTGTTCTGAACAAACGGCTAACCCAGTCAAATTGATTTTTTGCACGTCTAATCTAGACATATCAGAGGTCATTAGATAAAATTTTGAAGATTTTTTGTGATTGTTTGCTTAGTCAATTAGATCCGTGAACTTTAGAAAAAATCAGATTTTGTTCTGCATAAACAGAACATTCAGAAACAGACCTCTGTTCTTTTATCCATATCTCTGTAAATACTGAGTGGAATTCTATGAAAATTGATTCTCTGGAAAGCTAACATCCGTAGCTTTCCAACAAATCAAATTTTGTTTAATTTGGATGTCTGAGTGCAGAGATATGTCTGTTTTTTTTAGCCTCAGACTCATAGAAACATAACTGTTTCGAGTTTTTGAGTCAGTCTCTGATTCTGGATTTAATTCTCAGAATTTACAGAAGCAAAATACAAAGTAAAAATATATTCTGATTCTTCACACATATATCTTGCTTCTATAAAAATTTTAGAATTTTTGCATGCTCGGAAGTATTTTTAAAAATTCAGAGAATAGATCTTTGAAACTGAACAGGTTCTGCAACTTTCAGAATCTGAAATTTTCAAAAATCAGGAACTTGGTCACGAATTCTGAAACTTATAAAATTGGGTTTTTTGCTTTTTCAAATTTAACGGATTCAAACATTTTTCAAGCATCTAGACTGACCCTTGAGCACCGGTTCAAGAAGGCCTATGTCGAAAAGATCTCACTTGTCCACAATCGCCTACGAAAGTCAAAAAACCAAACTTTGTTAGTTTAAGTAAACTAATTGGTACGCCTGCGCAACACGATGTACTTCGAGAGTCCACAACCAGATTTGTAGACGTGAATTTTTATTTCAAAATCTTTTAGGATTTGAAATTAAGCTCTCGAACTATGTCGTGTTGCGCGAGCATGTCAGTTAGTTTGCTAAAGCTAACAAATTCTGATTTTCTGACTTTTAAAGACGATTGTGGACAAGTGAGATCTTTTCGTCGTAGGCCTTATTTAATCGGCGCTCAAGCCTCAAGGGTCAGCCTAGATGCTTGAAAAGTGTTTGAATCCGTTAAATTTGAAAAAGTACAAATCAGATCTTACAAGTTTCAGGATTTGTGCCTAAGTTCCTGATTTCTAGTTCCTGATTTTTGAAAATTTTCAGATTCTTAAAATTGCAGAACCTATTCAGTTTCAAAGACCTGTTCTCTGAATTTTTAAAAATACTTCCGTTTTAAAAATACTTTCGAATCTGCAAAAATTCTAAAATTTTTATAGAAGCAAGATGTATGTGTGTAGAATCATAATATATTTTTATTTTGCAGTTTTCTTCTATAAATTCTGAGAACTAAATCCAGAATCAGAGACATTTCAGAAACTCGGAACAGTTCTGTTTCTGTGAGTCAGAGGCTCAGAAAAACAGCCATATCTCTGCACTCAGACATCTAAATTCAACAAAATTTGTTTTGTTGGAAAGCTACGGATGTTAGCTTTTCAGAGAATCAATTTTCATGAAATTACACTCAGTATTTTCAGAGATATGAATAAAAGAACAGGGGTCTGTTTCTCAACATTCTGTTTCTGTAAAACAGAATCTGATTTTTGCTAAAATTCACGGATCTAATTGGCTAAGCAAACGATCATATAAAATCTTCAAAATTTTATCTAATGATCTTTGATATGTGTAGATTGGACGTACAAAAAATCGATTCAATTGGGTTAGTCGTTTGTTCAGAACAATTTTGTGTCCAGACGTGCGTGATCATGCAGTTTCAGAATTCAGAATCGCAGAAAATTTAAGTTTGGAATGATTCTCAACCTGTAACCAGTCCTAACATTTATAGAAATCATACAAATATGTGGTGTTTATCTCGTTCATGAAGAAAATACTAATGTTTTGCATTGACATGGGTCATGAACATGGGTTGTAATTCGGTTCCTGTACATTTCTTTGCAAAATCTGTAAAATTTCAATTTTCATGGATCATAATCATACCATGGACGATTCTAACCTATAGAATTAAGAGAAACGTGGATGAGAAGCTCTTTCGAATGATGGTCGGAACAGGGCCGACCTTTCTTTCTTCTTCTTCTCGTCCCTTTTTCCCTCTTTCTCTCTCTATTTCACTGTTCACGGACTGGATTTCTCTGGTGGATGGTTGATCCTTGGTTGATCGTTGGTTGATGGCCTTTGCAGCACCTGGAAGAGCCTTTTGGATAAGTTCGATCCTGATTCTGTTTCTGTTTTGATAAGCTCGATCTTCCACCTGATCTCATCTGAGTTGGATGATCTTGAACGTGATCTGTACTTGATAAGCATGATCCTCCTTTGATTTCATCTGAGTTAGGTAAGCCTTGAACGTTATCTGTATTTGATAAGCATGATCTTCTTTTTTATTTCATCTGAGTTGGGTAAGCCTTGAACGTTATATGTATTTGATAAGCATGATCATCCTTTGATTTCATCTGAGTTAGGTAAGTCTTGAACGTTATCTGTATTTGATAAGCATGATCCTCCTTTGATTTCATCTGAGTTGGGTAAGCCTTGAACGTTATTTGTTAGCTAAATAATCATGCTTGGTTTCTTCATATCTAGGTGTGTCATGATCATCATAACCTACTTTGCAATGGGGAACTTATTTCTTGAGATAAGAAATTCAGTTGTCGATGAGCTTTTGTTTGAACATCTTGGACGTAACAATGCTCCCGGCTGACTGCTGGTTTGTGAAATGTATCTTCAGAACCTTCACCAATATGTCGCAAGCTAGAGCTGGTATGTGAAGTGGAAAATGAACCCCTTGCTACAGCATGAGCTGGTATGTGAAGTGGAAAATGAACCCCTTGCTACAGCATTCTTCTCCATTTTCAATGGCAACGTAGATACACACTGTGGTGCATAACGATCTATATCTTTTTCGCAGAGGATTCCACTTTCGACCTCTGAAAATGCGCCATAATGATGCCAACGCTTGAAGCTGTTTCTTTTGAAGATCTCTTCCTTTTACCTCCACATCAGGATTTATGTAGTCAGGGAGATCCCACACACTCAGGTGACCTTTGCTTGCTATGGTTGCATCAGGCTTCGGTGTGCCACTACATGCAGCTTCTTGCTGCTCCATATTCTTGGATTCAACAGATTCTAACCAGGCAGCAGCATCCTGAGTGCGAAGATCTTCAGTTCCTAGTTTAGCTTTAAGTATCTGTAGAGTTGTTCGTTCTTGTTGGACACTAAGTGCATATGCTTCCATTAATGAAAGAGCAATGGCTATGGCATGATAGCTTGCAGCAGTTTGTATGTGGTCAGCTCCAAGCAATCTTTATTGCATTTAAGGGCATCATGTAGATATCTGAGAGCAGTATGAACATTTCTCAGTTCTTCCATCATTGTCTAAAGCCAATTCAGTATATTGCAGACGGTAGTAGAAAACTGAAAGATTGCCGTAGCTTTTCATTGTATCAGGGTGGTCAAGTCCCAACTCCCTCTCGTTTATATCCAAGGACTTTTGCTGATATAAGGCTGCCTGATTAAAATCTCCCGTATGATAAAGCACCACGGCCAAAAGGCTATGAGCATCAGCAGTCATGCGATGATAGGGGCCACAGACTGCTAAAAGTTTTGAGAGTGCCTTCGTTCCATAGTTCACTGCATCATCGAGTTTTCCTTTATTTAGTGCGGCCCTGGATGTTCCATAGTGATAGCACCTTATGCAGATTGCAACAATTCCCCCCGCTTTACCTTCTTCCATTTAGCTTTGATATCTTTCCTTCGTTTTTCTAGTTGTGCAACCTCTGCTTCCAACTCTTTCTCCAATTCTAGATTTGTTGGCTTTAGACACACGAAAGTTGAGTGCCTGATCCTTCTGTTATCTGTCATCGAAGTGCATTTTTCTGCCTTGATAGTTCATGATGAACCTCGTGTTACAGAAACGGATTTCATTGGCAAACTCTTTATCGCTGTTACAACCACTTGATCCTATTGACCTGCACGTAACAAGGTGGAGCTGCAGCATAGTAGCACTTCAAAATTCGTTTTGGTTTTGGTGAAAACATTTTTGTTACGTAACGAAGCCAATTTGGAAATTCAGCATGATCAAAGCAAAACACTATTAATAACAGCTTCTAAGGAACTGATGATTTCACATGATCTCAACTGAATGTCTTAATACTACATGTATAAGAGTATTCAAACAATCCCCCGTTATCTGTGCATGTGCTGTGAAAGTGATTATGTTACATGTTCATGCCTATCTATTATGAAAGTATTCAAATAGGCCTATGTTATGCTTTTGAAAAACCAACTTTCATGCTTGCTGGATTTCTTTCATGAGTGTTGGAACATTAACATTATTCTTAACATCAAAGTAACATAACAGTAACACATACATGCATATCAGAGTACACTTAATTACCAAACATAACATGGACATGTTACGAAATGCGTTCAATATCAAACCTTTCTTTTTTGAAGCTATCGTTCTTGCTTCAATCCTTCATTTCTCTTGGTGGTATCAACTTTACCCTCTGGAATTGATTTCTTCCGAGGTACGAGCTTTTCTTTGTGGGAAGCTCACTTTTCCTTTTTAACACCCGCTTTTCTTTCTGGGTGCCCACCTTCCTTTTCAAGTGTCGACTTATCTTTTCAATGCCTATTTCTTTTCAAATGGTAAATTTTCAACATAAATCTTTAAGTAAACTAAATTTTGTTTTTCCAGTGCTGAGGGCAAAATCATCATTTTTTTCCAATTTTGTCAAAATTCGAGATTTTCAGAAAGGGAAGCATTCTTTCTCATTTTAAAGCTTTCACAAAATTTTGATACCGAAACAAGCTCGTTTGATACTTTTTTCACTCGAAACTCAAAATTGCCAAAAATGGCTAATTTCCTAAAGGATAAAAATTTTGAAAGAAAATTTTGGGTGTTCACAGTATATCCATATACCAGTGACCATGGAACTTCAAGCCCATTGCAGGATCCAGATTTTTTATTGCCGCAAAACCAGGTAGATCCAAAGAAGTTACCGTAATCCTCCTGTGGTAGCAGTCCATCCTACACACTCCGAGTGCTCTTGTGTGCAATGCATGGAGAGTACTTTCATGACCAACACTGTAGATAGAACAATCAACATCTAAAGAGAGGTGCCTTCTCTGTCTTTCTTGATTGGTTAATAGACAGTCATGGAGGCTCAGCCATAAGAATACTCGAACACGCTCAGTTTCCTACTACCATTTCCAAATTATGTCTCATTGGTCAGTACGTGCAGCTTCTTCAATGTCTACCATAACTTGATATGTGGAGACTACCGTGAAAGCCCCATCTGAAGTAAGACTCCACCAGCTTTTGTTGTCACCAAACTCTGCATCTGGCGTGTAGCACTTGCCGATTGTCGCAATCACACTTTGAGGTAGAAGTGTTCTAAACATTTGAAGGTTCAAATTGGATTCATTATCTACCACATCAATCAACCTCCTGTGGTAAGGGGCCGAGGGTTTCAGTTATGCACAGCCATCTAGAAACGGAACTCCGAGTTACTTATCTAGATTCTCAGTGAGCATGAATCCCATTCCGTTCTAGGATCTCCTGCTGGTGCTGGCCTCACATTCTTTCACACAAAGATAGCAGCAGACTTCAAACTATTCACCCTCTGGCCAAGACACTGCTGGCATTTGATCCACTAGCAACAACAACAACTAAGCCTTTTCCCATACTAGACAGGGTCGGCTACATGGATTCTTTGTTTCCACAGAGCCCTATCATGTGCCATGTTAGCAGTTAACTCACAATATGCTAGATCATTCTTTATTGTTTCTTTCCAATTTTGTGGTCGTCCTCTACCTCTTTTAATATTTTCAAAATCTAGTTTTCATACCTTCTTACGGGTTCTTCTTATCAGGCGAAATCCAATGTCCTTGCCTCCTGCCTCTTGAAGATTTAAAAGGTTCTGGTAGTGTACCATTCCAAACGAAATTATCTCTCTTGAACATATTTTTATAACCAAGATAGCATTATCTATTATGTCCTTCAAAATTTATTTTGGCAATCTCAGAGTTGAAACAAAGAGGCATGCTAGCTTGTTCATTATAATACTGTTCTTTTACCATGGAGTGAATTCAAGTAAACTTGCACAATGGTTGTCACGTTTAACTTCAATTGTTTTATATGGGAAAATTATGGTTGCTGTGTAATATCACGATAACACTCTCTATAGGCATGCCGTTTGGCACGGTTCTTTGAATGTTGGTGTTTGTGTATATAGATATAGGTTTTGTATGGGGTTGGTTATGAGTGATGTCATACATTGAGGCTTCCACTCAAATTGTTTTGGCTGTAATAGTTATCGATTCAGGCTTCTTAAACCAAATGAGAAGGATTTTTGGGCTTTTTCTATTCAGACAGGCCCTAGAAGAGGAAGAACTTGAGATATTCATGTCAGTTGTGTGTGGCTAATATGGCATGTTGTATGGCTAGAATTTTCCATCATTTGAAATTTATATTTTGTTTTTGTTTGAAATTATTCAACTTGAAAACACCTTTTTGACAGCAATTAAGTGACTTGTTTTGTGTGACAAAACTAGATGCAACGTTACAAGATGCTGATCTCTATACCTTTTGATATCTTATACTAACTTGCAATTTTTTGTTTCAGATTATGATCTGATTGTTGGTTGTCAGGATGACACTAGATTTGTTTGAAGGAAACGGGGATGATGTAAATGAAATTTCCAAGATTAAGGGCAACAAAGGGGTTGCTCGCAAGTATGAATACAATAAAGGCAGGACTTGCAGTGGCTTCAGGAGTTACAGAAACACGGTCTTGCAGGTGAGACTCTGAAAGTTCTTCAGATGCTGAAACAGAGGATGATGAAGGAATCCTGTTGCCTAAGAAGATATAAAGTTATGAGGTTCTTGCCAAGGTGAATGATCCTTCTCCTTTTCAGAAGAATGTGAAACTGTTTCCTTCAGATGATGAGGATGCTGAAGATGATGATTCAGAAACTGAATATACAAGAACAAAGGATCATATAGAGAAGCCTCTCTATCTTAAAGATGTAGTTGCTAAGAGACTCATGGCTAATCGTCCAGAAATGGAAGATAGTCTACCAAAATTGGCTCCTGAAAATGGTCAGGCTGTCTTGACTGCTGAGAGGCTTTCAAGGAAGACGAGGGTGACTTTTCAAAGAAAATAAAACCAAAAGGAAAATGAGATCGATGACAGTGATGAGAAAATTGCAAAAATTCTTGATGAGTGTTTCAGCAATGATAATCCAGATGAGACAGCTTTCTGGAAAGATTAACTTCCGAACAAGCAATGAATTTGTAAAGATGATGAGAAAAATGTTTTAGGAGAAGACATTGGCCTTTTGAAGGATGAAGAAGCATTGGAGTAGTAAGACAGGTATGAGGCAGAATATAATTTTAGATTGGAAGAAGGTGCCAAGATCAGGTTGTGGGTTTTTCAAGGCGGATTGAAGGATCCGTCATGAAGAATGGCTGCCAGGAAATATCAGAAGATGAGGGAAAAGGAACGGTTGGCACAAGCAGAGATTGAAAGGAAGAACTCGAGTGAAGAACGTCAAAAAGCAGGAGAAGCTTGAGGGAATTCGTATGTAGCTGGGATTTCGGGAGAGAAAGATTTGGTCTTAAGTGAAATAGGCCTTTGATGAAAAGTATTATGAAGCAGAAGATTCTGATGCTGATTTTCACAGTGATGGGGTTGATGATCTAGAGAAACCAGATTTTGAGAAAGAGGATGAATTGCTCGGGCTGCCAAAAGGATGGGATGAATACGGGCTTGGTGAAGGATTTTTGGCAACAAGGGACTGAATTCTGAAGCGTAAGCAAGGTAGTACTTCTGAGGCGCTGCTAATGAGATGGAAGCTATTGGAGAAGCAGATGGTGGTCAAAAGGAGCTCGAATCTGGAGGTAAGAAGAAAAAGAAAGTCAACTTTCTCTGGAGAAAGAGCTGGATGAAGGATTTGAATCAGTATCGCGCATTGAAGAAGCTAGCTCCTTGCAGGTCAGAGGAATACAATATCTCGAAACACAGAAGGCACAACCGCAAACAGAAGACACTGTTGTCGCTTCAGGACAGTCTAAAACCCGAGGGTCATAAGATTAAGAAGAAGCATAAGGTGGATGGCCATAAAAAGAAGCGTAAGGCAGATGAACATGATCAGGAAGATTCATCTGATTTGCGAGCCATGGTGAAGGAAAAGCCAATACAAGAAGAATCAAATGGTGAATATGTTCAACTGTGAAGGAGATCAAAGAGAAGGCGAAGACAGACTGAACTGAAGATATTGCAGTTGTTGTCGTTCTTCCTCAAACCACTTGTCGTGGTATAGTTATATCATCTTCATTGTACAACTTGTGCTCTTTGTTCGTTGGCAAGTTCTTGCAGTTTTACATTCATTGCTTGACCAGAAAATTCTCAAGATTCTTTTGGATTTCTGGACTATCAATGCCAGTATTTTCTAAATACACCCCAAGATAGATGAGTAAGAGTGTAAACTTTCTATTTTGATTTGGTAAACGTGTATTTGGGATTCATGCTGTTTGGTGAGAAAAACTTGCTCATCATATCTTTACTTCAGTAAGATTTGGTACTCATTTCCTTGTGGTTCTTTTCAGATTACTTCTAGATGATGGATACTGATACATGTACGGTTCTTGGTTTGGTTCCAACCTTCAGCATGCATACAGTATCTGCTGTTACTGACAGGTTTATTCAAACAAAGCTTGGACGGTCTACCTTCAAGACCGAATTCAAGTTGCTGAATCTTGCTTTATGTTTTCTTTTTTCTTTTTTTACAAGAGGAGGCCGAAGCCTAACACACATCCACGCATGCACCCTCTTGGAGTAGAACTCCCCACCAGCAGTAATTTGGCATTAGAGCGCCCTACCGTTGAGTGAGCTAATTATCGGAACTCTATTTTCGTACATGGTGTGGATCTACAGTTGAAGTCTTAAAATATAAAATTTAGAAATTTATTAAGTATTTTTAAGGCAGACGCTGCCCTAGTTAGCATTTTCCTCCAAATAAAGTTCACCTCATCCCAAAAGATTTTTTAGATTGACTTGGACCAAGGAGTTTATGGTTTGGTTAATCGTCAAGCTTGAACCTAACCCACTTTTTTTTAAAATCTCAAATTATCTTTATTGTAGATGTTTAGATCGGGATAAAATTGAGAATAACTGGAAATAAAGATCGAAAGAGATCGATAAAAAGATCAAGCAACCATTTACGAAGTTTTGAAAAAAATGAGAAAACGAGTTATAGAAAAAAAAATCAAATGATCAAGAGTGATAATAAAATTAAAAGAAAATTAAAAGAGATCGAGAAAGAGCCTGGAAAGAAAGGAGAAGCATAGGGATTATTATGGGGAAGAGAAAAGAGAAATCGATAAAAAGAAGGAGAAATCGATGGGATCTCATGAAAAATCGATAAATCGTCGGCCTTGATGAACATTTCAAGCAAGACAAGAAATAAGCGACTTATAATGAGATACATCGAAAACGAATTTTATATGCTTTCACTACACGTTATTCTTCAAGGTGCATCTATTATTTTCATATAACGCATTTTAAGCACGTTTAGAAAATGATGTCCGCAATAAAAAGGTTGAAAAATAAAAGAGAACAATTTTGAAAAAAATGATACAAATGATATATGTTTAGTAAAAAACAGTGTACTATTAACACTCAATAAAAGTGGGTCTAGAACAAAATTTATATGGGCCTTCAGTGCATATATACCTTCGAACAGTGAATCACGCCAGAAATTTTCTTTCTTGGTTAAAGCTTACCAAACCAAACCACGTAGCAAAAGAAATCCGGTTTGGTTCGATTAATTGGTTCCTTTAACACCCCTGTTGGGCATGAGTGAGGCGTGCTACCCTTAAGATTGACACTATCAGAAGTTATCTGCCATCTTCATACTATCTTTGTGATCACGTTCAAATATAAAAGAACACTGTTTGTAAGTTTTAAATATTAAAAATCGGAACACTTGGAAACGTTTTAACGTCGATTGTAAATAAGTTCCATGAATGAAATCAAACGCTAAACCTAGTGTCTGAAGAGGAGCCATACGAGGGTCCACCAGAAGAATCAAGGTTGTCAATTGATCATAATTTTCGTCACTCGTTCCTTTGAGCATGCAAAGGTTCTCCATGACTCTGCTTACAACTTTGCTTTGAAGGAGAATATGAAGAGATTGCTATTTGCTGGCGTTTCCTTCCATCACCCACGTCTCGCTTGTCATCATGCAAAAACCTTCCGTCTGTGTGCGGCACCTGGTGAGCGTAGCATGGCCCAAAATCACATCATACCAAAAAGAGGCTCCCTCTTGATTCCTATTCCTTCTCAATTGAATGTTTCACACTGTTCTCAATTTCGTTTTTGCTTCAATCCCTGCGCATCCACCAGTTTTCTGCGTCGCCTGGTACGACGTTAGTCCTTGAAACACCAAAATGGTTTTCTTGGTTCTGATTTTTGCATATTCGATATGATTTCCTTTATGTATCCTTAGTATCCGATGGGAACATTAGTGCAGGTTTATTTGCATCGATGCTTTTATAGAAAGTTTCTTTTCTTTCTACAAATGGCGAGCGAGTAAATGTTGGGGCATAAATTTATGTCAACAACAACTAAGCCTTTTCAGATGGGGTCGGCGCATAAATTTATGTCACAGAAAGAATTAAAAGCATGGATTTTCTAGTCTGATTTCCCAGAAACGGAGTCGATTGAGGTATTCTTTGGCATACGATGGTCGTTTGTAGGTTCTTCACTCGTTTGGTGGTGATAAGATCTTTGGCTGAGGGTGGAATTTTTTGAGTATAATCTTGGTTTTTGCGTTTCCGTTATAGAATAATATACCGGATTAATTTTAGAGGAAAAGTGGTACCTTGTGTTGTGGAGTTAAAGTTCTGTTGTCTCAAAAAGAAAGTCTGCGCAACTATAAGAGTAAATGAGCTTTATAAACAATTGGGTCGGTGGTTTTTGGTTCCAGATAAACGCATCTTTTAGCTCAAAGAATCTGGTCAGAGTGTCATTTTCTTTGGATTGTTAGATAACAATCAGAGTAGATTATTTTCCTTCGTTTGGGTTATTGTCTTTTGTTTCCAGGGACGAGTGTGGAATATGCTTTGTATATACTCTGGCATCAACCCTCTTATCAGACATTTCTTGGTGTATTTCCTTTTCTTCTTCTTCATCTTCTTCATTTTATATCCCTCCTTTTTCTTGCAGTTGTGTGTTGAGGTATGATGCTTGGTGTTGCGGGATCAGTGACAATGTGCCCAAACAGCAAGCGATGTTGGGAATGGGCTCGCGTTTACTTGAACTACTGTCTTTGTGATTTTAAAGATGGTGCATCATTTGGTTTAGGAATGCTCAGTGTTGTGAGTTGGAGCATTGCTGAGGTTCCTCAAATCATAACCAATTAGAAGATGAAATCGGCGGAGCGCATGTCAATTGCCTTCCTATTGACATGGGTACTTGGGCAAGTACTAAGAATTTTTCGTAAGGATTTCTGAAATCTAAACGGTACTAGTTACAGTTGGGATCAGATATGTTGTCGATTTTGTGGTTTTCATGATGACCGATATTCAGTTGGCAGTTTTGTGATGGGTGGCCTGTTTCAAACAAGCATCAAGTGGTGCACGTTTCACAATCTGTTATTTTAGAACCTCTAGTTTGTTCAGCTTTTGCTGTTTTGCATTCAGAGATTGTTCAACCTTTTCGGGTGTCTGCTGAGCCAGCTACTGTAAGTTTTTTACTTGGAACTTAATTTTCTTTTTTGTGTTTAATGATATTCTTGCAAAATATGTTGCTCAATGGTAATACTTTTAACGATGTAAAACAAATACGGTCCTATTGAAATGTGCTTAGTTGTTTAGTTCACGAGTACATGCTTTAGTTTCTGATTTGAAAAGCTGCTTTGTTGCAACTTGGCTTCAATCTAATGCATGATTTTCTTGTGCAACTCCCGACACAATTTTATATGGCAGTGGTAAGAACTTCAATATTCTAAGTGGGTTCGTAGTCTCATTTTCAGTTGGTTTGTTGAGGAGTTCTAAGCATTTTGACCCATTGGTGCTTATTCTGCTGTTCTACACAGCAACTACATTAGTCCCGACCTTTAGGGTTATATACTACGGTCACATTTATCATAAATTCAGAGCTCAAAAATTTGGGTTGACTATCAAGGTTAGTGCAGTGCAGCAGCCATTCTTTTTGTTATACTACCTTTTCTTAACACAATGTTGCATCTGTACGCATCTACATGTTTTGAAATCATTATCAACCAGTCCACCAGCTTAACAATCTACCCTTGCTCCGTTTACTACCAAGCCCCAAATGCTACTAAAACCATTTTTGAAGGTCAGCGTTGCTGGAAAGGCTCGGTGTCTCCAAACAGGTCTTGGTGGGAGGTGGATTAATGCACATTGAGACCTTTTTGTTAAGTCTCTGCTGACAATGTTTTATTTTGAAGCTTGGTCCATAGGCGGTATCTGGATCTTTGCATGCTTACAGTAGCTTTAAAATGGTTGGCATGGCAGTGGAAAAAAATGCTAAAGGTTGTGATTAGGATTTCAAGTTACTCTGAAAGTTGACAAGGGATGTCGACCACTATCTGAAGAAATTCATTAAAACATGATTTGTGCCACAAAAAAAGGTTTCATTATGATATTTTCTTTTTGTCGTAATTGACATCATTAAAAGATTTCACTTTCCCACCTGCTTGTCACTGTCTTCTTATGTGGGGCTTGGAGGAAGAAATATCCCCAAGAGGAGTTGTTGCCTAATCTGTGCTTCAGAAAGCAAGGACCCTATGGATCAAGTATTATTTTGGTTACAATTGTTTCATTCGTGCATTGTATGAACACGGCAGTTGTCCATGTGTATGTATTAAACAAGTGAAATCTTTTACATGTTTCAAATAGATGCCAATGCATGGGAGCTAAGCACTTAGCACACGGTTCATATTTTTAGTAGTACACTTTTTGGATGAATGAGCTTCTGAATATGGGAGAGCTGATTTTATGAGTTAAACAGCGCACCATACTAGGCCAACCAAATCCAAAACTAATCCTTCTCCCCACCTAGATGGGGTCAAAGTGCACCAAATCACATATTCTAAAAAATAGTTGTTGGCCTTATATGCAAGCAAGGGAAGTCTTCATATTTGTTGCTGTGTGGCTCCAAGATTCTGTGCTTCTGTTTTAGCATTATCTTAGATTCACTTGGAATGATAAGGGATTCCCTTCCGAGGGAAAACAGGGATTCCTCCCCTTTCATGGGCACAACTCGAGGAAAGAGCAGAAGGGTGGCTTCAATGACGGAGAAAAATCAGGAGACAAGGATAAACAGTTCGTGGTACAAAATGACAGAGGCCAGAGCTCCCCAATCTCAGTTGCAGCTTCAATAATGACTGGATGAGTCACCAGGCAGAGATAGATATTGCATGTAATGTTCATTTCCCCTATGAACTGATTGAGCATGACATCATTTTGTCTTCCAGAAAATCACAACGGTCAATAACTTATATCCCGTTATGCATTAGATGATGATGCTTATGAGCTAAGAAGTTTAAACCTGGACTGGCACATAAGAGAAGTTCTAAAATATATGGACTATTAGGTACTAAGTTGACTTCTCTAGGACTTTTCATGCACGGCCAGCTTGATTGGGACACTTTTACGGGTTCCTCTATGTGATTCAGGCCTTTACGTTTTGCATCACATCTGCAGAAATACTGTCAAGTTCGTGGCACCTAGTTCCATTAAAGGGAGAGAATGAGATAATCAGCTTTGGCATCGTATCCATCACTCTGGATGTTCCGCTACCTACATTTTCTTCTCAGATAAGATCTACTAACTTGAATGATGTTGGCTTTTGATCAACTTAAGTCCATCAGGTCTCTCAAGTACTAGCAACTTCAACCTAATCATGCTAAATAATTCTCATTGTATCATGGAGGGGCGTGGAGATTTGATATCAAGTTCCTTATATCTGCTATTTTCACACATGCACTCATACATATACATCAATATATAGATTATTATGCCCTAACCGTGACTGTGTTCTACATATAAAGTTTCAGGAAAAAGAACTTCAAAGTGACGAGAAAATGTAAATAAAGCAAAGCTAGGAGATGAGACAATTAAGTTTCATGGTACTCTGATTCAACTCCACGTTGGAGTTGCATTATGTTTCACCTTCAGAGTTCAGTTAATTTTCTATTGAAGCCAGTCAAGTTTTTGTCTGGTTGACATGATATCGGCTGGTTTTCCCAAAGTACTTTGCATGTCCTCAAATCATTTTGTGTGGATGCCTATAACTGTACTAACAAACGACATATATAAGTTGGTGAAAACCATGTACAAACCCAAGTTGTTTCATTTTGCAATTTATTGATATTTTCAACTTATTTCATTAATTTGGTTTTACTTATTATCTGCGTTGCCTTTGAATTGTCACTATACCTTCCAGTTCTGCGAGATCGATAGCAAGTAGCCCCACTCCTACGGCAGGATCATACTTGTATCAGCGGGGCTATGGAAAAAGAGCACATGGTTCCAGTCTTGATCGTGCTCCCGAGGACAAACCATTGCTAGACAGTATTATCAATGCAGAATCTGCACCACCAAACACCAAGAACATGCTCTGTGTGGTAAGCCAATTGTGCGTAGCATGTAATTTCAATATTATGAACTTAATTCTATTCAACTTATTTGCTAACTTTTCTAATTTTGCAGATCAAGAGGGGGACCGTTGAGGTAAATGACCACCTACCATTTGTTTTATTTCTCCTCCTGTGCTCGTATTTGATCACTTTCACATTGTTCTGTTTGCAGCTAGTGTAATTCAGCAACCATCGGTAATTGCAGTAGTAGATGCTGCAGCTGCTATCGTGATTGTTTCTTTCTCCTAACATTATGTGGATGCTCCGTAGGGTTTAAGCCCATTGATGTTCTTATTTGCTTTGGTTGGGAACTCCACGTATGTGGCAAGGTAATATACTTAATCCGGTTTGATAATCTTCTCAACAAATCTTCTGTCTGAGCCTACCAGTTCTGGAGAGAGACAACTGGTCTCTTTTTCCTTGGGTTAACCAAGATTTCTCTTCAGTATACTCGTCAGCAGCACAGAATGGTCTAAAATCAAACCGAACTTGCCATGTCTGGTTGATGCGGCAGAATGCGTCGTCTTGGATTCTTTTGTATCCTTTGTTTTCATTCCTTGCACGGTTTACATTGTCACATCTTCCTCGACTGTTTTATGACAAGGGATTCTATTCCTTAACAGACACAGATCATTGTGCGGTTCATCTATTATTCTCGATCAAGAACGAAGGAACATGACAACAATGATCATTATCTTAAAGTTGTGTCATAGAAGAAGTTGGCCTTGATCTTGACCAACAATTTGCAGTTGGTAGTAGTACGTGACAATGATCAACAATGACAGCAACTGGTTCGTGGTTTGAATTTCGACGTCCAGCCCGTGTTCAAATAGCTGAGGAATCAGCTGAAGATCCATCTCACGCCTGGAGGATGTAGTTCGCTGAAGGAAGTTTTCGGAGATCTGACTGAATCTTGAATTAGCAAATAGCTTTTATTGTTTATTCATTATTTGCAGTAACTGGGACTAGTTCTGATCAAAACAATCGTTCAAGTTTTATAAGAAATGAGCATTTTTCCCAAGATATGCACGACACTTGGCAAGATATAAACGTATGTTGGTACCAAGAATGTACGTGGATAATATAATCTGCGTGTATGTGTGCGTTCAGACACGCACTAAGATGCAGAGGGATTTGATCCAGTTCATCAGATTCACAGTGGGTCACCATACCCTATGACGATGATTAGGTGAACAGGTGCAACAGAGGAAACTGCACAACCTGAATCAGATTCCATTATTGATTCCTCAGTTTTTGGATACCAAGTATATTGATTGGGTTAACTTACATCTACTATGTTGACATCTTAACATGCGTAAATGAGTTGACGACTTGACATATATTGTTGAGTTGCCTGGAGAGCTGTTATGTCAGGGAAGGCGCCATTTAAATAAATGGAGCGTCGTTGCACGATAGGGTCTCTTTCCCACCATAACCACCGTCCATCATAAAGATGCCAGGCTTAGAGAACCTGTCTATCCTGCACCGCCAAGTGTGCTGCATACCATATATGTGTAACTAAGGTGGAGGGTGCAAAATACACTTTACCTCATATTAATCTAATCATTAGAATGAGAGAATTGGATGGTTGAAATTGAAAAATAAAATATGAAAGTACTATGTAATATACATTTATTTTTTATTTTTAATTTCAATCTAAATCTTGGATGCAAATGAAATTGACATACACAGTTGATATTCTAGAACTTTTCTCTCTCTTTCTTATGTATAGAGAGAGAATGGTTGTAGCTCAATTTTATTCATGCTTAATTCTATTCAAATATCTTCACCATTAGATTGATGATTTGAAATAAATAATTATATTATTATGCATTAAATGTGAGATATGAAAGTACAACAATAGAATTTACTTTTTAAATTCAAATCTTTATTACTAATTATATCGTGATAAAATTGTTTAATAAATTTAAGAATTGATGAGATTCACCAACCACTATGTCTCTCTCTCATTATGTATATATATATATATATATATGGATTGAAGATTTTTTAGGGTAAAATGAAGAGGCCATAGCCAATGCACATAGCAGGTGTATCAAACTCGTGACTTGATGCTTGCGAGTTGACCCTCTAACCAGGTGAGCTACTGCTCGTTGTGCACAACCATTGACCAGAGGGGCTTCATGCATAAGTATACCTACAAATAAAAATAAATACTGCAATTATTTAATATTTAATTAAAGGAAAAAATGCTAAATAGTTTTAATGACGTTACATCACTCGATATTTTCGGAAAATATCGCGGTAAAAGAAACCCTCGGACTCGAAAACCCCCTCAAATCGAGTTCTTTATTTTTTTCACCGTCAAATGCCGTCCATTCGAAGCCGCACCGTTTCTCTCTCCAAAGGGGGAAGCAAAAGCAAGGATTCTAGGGTTCTCGTTGGTTTCACCGAAAGGGTGAAAATAGACGAGCTTAAAGGAAGGGAGCGAAACCCTAGAGTGCTTTCGAGTTCCGACGCACCGTTCTCCGGGCGGGAAGTCGGAGTTTCGGCAATACGGCAATGGTCTCCGGTGGCAGTCCCCAGCCTGTCGTCCCAGCGGCGCTTCGGTTTTCCGGATTGCTGTTTGTGTTTCCTTTCATACTAGCGCTGTCATAAAAGACAGTAAATCAAAAGAAAAAGGTTTTAGGTTAGAGCTTTTTTTAATTCTAATCCGTTTGAGTTTCTTTTCTCGAATTAGGGTCTCCGTAATCGCTTTCCCGTGGGAATTTACGTTCCGGCGGTTTTTCGTCTGCGTTGGTATCTCCTTTTTGCTGGTAAGGTTTCGTCACGGTCTCTTGTGTATCATCTCTTGATGGAAGTCTTTCATTTCTAGGGGGTTTGATTGTCATTTATCAACCTGTTAATCTTTTGGCTCTGTTGCTCAATTTTGTATTCTGCATGTTTGCTTTGGATAGATGGCCCACTTCTCGTTTCCCTCTTTTAGAGGTTGGTGCTCCTATGAAATTAGTGTTCGTATGTCTGGTCGATTTATGATCTTTAATATGCGTTTTTTCGCCATCTATGGAAGTTTCTTTCTTTTTCTAGTGTTACATTCTTATCGGTCAGCCGGCAACTGTTCCTTCTCTATACAAATTTAAGTTTGCGAGATATTCATTTTCTTTGGTTCTACAACCATGAATGTTCTCGCATAGATTTTCTCTGCTTTGAAAATTCGAGATTTATGCTCATTTGATGTTGGAGCCTCATACTGCAACTTGTTCCATGATATTGCCTTTGGCTCTTCGTGATTTCCGCTTCATAAAAATATCATCTTAAATCTCTCTCTCTCTCTTTCTTTCTATGTGTGTGTGCTGATTTCTTTTAGGTGTATTACGGTTTCTCTATATGCAAATTTTCCTCTGTATGCGTGTGCAGTGTACTTTTGCAGGCTTGTATCATTTGGTTCGCTCGCCTGTTATGCATCTTTGTCCTTGGTTTTGTAGCATTTTTGTTATTTGTGCCAATTTTAAGTCTGTCAGTTACTGTTACTCAATGTGATGCGTATGTATATTTATCTTTTCTAGATATGTCGACGCCAAATACAGCACCTTGGGATCGACCCTTAGAGCAATGGAAGGTGACTGAGCTGAAGGAAGAGCTTAAGAGGAGGAAGCTGATAACAAGAGGTTTGAAAGAGGAACTTGTGAGACGACTGGATGAGGCTGTAAGAAGAGAGGCTGCTGAGACTAAAGACATAGAGAATGGATTTGATGAGGAAGGTGAATCCCATGGAATGAAGGGTGCAGAGGTTAATATGGAGGAGCGTGCCAAAAGTGAAGCTGGCGGAGACAGCAAGTGCTCGAATGAAGAAGCGCATACAGTTGATGTTGCTCAAGGTGGGTCTGAAAGTCCAAGTGCAAACAATTTGCTTTGCTCAGATGATAAAAAGGATGTCGAGATTGTTGGGTCAACTGATTATGGCGTTACTGCTGACAAGAATCCACAAAGTGAGCTTGGTTTTTCCACTGAAGAGCCAAAACCTGAAGCTTCATTGCCAGAGGATATGGAGCCTATTGATTCCAGCCTCGGTTCCCAAGTCCCCGAGAATGTGCCAATGAAAACAGACAGTTCCGCTGCAGAGCCAAAGGATGAAGCTCCAACTGAGGAGAGCCAAGTCATTACCTCCAATTCTACTGCCCAGGTATCTGAGAGTGTTCACGAAGTTGTAAAGTGTGAGTATGTTTCTACTGATTATGTATCAATTAAACAAGAGAACAAATTAAAGGATAATTTGAATACTGATAGTGTCCCTGTAGAATTAGAGGCCATTAAGACAGAGGTGCTGCACTCCTTATCAAGCGATAATGCAGAAGATGGTGTTTCTGTTGTGGTTCATGAAGACGGTGGGGAGAGTATGGCTGAGAGGAGAGAGGTTTCTTATAATATGGATATTGATCCAGTTAAGAAGGATGATATCGATGTTCATGATGGTCCAAATCTGAATGAAACAGCTATTGAAGAGCCAATTGGACAGGAAACAACTGAAAATAAAAATTATGATATTACCTCGGATGATAATGGTGGAAATGAGAATATAGAAAGTCAAAAATCTGTTTCCATTGATGACAAAAAGGTTTCTCATGCCACAACAGTTGAGATACCGGTGGAGGAGAAGTATGGGTTTGTAGACTCCCTTGAAAGTTCCGTACAGGTTGGCGAGAAGCGAAAGACTGATGGTTAGTTCTGTTTTCTGGAATCCATTTAGGCAACTTTTATTGTTAGTTTTTTGTAGTCTATTTAGTTTTACTTTTATTATTTGTTACTGTTAGCCTGATCTATTTGCTCTTTTTTTCTCTTGTTGGCATGGTCTAGATCCCAATGTTAGTCCCTGTTACGAACAGTGTTATTTTATTTTTCTTCAAACATTCTCATATTGCAAAGATGTCCCCAGAGAGAGACATGTAGTTCTTATTTTTCTTCAAACATTCTCATATTGCAAAGATGTCCCCAGAGAGAGACATGTAGTTCCTTGGTGTGTGATTTGAGTCGGTCTGTGAGGTTTTTCAGTTTCCAATTTCTGATAGCGTGGTTGATTTTGCTTGTTAAGCTTTTCTACAAGCACACATAATTAATTGGTATAGTCTTGCAGCCTGTGTCAGGCTATCAAGCGTTTTGTAGTAATGTTATTAATCATGTTCCCCGAAAAAAGACATTCATCATGCTCCAATGTTTTAGCTTCCAGCATTCTTGGTATTCTTTCTGCTTAGTTGATAAAACTTTGTCCAAGGTGGCATATGCTGATATACACATCATGCCTTGGTGAATGCAATTTAGTAAAAGATAAGTGATTTCTGAGTGCACATGGAGAATGCAATTCCTTCCAAAAGATTATTTCCAAGTTAAACACCTTCACTTAGTTAGGTCATGCCATGGTCTGGATGTTCCATTCCTGCAATGCTGGCATGAGAAGAATGACACAACCTTGTAGAAATGATGTCTTCTGTTTCTTGAAATGAATTCTAGTTAGCATGTGATGGATATTTATACTGCTGGTGAATAGCCTATGATCTGTGGAAATTGAGCTGTCTTCACCCGTTTTTGGCATGTGTATGTCTTGCTTGTTTAGCTGACTTCCTTCACGTAGCAGCTGTATGCAGTGTCTTCTTTATTATGAGTAATCCAGATATTTTTGTCGACCACGTATAAGTTTGAGTATCACTTGTCTCATGTGTTATTCTATTTTAATGTGATTCCCTTGCGATTTCTCTCAGGTGTTGAGGTTGAAGTAGAACATGAACCTCCTAAAAGACAGCGGAAATGGAATACTGATCCAGAGCAGGTCAGAACTGCTCCTTCAAGACCAGCTAGAGTGGAGAGGGAACCTCTGAACTTGCCTGATACAACAACCCAGATATCTCCTGTTGCTGCATCCAGTGCCAATGCTTCAACACCAAGAGATAAAATACGAGCTGTAAAGGTTCTTGCTAGGTCCGACTCAAATCTTGATTCTGAAACTCCAAAGGAACGAGTTGGTAGGTCAAACGTTTCCACCTATCTATACGTGCATCTGGTCATGCATAATGTCAAATTTATAAAGAAGAAGATCCCACATCAGATAAGTTATTGATCATTGCTTGCTTATGCTGCAGTTCCTCCATCTCAAAGGTCACCGACAACATCTTTACGAATTGATAAATTTTTGCGCCCATTCACCTTGAAGGCTGTACAAGAACTTCTTGCCAAGATTGGGAAGGTTTGCAGCTTCTGGATGGATCACATAAAGACCCACTGTTACGTCACTGTATGCTTCTTTGCCTTCACCATTTTTTTAGTTCAATTTGTATGCTTATTATGTGAATTATCGAGGTATCAAGTTAATGAGTCATACTATGAAATTATGGGAAAGAATTATCGAATGTAGGTTAAGACAAGTATCAAGTCCAATACAGAACCAATTTGGATTCATGCCATGCAGATCTACTATTGAAGCGATTCACCTTTTGAGCATATATTAACCTTATAAGAGACATGTATGATGGTGCAAAAACATGTGTGAGGACTCATGAAGGAACGACAGACTTCTTTGAAGTTAATATTGGGTTACATCAAGGATCAACTTTAAGTTCATACTTATTTATAATGGTGATGGATGAGTTAACAAAACATATTCAAGATGAAGTACCTTGGTGTATGTTATTTGCAGATGACATTGTATTAGTGGAGGAGTCTAAGGAAAAAGTTAATAGAAAATTGGAACTATGGAGAGAAACATTAGAAAGCAAAGGCCTCCGACTTAGTAGAACAAAGACAGAATATATGGAATGTAAGTTTGATCATTTGGTTACTTCAGAGGACATAGAAATTAAAATTGGCACACATTGCATTCCTCAAAAGGAAAGTTTTAAATACCTAGGGTCAATTTTTCAGAGTGATGGAAGAATTGATGGAGATGTTACACATAGAATTAATGCTGGTTGGTTAAAATGGAGAGGAGCATCAGGTATTCTTTGTGATAAGAAGATACCATTAAAATTAAAAGGTAAATATTATAGAGCAGCAATTAGGCTTGTCATGTTTTATGGTTGTGAGTATTGGGCAGTTAATCATCAACATGTACAAAAGATGTCTGTGACAGAAATGAAGATGTTGAGATGGATGAGTGGTCATACAAGAAAAGACCGTATACATAATGAGGTTATTAGAAACAAATTAGGAGTGGCACCAATAGAGGATAAAATGAGAGAACATCGTTTAAGATGGTTTGGACATATAGAAAGAAGATCAAAAGAAGAACCTGTAAGAAGGTTAGAAAAACTAAATTTGGAAAGTATTAAAAGAGGTAGAGGACGACCACAAAAGTGTTGGAAAGAAACAATAAAGAATGATCTAGCTTATTGGGAGTTAACTGCTAACATGACACACGATAGGGATCTGTGAAAACAAAGAATCCATGTAGCCGACCCCGTCTAGTATGGGAAAAGGCTTAGTTGTTGTTGTTGTTGTATGCTTATACAGATTTTATGTTTGCTAATTGTATAACCTTATGTTATTCTGAGCATCTGCCTTATTGATCCCTGTGTTGTTGAGTTGTATAACCTTAAGTAATGCATGTCGGATGTTGATATGGCATGCTTAATAGAATGCTTGTTCTTGCCTTGAACATCAGTACTCTTCTGTGGATGAAGCAATTGCCGCCAGGGATGCCCTCTACAATCTTCAGTGGCCTCCTAATGGTGGACGGTGTCTGACTGCTGAATTTGTAGAACCTGAAGATGTCAAGGCCCGGGTTGAAGGGGGACAGCAGCCTCCAACTGCGGTTGCTCTGCCATCGATTCCTCCACCTCAGCCCAATCAGGCTAATGCCCAGCCATCTGTGAAATTGCCGCCTCCACCTGCTTTACCAGTTTCATTGAAGCAGCAGCTGCCACCTCCACCCCCATTTGCACATCAGACTCATTCGCTTCAGGCTGTCCAGGAAAAGCTACCGCCACCACCTCCTCCTAAGAAAGTTGAAGCTCCAGTTCTTACACTTGATGATCTCTTCAAAAAGACGCGGGCCACTCCTAGGATATATTACTTACCCCTATCAGAAGAGCAAGTTGCTGCCAAGTTAGCCAAAGCAGCTGCGTATGGACGTAACAGAGGTGCAGCTGGTCAGCCTCGAAATTGACTTTTAGTGGTACGTCTGCTGTTGAACCATATATATTTTTGCTTTCTGTATGGTTGATTCACTACCTCAGCTGATGCTTGGGATCTTGCATGACATCATCATGTTCATCTTGCTATTAGAGCTTGATTCATGTCTTTGGCATTCAGATTTCTACATTTGTTATTGTTGTTAGCTACACTTTTGAAATTTCTATAGGCGAATATCATTTTTTGGTTTCTGATATTGATAGCACATCTAAAAGTTAGTGTATATTCTTCCTTTCTCATAATGTTAGTGTATGTTTATTTTATCGCTTTCCGACCAAATATTGATACTTATCTTTCCTGTTTGTTGCAGATTTTCGCTTTAATAGGATGTTGTAGGATTTTGATAGAGGATGAACTGATGAAATGCTGATTTGAGGACCTTTTACTGTTTCCGTTTCAGTTCTACGGTTTTTTCTGTGAACTCCGTACTCATTTATATTGCTTCTGCTAAATTTCTTATGGTTTGTTCAAATTCATCTCCGGTTTACTCTTCCTTTCAGTTCATATTGGTGGGTGTTACATGTAAAAATGCTAATCCTCTTCAAACGAAAAGGGTTAATGAGACGTAATCTTGGCTGTATATATTTCTGAAAGGTGCATCCGTAAGCATCACTCAGGAGTCACAAAATTCCTACCCTGCTTTGCCAATTTTTTATTGACCTCACGTTCTCTAGCTAAACGTTCTCTAGCTTCAAGTAGGGGTTAGTGAGCACCACCTTTTCTGAACCGTTGGGTTCTGTTCCTGCATGGTTGTAATACCTGTTGCAGACCAAAATGCTTGCAGATTCAAATTAGCTGATATACCCTTCCATATAGCCATTTCTTTCTAACTGCAGAGCATACCGAATCATGACTGGTTCATATAATTCATCAACATTCGTTCGGTACGTTACCTTTTTGATGTAGTCAAGCCACTTGATTTTTCTGTAGTTAGCATTCACAATATTTAGAACTGCAAGATTATATAAGTCACGGGTAAACCTGCATTCAAACGAGAGGTGTTTCAGTAATTCGCTACTGGTACCATGCAAGTGACAATCACCATCAACCTGAACCCCTTTACTGTTTAACCCTGCAATTGTGGGAAGATTATTTTCTGCTAATTCTCCTAAGAGCACAATGCCATTTCTGGGAAAAGGTCAATTTCCAAATTTTCTTCCACCAATCTTTAGCATCGCTAGCTTATTCAAATGCTTGTGATATTGTGATCGCTGTATACACTCTGCAATAAATTCAAGTTACTGCTTATTACCGTATCTACACTGATTGATGTCTATCGGAATCCATTTGTCATTACGTATATTGATGTCTTGTCCGTTTCAAAATGGAAAATGCTCAGCTCATATTGTGTTTAAATGAATCGAGTTAAATGCAAGCTAAACCGCCTTCATTTGAACATGTTCAGTAATGTTTGCCATTCTTCTAAGAGCTAAGCTGAACCCAATTAAGAGACATTCTAACTTGTCCTAAATAAAGTGGTGTCCATTTCTTTTGTGAAAAAGTTCCAAGAAATTCATCTATGATAGGTACTGTCACTGCCCCCTCAATTGGCTGACCTGCTGGACGACGGCTAGCTGTGCTAGGCCCCGGTGATGGCCCCCGATCAGCCACTCTGGTCCAACCTCTTAGGCCTGCAACCCGCACCCATGTTGCACCTCTTCTTGCCCTCCACCAGCACTGCCTCTTGTCCGGGGAGGTTTCCAGCAAACACATAAATGCCCCCGCTCACGCTTGTTTACCCGGTTAGTATGGAGAGGAGGAAGGAGACTTGGACCTAAAAAGGAGGTTTATATACTCAACCATAACAGATAAAACTGGATCCTAATGATCCGCACTAAACCCAAACCAAATCTAAAACAAACTGGATCCTGATCTTAAGGTATCAGGTCCACTACATGGACTCAAAAACTTAACCAAATCAAACTACTTAATACAGGGTATCATATTCGATTATTGCATGAATCCAAAAGCAAAAGCAAAAGAACCTAACACTAAACGAAATGTGGAGAAAACAATGATCCTCACTCGCTTCCCATGGGCACCAACTTCCCTTGGCACCCTCCACCGTCTCTACCTTCTCCGTCCTTGCCGCCGGCCTCAAACCGCCCCGTGGGAGACACTAGGGGGAGCTTTCACGAGTTGTGCATACTGTTTTCATGTTAAGCTTGGAGCGTTTGATGAACCACATGGGAGTGAGCCATGGTCAAACTCAAATCAAGCAAACTACGAGTGGCTTGGTTCACTTGCCCTATGTCCAGGCAAGGGTTAGAGGGGAAGCCCATAACCTTAAAATTTCAATTCTAAATAAGTTTATGAAATTAGAAGTATCTTCCCTTGTCAATCTCGATGCTTAATTATTGACGAACACTTTGCAATGTGTAATGAGTCCATTGTTCCACACATGCACTATGAGAGAACTACAAACCGTGGGCACTGAAATCTTAAGCAACGAAATCTTCAATTCTTTGCAAAACTTTTCAGATGCAACTGGAATCCAAATAAATGAGAACCAAGAAAGCCAAATTTTTAAGTGGCCTATGCTTCTCATAATTATATGTCTAATAACCAATACATAGAGAGAGAGTGTGTGTTAATATCCGTATGGTTTCATGTTATCAAGAGATGTCTTCCTACTAACCAGAATTAGTCGTTCATGATCACTTTAGCAATCTAAAACGTTAAAAATTGCTTGAACGACTTGATCAGAGGTAGACACAGCCGGTTCATAATCAGAACAACGGTTTTATTCGGAATTAAATTGGGTCCAATATCGATTGAAACCAGAACTGACTAAACCGAACCCAAAACTGCAACCAAACCCAGACTCTCTCCGATTCAGTTACGGTTTCAACATTCAAGAAACTGGAACCAGCAGTTTGAAACCGTCATTCTCGTTTTTAAAGAATGAGTCTTAGTTTTTCCTGATGCAAACGCGTGTTAATGGGGCTGAATGCATGGCCTTTGACTTTGGAAGTTGTCTTCAACTGCCTTTTTCTTATTCATTCTCTACGGCAAGAAACTATAGATACATCCTTTCATTTTTTGAGGTAGATAAAAAAAATATTAAAAACCATTAAATATGATGTGATATACTGAAACTATATGATAGAAATTAACCCAGCCTTTACACATAATAAGACTGAAAATAACTATTATATTAAAAATTTAAAGCAATACTATCACTAAAATAAAAATATACATGTCATGATGAGACTGAAGAGTCATACTCGCTTAGTTGAGTCTCAATCGGTGCAGATAGGCCTTAGTCAAGAGAACCATTTTTAAATGTTCTAAAGTTTTACTTGTCTTGTACAGCAGAGAAGAAATTTTTACTGCACCTGGTCGAACTTCACCAATGTAAGGGATCACCCTTACATGGTTGGTCCCAAACTCTAATAAAGGAGGATTGCCTTAAGTAGCCAACATTCAGTGTAAAACTTTGTCAGATCTTAAGGGGTGAGATCTTTTGAGTATTAATGCACCGGATTCCATCTGAAACCCAAAACGGTGCATGCCTGTCCAAACTCAGAAGTTATACAATGCTTTGAGTGGGAATAATACTAGGATCAGTGACCTCCTAGAAAGTCCTCATGTTGCACTCCTCTAGCCAACCCAACCCCACTTAGTGTGGGAAAAGGCTTAGGTATGGCAGGTCTTCTCATATGGTATGAAAGGATCCATTCTAGGAGACTCACCACGTAAAAAAAAGCCCTGTTTTGACAACAGAAGACCAGATAACTTCAATCCTTGGGCATAAGGAAGAGATGATGAAACCTGAAAAGCAGCAGCAGTATGATGGATATATTCTTGGAAAAAATAGTATCCACGATACATTTACATTTATTTGAGATTTTGGATTCACTCATTGTGAGTAATGATACTTGCTGGTTCATGACTCCCTTGAAGGAGATGACAGGATAAATTTATTTGGGAGAAAAAGACATGAGCAGTAATCCTCTTCATGTGCCAGCTCTTCTGTGCATAACAATTTTTTGGGTTCCTTTCCAAACCTGTGTATGCAAAACTTTGTGGTTTGTGTGAAAGTACTAACCCATGCCAACTAAATGTGCCCAAGTCCACATTTGTGCTGTCATCTTAGATGAACTCAAATGACACTGATCAGGGTTTATCTAAGTTGGTTTTCTGATAATTCTTTCTTCTTGTGCTTGGTTTTAGAATTGCGTCCACAACATCATCCAAAAACCAGTGTTCTTATCAAAACATCTTTGGTGATTATTGTCCATTCTCCACGACATATATTTTGATGACTAGTCTGTGAAGATTATTACGGTGACAGTGTAGAGTCTACAGAAACCCAGCAGAGGTAGATATGATACGTTTGAAAGCAATGGGTAGAGTGGGAAAATCATAAAACTTACTGTGCTAACACTAAAACATAGTTGGACTTAATTGGTACACAACACCCTGAATCAAACAGGGGAGCCCGATCCTGTTTCATCATGGGCAGCCATTGCCAATTTGAGCATGACTGGGACCTCAAACACATCTGACTTTAATTGTTCAACCTCCGGCAGTCCCTCTACATTAATGATTGAAGATGTAGAGTCAGGAGACAATAGAAGCAACAGAGAAAGGTCTTGAGTGTGCAGTCCCTGCTGCAGCTGTTGATCAAGATTTCCCTACCCCCAAATTAAATATGGTATCGTTCTCATGAGCTGGGTGGTCACCGATCAGCTGTTCATTTTCATCTGAATTCCTCAAGTCTAGGAGAAGTGATAATCATCTCAATCCCTTTGCATTGATGTTTCAAGATGTAAGTTGATTGAGAAGGAAGAAATGACAGAAGCATTGGAACTCAACGTGAAGGAAGGTGTGGAATGTGCAGTTTCTGATGCTGCCCATGTATCCAAAAAAATAAAGATGGTGTGACTCTCATGAGCTAGGTGGTTGTTGATCATGATTGTAACTTCATCAGTATTCTCCAAAACTAGGAGGAGCCAACACATTTTTAGAGCTGATTTTTCTACGTCTATTTCCATATAAATATCCCTGAATGTTTGAATTCGTTAATGATAGCTCTGAACGTTTGAATTCATTAATGTGAGGCCATTTACAGATGTAAGACTTCACATTAAAATTATGGGTACGTTTATGACTACATCCTGCCGTGATGGATTTTAGCTTTTTTGAGGGTAAAAGGAGTTATCTAATATGGGACTGGGAGTAAAAGAGGTGGAGAATTCATACCAAGTTAACTTCACACTCCATCTATGAAATTGGATACAAATGGATGGAAAATACCTGAGCTGTGCCTTTTCATTGATCACATTCTTAGATTCTTGCTTCTTCATGGCCTCTCTTGTTCCCTTGCTTAAGGCATTGGACACTTATGTCGCAGAGAGTTCCAAAAACCCCATTTGCTTTGCCTCAAACTGGTTTCCTTTCTCGCATCACTCAGCATGAATCAAATATGTAAGTTGAATTTAAGGCATGCTTACATAAAATCCTCTATTTGACAGACAGAGTAGATTAGACTTCATTTGGCAAAGATTCCCAGAGGAACCTCATGTCTAAATTCCAAGGTGTGGTTTCCCTTGCTCAATAATAAAAAAGAGGAGTTTTCCCAAATGGTCTCTTTGAGTCATGTGCACTACAAGAAAATGGATTTTTACCGGCCCTTCAACACTGCCAATAAAAGCCATCCCCTTGATATCTTCTAGAAATCATATATGCCAGTAGCAGATCAGTCAAAAACATGAATGCCGTGATCTGTGCTTTTTTCTTTTTGGTACAATGAGGAGGTTGAACTCTACCAAATTTTGAGTCCATAACTAGTCAAGAACCACAACAGCACCACTAAAATCACTTGAAATTTGAAACTCCCGCTAGAAGGGAAAGGGAATCAGTATTTAGACTGCATCTTATCAAGAAAGGCTTGCCGAATTAAATATTACCACACTTATGATTTATACTTCTCAAGTTGCATATCTCCCTGCGAAGAATAAATCTCTCTCTAGCTCTCTCTATCAAAGAAGGAAAATCTCTAACTAGTGGAATAATTATTTGTAGTTTCCAAAAAGAAGTGTTGTTGCAAGTGCGCATATTTATATGCCAATGCATGACTATAAAATACGGCATCTCACTTAGATTACCTGTTCAAGACTGTCAGCACTGTCACCAAGTCCAAGATCATTTATAGTACTCTTCGGCCTAGCAGAGGGGCTGAAACTAGCCAGGGTCAGACCCTTAACTTTATATAGCTTTAGATGAAAAGATACACCACTTACAGTAACCTGAAGCACCAGATGAAACAAAATCCATCTTCAGTAGCAACCCAAATAGGAGAGGGTTAAACTACATGAGGGTTCACAATACGTTATAAATACCCATATTTCCATCCCCAATCTAAAGCCAAAGAAGTGAGAAATACAGCAGGAATAAAAGATTGCTTGCAACATATCAACAAGCTTTCACGAAGCAGATCCAAAATGATATTTCAAGAGCATAGCAGTGTTAACTGATATGATGGACAGAATATGAGATGCATTTTACTGCAAAAGCTATCATACCATAACATATATGAGTTAGTAGCCTGACCTATGTTTCCGAAAGTCAATTTATAGTGTTTGTAGTCGCTGCCTCTGGATCAAGGAAGCAATGGGTACTACGACAACTGTCCCAATTACAAGCAAAAAATGCAAAAGACCAAGTATAACGGCTTCCTATACTTTGAAAGTTGACCATTACCAGAATTTCTAGTTTTTGGTTAAAGGGGAGGCTGAAGCCTAACACACACACATGCACCCCTTACGAGTCGAACTCTCCACCAACAGCAACGGCGCCTGAGCACCCAGCGAGGTGAGCTAACGCTCTGGGTGCCTACTATCAGAATTATAATCAAGAAAAGAATGAGTACACACATCAGAGTTAATATAGTAGCTAAAAAATAACTTGCCGATATATTAAAGAAATGCTTCAAATACCATCTACCGTATTCGTCATGTATCTCGCTCACCTCTGCTGCACTCCAAGCAATTCCAAGCAGAATTGCATCGATATGAGCTCAAAAGCCCGACCTTGAAGTGTCGTTTCAGCAGTTTCAGGGATTCCATTGCAGGGAAGAATGGATAGGAGAGCCCTCCATTGTTGGTGGGTCCTCCTTCCATCGGCTTTCCTTGGCTGCCACAAAAGGATCGAGTTTCTGAGTCGAACATCGCTCACAACCAACGCCATTTTTGGGTCTTCGTTTTATTGAGATTCGCGGCAGCTGCTTGCGTGCTATTTAAACGTACATGAAGTGAAGTCGCAGGGATGCGTCTTATACGACACGGGACACGTAATGTTGAACCGAAGCGTCAAGCAGAGGGTCATGCATGTAAAAGTTTTAGCGGTGATAACACATGTTAATGTCTTCTCCTTTCTTTTTTTTTTCTTCCTCAACGCAGAAACAGAACAGGGCAATAAGGCTTTAAGAGAGGAATAACATCATTATCAATGAGCCGAGCTGTTTCCGAAATAGTTGTTCTTTGTATTATTGCTACCTTTTTGCAATATCTCCCTTCCCCTTTTTCAATCGATAATCGGTGTCTAAAGTTTCCGTCATTTTTGCAAAAACTAAATCCCCTCCCTATCTATTGACGGTCGGTAGTCGCAGTTTTTGAGTGACAGAGCAGATTGGATTCCATTTGGCAATTTCCAGATGAATCACACGTCTCAATTTCCTAGATGTGGTTTCTCTTGCTCAATAATAAGAAAAGAGAGGCACCAAGAGCATTAGCTCAAGGGCAAGGTGCTCTAACGCGTTGCTGCTGATCGAGAGTTTGACTCTCTGAAGGTGCATGTATGGGTGTATGTTAGGCTTCGGATTTTTCTTGTAAAATAATAATAATAACAATAAAAGAGAGGTTTTCCTGAATGTGTACCTCTTTGAACGGCCCGCACTACAAGAAAATGGACTTTTACCGCCTCATCAGCTCTGCGAACGAAAGGTATCCCCCTTGATATCTCCTGGCCACCATATTTGCCGTCAGGAGGTAAGAAGCCACATTGCAAAATAATACCTCCACTGTACGACAAAGAATTGAAAGCGTGTGAAACAAATTTAGAGGTCGAGCCATGGGATTTCGAGTCCATAGCTAGACAGGAACAAAAACAACACTCATATCACTTTGAAAGTCCTGCTAGATGGGCAAGGAAATCAGAAAGCGGCAGCACCTTATCAAGAAAGACTGACCAAATTAACTGTCACCAAACTTGTGAATTATACTTCTAAGTTGCATATATCACACCCCCTGGGGTCGCAACCACCAATCCGCCCTAGCTGATGCCAGGTGGCCGTTTCTCGCACAAGGGTGATGGTGAGTTATTAAAATACAATACTAACTTAATTTAACTCAATAAAATATCTAATTGAAATGAATATTCATTTCAAAGTTACGAACGCCAAAATGGTGTGGGACCCACCTGACAAAACTCCGAATAACAAGGTTTTGTAAATCGTTTAATACTTATCGTACCATCTAAAATAGAAAAATATCGCTCTATCCAACTCCTACCCTGCTCCGTGAGCTTTGGAAGTAGTAGCTTCAGGATGAACCCTAAAATAATATGATGAGCTCCTACACATAGCTCATTAGGGAAGTTAAATATCTTTAAAGAGAAATCATACTAAAAACATACATAATTTCACAATCATTTCATAACAAATCACAATTTCATCTTTAAATCATCATCTAAAATTCATACTCACACATTTACAAACATCATTAGTTACAACAATTACAGCCCATACTGTGTCTGCCCCAAAGACCACGAGAGTCGTTCGAACCTCCCTAACGTGACCTCGGTAACTACGCCGACTCTAAAGACAGAGTGCCTAGGAACACACCTTATATTCGCCTGAAGCCAGATCGCCCTAGGGACCTGCAAGTATCTAGAGACCCCACACAACCCACACAAGTACGACCCATATATTCACATATCGTTACATTTTTAAAACCAATTATAGTTAATCACATTCACAAATCATATCCAGATCCACAAGTATCCAATTCTAAATCTATATCCATACATTTAAATACCATGTTCATACAACACATGCATATCAAAACATGCTCTTTATTAACCAATGTCGTAAACACATTCTATTTCAAAAGCATATCAAATAACCCATAATTGCGAATAAGATTTCATAAATATCAATAAAATATTTATCTATCATGCACATTTAAATCCATCTAAAATAGAAAATCACTTCTAGCATGGTTTTGTAAAAGAATACATAACTTTTATATTACGGAGCGCTAAAATCCAATCTCTAAACCGTTGAGTCACTCTTATCACCGCCAAATCTTCCAATTTTAATCTCTACACAATTATAAATAATTAAAATATTAAAATTTATTTAACTACGAATCTAACATAATAAACCGTATCCAAATCGAATGTCAAATGACTCTAAAATCACCTAAAACCCAATCTAGATCCGAACTGATACTTAGATCTACATCCGATCCAAATTGAGTGACACAGTAGGTAGCCTGTGTCATTGTGTCAACACAGAACCTACAACTACTTACACGGGTCCTGATTCTAATCTAAAACCAATTTCAAGACCCTACCCAAACCTGACCCATGTCCAACACAGAACCTATTTTTGACTTGTTTTGATAAAAAACTATTTATTAACATGTGATACAACATGAATCTGTGTCGGTTAATGACATTTTGGACACGACACGAAAACAGGCACACCAAAAAGGGCAATTTTCATGGTGTTTTCAACGACTATTTCTCTGGCAATGATCAAGGCCACCAAAAGTAGCCCACTCTCTGTCTATTTGTCCTCTTTCGACCAAGCCTAAAAACAACCATCGGCGGCGGAGTTTTGTTGAAAAACGGGAATGAAAAGGGCAAGTTGTACAAAATGTAAAAGTCCGACGAATCAAAACCGTTTTTCGGCCAAATCGACACCCACGACTTATTCAAACTGGCCAAAACCCTTTCTTCTACCTTAATGTTTCGACACAAGCCCAAAACGACGATGATCAACCAGTTTTTCATAAAAAAAAATGAGAAAAACGGAAATCTGAGAAATAGGAAGCCACCGAATTACAACTGATTCCTCGTCGATGCTCGATGTTCTCGTGACTTGACCAGTTCATCTTGATGCTTTCCACCATAGAGGCCTTTTGAAGGCCTTCAAAATCCGATAAATGTCTGGCATTGACAGCAATGAGGCTGCCATTGCGGTCTTTGTGCAGTAACGCTCTTATTCAGGCGGGTCTGGATACTATCAGGTTCGGATCCAAACCGCCTGACCCATAACAACATATATCCCTGTGGAGAATGAATCACTCTTTTTTGTTAAAACATAAAAATCTCTCCCTAGTGGAAGAATTATTTGTTGCTTCAAAAAAGAAGTATCATTTTGCAAGTACAATGCATGATTCCATAAAATACCGCATCTCAATTAGATTACCTCAAAAAGTTTGTCAACACTGTCACCACGTCCAGGATTATTTTAGCATTCTTCAGCTTTCAGAGGGGATGAACCAGCCATGTTGAGACCTTTAAGTTTGTAAAGCTTTACATGAAAAGATACACCACTATCAGAATTTCTTGCTTTCCGTTTAAGGGAAAACCGAAGCCAAACACACACACATGCAACCCCACAGAGTCGAACTCCCACCAGAAGCAATGGCGTCTGAGCGCCATTCTAGTTGAGCTTATAACATTATGGTTGCACGTATATTAGAATTAAAACCAAGAAAGAAATCAATATACGCAGCAGAGTTAATATTGTTGCTCTGAATCAAGCAAAAAAGTGTTAATATTGTAGCATAAAAATAACTTATCGTTGTATTAAAGTCATGCTTGCTTCAAATACCATTTGGGGAATCGGAAAAGAATGAGGCATGATTGCTGACGAGCCCGATGGGGACGTTCATTTCGTCCTCCTGCTGCACTCCAAATGATCCATCGGCCACACATTCTATGGATTCCAAACATAACTGCACCAATATGAGCTCAAAAGACTGCCCTTCGAGCCTCGTCTAAGTAGTTGGGGGATTCCATTGTTGGGAAGGATCCGCAGGGAGCCCTCCATTGTTGCACGGTCCTTCCTTGCTTTGGTCTATTAGAGATTCCTTGCTTCCACCGACATGCTTCAGTTCTGTTCCATCCAGTAGCTTCTGTTTGCCTGTAAAGTATGCAGCGGAAATTGATTGTGTTTGAGGTTTTCACACCGGGGTTTCTCGGGAGAGGAACTCGGTTTGTTTTCTCTTTTCTCACACTAATTTTTCAGTGTTTTTTTGTATCAGCTGCTTCGTTTAAATAGGCAGCATGCTCCCTCCTCTTCTCGGAATTTCCTCCTGCGGCTTCCCTCATATGGAGCATTATCCAGAGCATTACCGAAAATCTCGATAACGTCCTCTGGTTATGATCTTTCCTTATCCAAAATACAGGTAACGGTCTCAATTGTCAGTCCAACCATTACCTGTGCTGGATGAGCCGAGAATGGCCATATCACATCATCTCCCACTTGGCCATTCGAGCCAAGTGTATTGGTTTCCTCCCACTCTTACAGGGTTTCACCTAGTACTGTCTTTCCATGATTGCTATTGTAATTGATACCCGTTGTGTGGTTATTTTCCTACACAACAATTTATCCGTTGTATAGTTGTTTACCTATACAACACTTTTATCCGTTGTGTGGTTATTTTCCTACACAACAATCAAACATGCCTCAAACCCATGTTAGTAATATGTTTTGAGAAAAGTTCCTCTGTTATGCCTTTTGTCAAGGGGTGTGCCAACATATCATTTGTTGCATATATGAGATGAATATTTCCTTTCTCATAACCATATCATGAACATAGTGGTATTTCACCTTTATATGCTTGCTTTTTGAGCAATCAGCTTCACTCTTGATAAAAGTAATTACTGCATTGTTATCATAGTAAATAATAATTGGCTCGTTGGTTATTTCCAACTTCAAATCACTTATGAAGCGGCTTATCCAGACAACACTTTTTGCAGCCATACAACAAGCTACATACTCAGCTTCTTGTGTATGCAATGCTACATAATCCTGTTTCTTAAATGCCCAAGAAACAACACCACCTCCAAATAAGAATATTTGTCCCGAGGTTGATTTACTGTTATCTTTGCTCCCAGCAAAATTAGCGTCTGAGTATCCTATCACTTTCAGTTCATCTGCTTGAAAACACAGTTTCAAGTCTTTTGTTCCTTTCAGATACCTTAAAATCCTTTTCACAACTACCCTGCCAACCAAGATTACTTTAATATCTACTTACAAGACCACCGGCAAAGCTGATATTAGGTCTTGTATACAATATAGCATGCATCAAGCTACCAACAACTTGTGCATAAGGAACATTAGGCTTATCGTCTCCTTCACTGGGACAATTAGCCTTACTAAATTTGACTCCTTTTGAAAGAGGTGTATCTGCAGGCTTGCATTCACCGATTTTAAACTTCTTGAGGATATAATCAATATCTCTCTCTTGACTCAGGCATAAGAGTCTAGATTCTCTATCTAAAAAAATCTTTATTCCTAAGATACAGGATGCTTCCCCCATATCCTTCATTGCGAACTTAGAGGTCAAATACCATTGACGAAGTGATTGTTTCAAGCTATATAGGGACTTTCTCAACCTATATACTTTATCTTCTTGGCCTTCAACTACAAATCCTTCGGACTGCTGCATGTATATGATTTCTTCTAAATCTCCATTTAGAAAACCTGTCTTTACATCTAACTGATGTAAATCTAAATCATAGTATGCAGATATTGCCAGGATTATACGTATGGATGCAAATTTCATAACTGTAGGTCAACATGATCTCGTATTCTTCGAAGACCCTAATCAAGTCATCCTCCATGTAGGTCAACATGATTGTCCTTGCTATAATGTCGTCTTTTAGAAATGTTTTATACATTTCTACTTGTTGCTCACTTACGTCTGGAGGTGGCGGACACAAAGTTTCCTTCAACACATACTCAACACCTTCAAGTGTTAGAGCCAGTGAGATTCTCCTCTTCCATGTTTAGAAGTTAAGACCGTTCAACTTCTCAGTTTTTGCCAACTTAGACACACATATCCTAGAGCTCATTTTTATGTGTTTGACAATAATAACAATTAAACGGTCTAAAAAAGAAACAAATATAAAACAAGGAGCACACATAATAAGAATCATGTTAAAACGATGCATAATATCATAAAAGTAAACCAACGATAATTTCATAAGCTCCTTGGGACAAATTTGAAATTTTCTCAAAGAATTTCTGCCTTTGTACCCCTTAAATAATACTAAGGATAAAACTGTAATGTAACTATCTATCCTCTTTTGAAATTTTTGAAAAAGCCTAAGGACAAACTTGTAAAATTATTCTTTAGTATTTTGTAAAATTCGTAACTGATCAGGGTTAAAAATGTAATTTTAACCCTCAAGCTGAATCTGTAATTACTTCAAAAGTACAGGAGCAAACCTCTCTTTTGACTAAATGGCAGAATTGAAATTATCTCAATTGAGAAGGGTATAAAGGTAAAATGATAGCCTGATATTTTGTAATTTTCACAAACCGCCAGAGGGTAAAACATACTTTTTGCACACTAAGGGCAAAATAATCTTTTTACCCGAAAATATTTAGACAATTTCGTAATTTCGCCTAGTGGCAAAATTGTAAATAATGAAAATCAGCTTGGGCAAAACGAACTTTTTAATCCGTTGCCTGAGGCGATTTCTCAAAAACTGCTGGCGTTTTCCAAAACCATGAGCGGTTTCGGCTCGTGGTTTTCAATCCCGATATTTAAGGAGGAGAGAGAAGGTAAAACTCGATAAAGACAGGGAGAGAGAGAGAGCGGGAGGGCGATCGCTCGCCGACAGTCGGTGTTTCCCTGGTTTTTTCGACAAGAAGTTATAATGGGAGGGGAGAGAGAGAGACACAGAGAGAGGTTGTCGTGATTCTTTTTTTTTTTTTTTGTTTCGCTCTGCAACGGTTGTTTTTGGCCTGTTCTTGGTGGCCCGCCTTTAGGCCGCTAGAGGCTTCGACCTATTATGGCTTTCATGCCTTCTGGCCGTAGACGGCTTTGGCCGTTTTTGCCTTCTGATCGTGGGTGGCTTTGGCCATTTTTGGCTTTCCTGCCTTCTCTACCGTTTGATGCCTCCTCTTTCCTTCCTCTTTTCTCCTCTCTTTCTTTTCTCTCTTCTTTTTTTTTTTGTTTTTTGAAAATCATTTTTACTTGAGTGATTTTTTTTTTGCAGGGTCAATGACGAGTCCCTGATACCAGATGTTGGAGATTCCTTGCTTTCAGTGACGTGCTTCAATTATGTTCCGTCCTGTAGCGTCTGTTCGCCTGGAAAGTATGTAGCTGTAATTGATTGTGTTTGAGGTTTTCACACAGGGGTTTTTCGAGAGAGGAACTCAGTTTGTTTTCCCTTTTTTAAGACTAATTTTTCAGTGTCTTTTCTTTATCAGCTGCTTCGTTTAAATAGGCAACATGCTCCCTCCTCTTCTCGGATTTTCCTCCTTCAACTTTTCTCATCTGGAGCGTTATCTAGAGCATTATCGGAAATTTCGGTAACGTCCTTTGATTATGATCATTCCTTATCTAAGATACATATAACGGTCTCAAGGTCCAATCTAACATGGTGGATGAGTCGAGAATGGCCACATCACGTCATGGTCTTCCTTCGCAATAACACAAAAGGATCGAATTTTTGAGTCGATCATCGCTCACAGCCAACGGTATTTGGGTCTTCCTTTTCTTCGTCTCGTGGCGACTCGCGGCATCTACTCGCGCGCTATTTAAACTCGACGCGGGACACGTAATGTTGAACCGAAGCGTAAGCGTCAAGCTGGAGGTAGTGCAGGTAAACATTTTGGCGGTGATAACGCAAAGTAATAAGCCTTTCGTTTTCGGCATTGGGCCGAGAGAGAGAGAGATTGTTGATGTGCGTCTTGTTGTCTCCCTTTCTTCCTCAATGCAGAAACATATGACCGAGAGAGAAAGAGGAATAATACCATTACTGAAAAAGCTGATTCCAAAGAGTTGTTTGAATTTTGCGACCCTTTTGCATCGTCTTCTCTCTCCTTTTCCTATATGTGTCTATAGTTCCCATCTTTCTCTGCAAAAGCTCAATCCCCTCCCTATCTACTGATGGTGGTAGCAGTTTTGGAAGTCTTCCCGTTTCGTTTTTTTTATTTGTTGATTTCTCTTTTTGATTATTTACCAGCTGGGATAATGAAAATGTTTGACGTTGTTAGATCTACGGAATCGTACCACATATAATCCGTTATGTCTCATTGATTCTTCGCTCGTTTTTGTGTTTGATTCATATATTCTGTTATATGTTGTGGGTGGATGCCGTTTGGGATATGCTTATTGTCGTGTAAACCGCATGTAACTCTAAACTACTGCTCAACTTCTTAATGAATGAGACCCATGCTCTATTGTGATAAACTATTTTAAAGCTGAAAATATGGCGCTTCTTTAATGTTTACTATCTTCATCTGTCCTTAACATATCATAGTTTTGGTGGTAATTTCTTTTGTGTGGTCTTTTTAGGATGCTTGTGTCGCAATCAGCATGGTTTCTAATTTGTCATTTTCGTGTTTGTATCTTGGAAGAGGGTTCTGCAACTATGGCGGTGTGTATGCATCTTTCATATTCGTTGCCGTGGTCGTTTGATCCTGAATTGATCATACATCTTTAACTAATTGATCAACCATCCATTTAAATCGTATAATCCAATACAAATCCTTGCTCCTTGTATGAGTACATGATTGAATTTTTCTGGTTTTCGTTGTACAATCGCAGTAAGCAACGTATTATTCACTTCAACCAATTGAGAACGTCGCTAGTTGAGCAATAGTGCATGTTGGTGTCCATGGTATTGCTGCCACCAATTCGTGATTCTTAAACTAGTTGTCATTTTGTCTTTGGTGTGGGGGAATTACTTAACCAGTCAAGCATTTCTGAGTTTCTGGTGTGGCTTCACTATCTACTTGGTTGTGTATCTATATATAAGCTAAACAGCAGTTTGAGCATTTCATGGGAGATTTGGTGGACATGAACGTCGTTGAAGCGTGTAAGATCATCCCTGAAAGAAGCGAGGAGCATATCAAAGGACTGGTCTCTAATGACTCTTTCAGAGACATAATGGCAAAATCTTTACCTTTTGTTGTGGATGATGCAGTTGGCTCTAGGAGTACTATAAAAAAAAGGTGGGATTTATTAGGATAATTGCGAAGGCTCTTTATTCTTTGGTTACGGGAGAAAATGGTGCCCTTTTTGAAGAAGAAACAGGGATAGCTCTTCATTCACCCAAAGTTACTTGTTTATGCAACAGGCTTTATATGGTAATTGGGATGACAATGTGGTCACATTGGGAGAAATCGGACGTTTGGAAGAAAAGACAATAGTCTGTGTTGTTTTATATTTTAGAGCAGAAATTCTTGTTGAGAGCAACATTGTAGATGAATCAAAGACATTGAGATTGGAGATTGCACCCCCACATAGCAAAACAAAATATCCACTGTATGACAGAAATAAAAGCAAGTAAAACAAAATTAGAAGTCGAACTACGGAATTTTGAGTTCATAGCTAGTCGGGAACCACAACACCACCACTTTAAGCACTTGAAATTTGAAACTCCTGCAAGAAGGGCAGGAAATCAGAACTGAGATTGCAACTTATCAAGAAAGGCAGGCAAAAAATTCACTCACTGCGATTGTGATTTATACTGCTCAAGTTGTATATCTCTGTGGAGAACAAATCTCTCTCCCTCAAGAAAGAAAGAAAATTCTCTTTCTAGTGGAAGAAACACGTGTGGTTTCCGGAGAGAAGTGTCATGTTGGAAGTTCTCATATTTATATGTCAATGCATGACTATATAATACATCTCAATTAGATTACCTCATAAAAGCTGCCAGCAATTTTACCACGTCCAAGATCATTTTGGTATTCTTCAGCTTATCAGAGGGGTTGAACTATCCAAGGTTCAGACCTTTACTTTCGTAAAGCATTAACATGGAAAGATGCACCACTTGCAGTAACCTGAAGCACGTGATGAAATAAAATTAAGCTTCATTAGCAACCCAAATGGAGGAGGGCATGATGTATACGGTGGTTCACCATACATTATAAACACCCACGTTTTCATCCCAGTCTAAAGCCTAAGAAGTGCTGAGAAATACTGCGGGAATGAAAGCTTGCTTTCGACATGTAAACACAAGTTCACAAAGCATATACGAAATCCTATCTTCAAGAGCACATTTTGTGTAAACTGATGTGTTTGACAGAGTATGAGATGCATCCCATAACATACATGGGTTCGTAGCCTGACCTATGAAAGAGGGAAATGAAAAGCCAACATGTAGTGTTTGTAGTCATTCCCTCTAGATCAATAGCATCAGAGGAAGCAGTCAATACTACGACAAGTGTCCCGATTACTGAGATTTAATGCTGAAAACCGAGTATACTGACCTCCTATTCTTTGGAAACTGACCACTATGAGAATTTCTTGTTTTTGGTTCAAGGAAAGGCCGAAGCCAAACACACAACACATGCAACCAGAGGGAGTCGAAACTCCCAGCAGCAGCAATGGTGTCATGCTACTCGAGCTTGTAACGTTCTGGCTGCACCAATATCAGAATTAAGATCAAGAAAGAAATCAATATAAGCAGCAGAGTTAATGTATTGAAGTCATGCTTAGTTAATATATTGAAGTCATGCTTGCTTCAAATACCATCTGGGGAATCGGAAAAGAACGAGGAGTGATTGGTGACGAGATCGACGAGGACGTTCATCTCGTCATATATCTCCCTCAACCCTGCTGTACTGCAAACGATCCATCGGCCACACATTCTATTGATTCCAAACAGAACTGCATCAATATGAGCTCAAAAGCCTGTCCTTCGAGCCCCATCTCAGCAGTTGGGGGATTCCATTGCAGGGAAGGATCCGCAGGGAGCCCTCCATTGTTGCATGGTCCTTCCTTGCTTTGGTCTTTCTTCGTAATAACACCAAAGGATAGAGTTTTTGAGTCGATCATCGCTCACAGCCAACGGTATTTGGGTCTTCTTGTTCTTCATCTCGTGCGACTCGCGGCAGCTACTCGCGCGCTGTTTAAACTTGGAGTAAAATCGCAGTAATACGTTACGAACGACGCGAGACACATAATGTTGAACCGAAGCGTCAAGCCGATGCTGATGCAGGTAAAAATTCTGGCGGTGATAACACAAAGTAATAGGTGAAGTGTTCTTTGTATTTTAACCCTTTTGCATTATCTCCTCTGCCCTTTTCCCATCGGTGTCTATCGTTCTCATTTTCTCTGCAAAAACTCAGTTTCCTCCCTCTCTTTTTAATTATTTGTCAGTTGGGATAAGAAAATTCTTTGACATTGTTAAATCTACAGAACGAAATGAAACGAACTGGATCCTGTTCCATTAAACAGTAGTTCCTGATACATACATATATCACAACGGTTCCAGTTTTCTTGAAACCAAGAATCATAAACAAACTGGACCGGGGTCAATTTCTGCTACTGTTTGTACCGAGGGGTTCCGGTTCAAACCTTGAACCAAGTGAAAATGGTAAAAGATTAAATAAATGAAGGAATTGGAAAAATATGTATAAAAATAACATGAATTATCTTTCTTATATATCTTATTATGACATGTTGGGCCTATTTGCAATCAAAAGTTGTTCTTCCTTTCAAATCCTGCTACTATTCTCCTTCACGATTGAAACTCCTGCTAGAAGGGCAAGGAAATCAGTATAGCAACAGCACCTTATCAAGAAAGGCAGACCGAATTCAATATTACCACACGTGTCATTTATACTTCACAAGTTGCATATCTCCCTGTGGAGAATAAATCTCTCTCAAGAAAAAAGAAAGGAAAATCTCTATCTAGTGGAAAAATTATTTGTAGTTTCCAAAAAGAAGTGTTATGTCGCAAGTGCTTATATTTATATGTCAATGCATGACTATAAAATACCGCATCTCAATTAGATTACCTAATCAAGATTGTCATCATTGTCACCAAGTCCAAGATCATTTTAATATTCTTCTGACTAGCGGAGGGGCTGAAAAGAGCCAGGGTCGGACCCTAAAGTCTGTAGAGCCTCACGTGGAAAGATACACCACTTACAATAACCCGAGGTAGCAGATGAAACAAAATTGATCTTCATTAGCAACCCAAATGGAGAGGGGTTAAACTATACAGGGTTCATCAACAAGACTTCACGCAGCATATCCAAAATGATATCTTTAAGAGCATAGCAGGGTTAACTGATACGATGGACAGAATATGAGATGCATTTTACTGCGGAAGCTGTCATACCATAACATATATGAGTTAGTAGCCTGACCTATGAAAGAGGGAAACCAAAGCCAATGTGTAGTATTTGTAGTCGCTGCCTCTGGATCAATGGCATCAGAGGAAGCAATCGATACTATGAAAACTGTCCCAATTACAAGCCGAAAAATATGAGATGATGGACATATCAACAAAACTTCACGAAGCAGATCCAAAATGATGTCTTCAAGAGCATAGCAGTGTTGACTGATACGATGGACAGAATATGAGATGCATTTTACTGCAAAAGCTATCATTCCATAACATATATGGGTTAGTAGCCTGACCTATGAAAGAAGGAAGCCAAAGTCAATGTATAGTGCTTGTAGTCGCTGCCTCTTGATCAATAGCGTTAGAAGGAAGCAATGGGCACTACGATAATTGTCCCAATTACCAGAAAGAATGCAGAAAACCAAGTATAATGGGCTCCTATACTTTGAAAATTGACCATTTTTATAATTTCTTGTTTTTGATTAAAGGGGAGGCTGAATCCTCACACACACACATGTACCCCCCATGAGTCAAACTCTCCACCAGCAACAATGGCGGCTGAGCACCCAGCGAATTGAGCTAACGCTCGAGGTGCCCTACTATCAGAATTATAATCAAGAAAAGAAACTGTATACAGCAGAGTTAATATGGTAGCTAAAAAAATAACTTGCCGATATATTAAAGGCATACTTGCATCAAACACCATCCAGCACATCCCTCATGTATCTCCCTCGCCCCTGCTGCTCTGCAAACGATCCAGCTTCCTCATATTGTATCGATTCCAAACAAAATTGCATCAATATGAGCTCAAAATCCTGGCCTTCAAGCTCCGTTTCAGCGATTGGGGATTTCCATTGCAGGGAAGGATCGGTAGGAAAGCCCTCCATTGTTGGAGGGTCCTCCTTCTTGGCAGCCTCAAAAGGATCGACCTTTTGAGTCGAATAACGCTCACAACCAACGGTATTTGGGTCTTCCTTTTCTTCGTTTGATTGAGACTCGCGGCAGCAACTCGCGCGCTATTTAAACTTAAGGAAGCAAGGATACGTTTTGCACCACACGGGACACGTAATATTGAACCGAAGCGTCAACCCCAGGGTCATGCAGGTAAAGCTTTTGGCGGTGATAACACATGTTAATAAGTTTTTTTTCCCCTCCACAAATAGCATATGAATAATAAGTTAACAGCCAACAGCAGAGAGACGGAGACAGAGAGATTGTGGGAGTGCGTCTTCTTCCTTTTTCTTTCTTCCTCAACGCAGAAAGCGAACCTCAAGAGAGAAAGAGGAATTATGTTATTACTAATAAATTGTCTCCTCTCCCCTTTGCAATGGGTGTCTATAGTTTTCATTTTCTCTACAGAAACTCAATCCCCTCCCTATCTACTGACGGTGGTCACAGTTTTTGAAATCTTCCCATTTCTGTTTCTTTATTTGTTGATTTTTCTTTTTGATTATTTATCAGATCTATAGAATCCCAGGGAATTGCTGAAGGATAGGACCCTCCCTCCTATAATCCGCTTTGTCTCATGGATCCTTCTCTCGCTTTTGTGTTTGATTTATTCTGTTATATATTGTGGGTTGTAGCAGTTTGTTCCTTCTGCTAAATTTTCTATTGGGATATGTTTATTCTCTCATGTAAACAGCATTTAATTTTAAACAACAAAGTTTGCATTTAGTTCTAAACAACAACGTTTTTTACTGAATGAAACCCATGATGTATTGTGATATCTAATTTAAGCTGGAAAATATGGCTCTAGTTATAAATCCATAACCAGAACCATCCTAATGCTGGTTTAGTCACGGTTCATGCTGCAAATCAAGATGAATTAGCTGAAAAGATACATCTATCGGATCCAAATAGGATGTTCACAGTTCGATTTGATACTGTTATAGTCTCAACCTCCAACCAAACTGTTAGTTTCGGTTCTCAACTTAGAGAACCGTATCATATCATACTACGGCCAGAACCCAACCAACGGTTTTGGTATGGTTCGATCATAAACCACAATTTCCACTAACTTAAGGATTTTGCTAAATATAATATATTATACCATGAGATTATTTGGATGCATGATCCACATTTGATATATACGAGGTTTATAAAACTCACATATATATAAACTTGTCAAAATTTAAATCGGTATAAATATATAAACATTTTATATTTATACATAGAGAGAGATTAGTCCATGCTCAATTCTCATACATGCTCAATCTTTATTAAACATACAAATTTAAAACTCAAAGAACAAATATACTATTGTACTTTTTGTACTTTCATTTGATGATGCATTTTACTTTTTCATTTCAAATCTTTACTATTAATCATTGTGATCGAACTATTGAAATGTTTAAAGAGATTTAATCATGCATTAAGCATATCACTATATATATAATGGTTTGGTTATTACACTTGAACCGTGAACGTTCACCAGATTTTTTTTCTGGTTAGAACCAACCATACCGTCAACATCTAGAACTGGTTCCATGAACACCCCTACGGGTCTGCTCAGATAATTTAGGTGAAACTACGACCCCCTTCAGACTAAAGAGGAAAATATGAAGGGCGTTCCTGATAATTTTGCGTTCATCACTGAACCCCAATTACTTCTGTATAAAAGCCGAGGGCTCCGGCGAGTAAAGTTAGGGTTCCGCGGCGCCACTATTCCAGTTCTCTCTAGGGTTTCGGTTCCAGGGTTGTGGCGATGTCGACCACCAAGAAGACGGTGAGCTTCCCCTTCTGCTGAATCTTGAGTTTTCGTCTTCTCTCACGTTTTTATTTCTTCCTAATTTCGATTAAGAATCATTTTCTCCCTCCATTTTGGCTTCCTCAGAAGAAGACCCATGAGAGCATTAATAATCGGCTTGCTCTCGTGATGAAGAGCGGAAAGTACACGCTTGGGTACAAGACAGTCCTCAGATCTCTGAGGAGCTCCAAAGGTATCAGCTGATTGGGATCGTGCTTTACCTTGATTACGGGTCTAAATCGTCGTTCATTTTGTGTTGGAACCTCTCCATTTTTCAGATACTTTTCCCTGTTCAGACCATTCTGCGGAAGACGTAATTATTTGCATTGGATATGGTTCCTCTGTATAGATGGCTGTTTATGTCTTTCTTCCTCTCCATACTTTACTCGTCTACTCTTTACTTTTACCTAGTTCTTTGGTTTTCTTAGTTTCTGCCGATCTTCCTTCCTTTATTTTTCGGTGTTCCAGTGGTCAAAAGTTTCGATGGTTATCCATTGTTTTGCTGGATGGTTTTCTCTTCGGAGTGTTTTTTGCGCCGTTGAGTAGACGGGTTGGGGCAATTTTTGGGTATTTGAACTTGAATATGGAATATCCACGCTAGCCAATTTAGGTCCGTATAGCTGCTAGTATACATGTAATATTTTTTTGACATGGTGTTTTCTGTATGTTTCTTGCGTAAAGCCATTACGTTAGTCTAATGGATGTTTATCTGTTGTCAATACAGCAAAGCTGATTATCATCTCGAACAACTGCCCACCACTCAGGAAGTCTGAGATCGAGTATTATGCCATGCTTGCCAAAGTCGGGGTACACCATTTCAATGGGAGTGAGTTTTCTTCACGTATGAGTTGTATGTTGTTACGATATGCGTATAATATTAATGTTTACCGTATTCATTTTTGTCTTCAATTTTTGGTTTGCTTATAAGAAAGGGCTTCTTGATATGTGCTTTACTGTTTTTTTGTTGCCTGGCGCATTTGATTACTTTTGAATTTGTTTGTTAGTTTCTCTTATGTACTAACTCTCTGTTTCAGTTTTGTCATTGCGTATGATTATGTTATGCATTGTTATCTCGAATGTCTGATGTTAACACGTGTAGAAAACCTTCTTCTCTGTCTATTATTGAGAATCTTTGATTTGCTAATCATTTGAAAGTTGAAACTTTCATAAATGAAGTTTCAAATATAAGGTTGCTAATTTTGTTGTGAATAGCAAATATAAGGATGATATTTGTGATTTTAATTGTAAGTTAAGTACAGACTGCAATGAATATGTTCCAGCACTCTTTTAGGATCATTCTGCATGTTCTGTGAGTGTATCTTTGATATCAGCTTTGGAGTTTAACATTGAAGAATATGTGACCTGACTTGTTCTACATGTATGTGAAGAATTGATGTCTTGGATGTTTAAGTAACCTGTATCTTTGTGCTTGTGGGATTAGGATCCTGAAACTCTTCTAAGAGTTCTTTGAGACCTAAATCATGATTGTATATCTGCTATATCAGGCCATGTTCGTGATAATGGATGGTCCTATCCTCTGATTCTTTTGCAAATTGGGAACCTCTTATTAATGACAGTTCAGATTTCTCTTTATGGGTTTTACTTGAAACTGTAGTTTCGTGGTTAAAAGTCAGATATCTTTGAGAATTGACAATACATAAAACATGTTCTTTTATCTTCTTGATTCAACGGATGGCCAATGGTAGACAAGAATGTATCTCAAGAATCCATGTAGCCTTGCTCCCCTAATGTGGGAAAAGCTTGGTTTTCGTCGTGAGGGATTGGAATTTACAGTGCAGAACCAACATGCTCTTAGCGGTGTGTGTCCAGTTACTGTTTAAATTTATTCATTTTCTTAAGGTGTTGCATACAAAGCCAATATGGATTTATTGGCTTGGATCTTTCTGAGGGTGGTGATGAATGCTCAAATGGAAACTGGCTTGAGTCTAGCACAAGCTTTTATATGACATGGCTACCATAGCAATTCAGAGATCATGAGATGTCAAGGGCCGGTGTTCAATCCAGCTGGAAAGTTGGCAACTTCCCAACTCAGTCTTGAGCTTTATCTCTTGTTCAATTTGCAGTTTGTTTTTCTTGAACGCAGCATAGTAGTGTGGTATAGGAAGGACTACATTCTCTCTCTTATACTCTCCAAGACCGGTGATGAGTTTGCATGCTTCTTGTAGTCTATTGTAGGGCTTTGTTTCTATGCAAGGATTCTACATCAAGAACTTAATACCTACATGGTGCACTAAAGAGACTCAACTGCCTTCTTTAATATTCTTTTGGACGCATTCTTTAAGTTGTCGCAAGTATATGTCTGTTTTCTTGTACATGAGATCTGATGTGTGTTATGTTTGGTTTTCTTGATTTTCTTCAGATAACAATGATCTCGGTACAGCCTGTGGTAAATACTTTCGGGTGTGCTGTCTCAGCATAACAGATCCAGGTGCGTACATCAGCTCCTTAATATTTGCTCATTTCTCTGTATATTGTTCGTTGTTCGGATCTTTCATTCGATGCACTTTTTCAGGTGACTCGGACATCATCAAGAGTATTCCTGGCGAGCAATGAGAGCAAAGGAATCTCTTGATGTCTTTTACCGTTGCATAAGATTTTGCTAGTCCAATGTCTACTACTTGTGAACATGATGAGGGTATTCTTTATATGACAATGAAGACTTTGTAACAGAGTCCTTTGGATTTCTTTGTGAATTAGATTTCTGTGCTTCACGTTCGTGCATTTTTGTGTACGGCGATATGCTTCAAATAGCCTTGCTTGCTGGCGAACAAGCCACGTCCCCAAACACAATAGAGATACGGTCAACCCGCGTTCTCACGAAGAAAGAAATGCGGCTCAGGCATGATGAGATATTTTCGTTAAGATTTGATCGGAAACGAATCCAATCAAGCAAAAAAAAATAGCAAAAATTAGATCAAATCAACAACGCACCTTTTAAACTCAATAGAAACATCTTCGAAAAGGCTTCTTATTTGCTTTTGTTTTTTTTTCCTTTTTTAGTTGGTTCTGTTGAGTTGTTTGGTTGCAAGATTGAGCAATGAATGCCTTTCAATGGTGGTTCAAGACGAATGGATGATACCGATGATTCATAGAAAGAGGGTATTTTGGGGTCATTGTGGTAAATACTTGACAGGCGGGTTTATATTTGAAATCATGTAAAAATTGGGGTGTGTGGTGCACATATTAGTTTGTGCGCATATCAATCTTGTTATATTTAATCTCTACCATCTATCTATTTTTATCGTTGAAGAGGATTCAGGAGATTGATATCTCTCTTCTATACAACAATAAAACTCGTTATTGAAAATAAACCAAGGATGACACCAATGTACGATACTGTAAGAGAAAATTATTTAACTGGAAAGGCGATTAAAAAAGTGTTGGTTAGAAGGTATAGTAAATTAGATGGTGAAAACATATAAAGAGGAAGAAGAACGTGAGAAAAATGTTAGAAGAAAACAATAAAGAATATCTAGTTTATGTTGTGTTAACTGTTAGTATGACATGTGATCGAGCTCTATACAAACAAAAAATACATGTAGTTGACTCCATCTAGTCTTAAAAAATGAGTTAGTAGTAGTTGTTGTCCCATATGTATAACTGAAAAGGAAAATGAAAAGCGTAACTCATAAAAAGACAAGACTTACATGCTTTAAAGCTTCTTATGTATTGTTTGTGCCTTTCCAAAACATGCATAGTTTCGTGCTAGTGTTTGTAGTCTCTTGGGAAATCTTCTCGCACCCATCCATACATGAGTCTGTTTGAAATATCGGAGACCTAAACAAGTCATTTTTCATCTCTAGTAGTCTTTTGCGACATGAGTTTCTCTTCCATACATTCCAAGCAATTTCAGTATTCTTGATAATCGTTCACATTCCAATCTGAACTTCACGTTTCGTGTTCATCTCTCAAGAATTGAACTTTGTACCAGTGTACATGTTGATGTAAGTAATAAAATGAACGAGAATACATGGTAGGAGATGGAGAGTTTAAAAATGAAAGGGACATGTGACTCGTGAAGGGTTATGACTTCAATTATGCGAGACATACCTATTGACTTGAGCATGAAGTTAATTGACATAGCCCAATCGATGTAGCGACAAAAAGAGTTGCATGAATAGAGAATGAGAAAGTTATATGAAATCATACCTAAAAAGCTTTGCGCGATATTTATTGTTTTTGTCAAAGCTTATAAGTAGACATGTAATCAAAGATACATCAAGAAATCAATGATATAATTTTTTTTTTTACTTTCTCTAGGAGGCATAACAGTTCCTTTCATCGAGTGTCACACAACCCTCATTAGAGTTCCATTTTCTCCTTGAGAATGAAAATTAGAGTTCCCTAGGCATGCACTTCATGTTCTCCTCTTTATTCGTGTGCATCATGTTGTACCATTTGTGTGGAGTTGTCACTTCTGACCTACACTCTTATTCGCAGGATTGCCTAGCTTATGCATATTTATTCTGGTTGAGTTTATTTCATGGTCTCGTCCAACACATGCTGATCATTTGACATCATCTTCGATGCATAACGCTCGACCACTAGTCTCAAAGGTTCTAATGGGACATAACCACACTAGTAAAAAAAGACTCAGTTATGCATCATGTATAATTGAATGAATATGTTGTTCTCGAATGCCTACAATCATCAGTTAATGATTGGTTACCATGATTGCTAATCAACTACCATATGACATCAAGGTTTACTTGCCAATAAATGAAAGCAAATTGTAAAAGCTACGGTTGAAATGACATACCAACGAGCGTTGATGTTTAACACCTACATATCCTGTGACCGTTTGTGGCTTGAGGGTTTGATTTGTAGTATATACAAGTCAACATCGCTCGACGATTACTCGAGTTTTTGGTGTATGTTTCATCATTTCAAACAACTGTTGCCACAATCTTACATTATATCATTCAATATGTTGGGGATGCTTACCAAATACCAGTGAGCACGTATCCACGATCTTATCTCTTGGTTCCTCCTGTTGCACTTAGCTTTATGAAGGCTCAAACAAGTATGAGTGTTTCACCATCGACAGCAAACCACCGATTTGTATTAATAATTAGATGTTGAATCAAGTAGAAAATACCCCGATGAATCGAGATGGGATTATTAGCTCCAAATTAGGGTCTGTGCTGTGTTTGATTAGAGTTGAATCTGTTGCTGGACATAGGCCCAACTTTCTGAACCAGTGCCTTGAAGTGGGGGTGACTTCTGTTATCAATTTGTTTCTTGTTTCCAAAGTTGGCTTTTGGGACCTATAACAAATTGGTAGGGTAAGGTGGAGTGAGTAAACAGTTGGATTTTGCAATAGATGCATTTGAAGATGCCACCATTGCTTTCTTTTCTGGACGACGAAGATGAGTTTAAAGAAGCAGTTTGCTCAGAAAGAATTGTGGATCTTTTCCATCCTTGATATTGCTGCATGTTCGGTGGCCCACTTCGGATTTAATAAATCCGGAGCCGTTTAGTAGGCATTGCTTGGAAGGATTTCTCTTCAAATTCAGATTAGCTAGCTAATGCAAATATTGAGAGTAAAGGTCTGCCCTTTACTAATGTGTACGCTTCCATTATAAAACAAATAAATGTGTTGGCTGACGCTAAGATCGGCTCTGGACTTTGCAAAAGTTGGGGCTAAAGCTTTTTCTGGTGCAAAGGAAAGCGTCAACGAGGATGTAAGGAAGCTTTAGATGTATTGGTTGTCTAATCATAACCGTGGCAACCTTTCAATAGAGAATTGTTGTTTTCAGTTCAATGAGAATGAAAACGAAATACTGAAGCAGTGCTTACATGCCTGGCTTGAGTTCAGTTCGCAAGATGCAGGGCTCTTGACTCCAGAAGACGCAGGTGAGTCCAATCTGCTTGCATGCCTGGCTTCAGCATCCCTCTTTAACAAGGTCGACAAGAGAAAAAAAAAACTTGCATGCATCCTATGAACATGCTGGCAGTCAACAGACTGGGTTCATGAGCACGACAGATAAGAAATTTTCAATAAATTGAATTTCTCAGATAATACGTAGAATGTTAACTGAATTTTTCTCATAATTTACTGGCTTCAAATAATAAGTGAAGCAAGTTATCTAACTCAAACAATGAAACCAATGAAGAGATCCCTACAAGCCTTTTTTTTGCCAAGATGGAGTAAGGCATCTTCCAACTTAAGAAGACCTTCACGGCCTATTGGTAATGCCAATTTATAAACTTCAGTTGGAATCCTTGAGACATGTCGTGGCCTCAAAGGGCAGGTGAGTCTACATTCCTCATATCCAAGTATTTGAAGCAAGATGATCATCTTGTACTATTGGCGTTGCTTCGTCAGCGCTTGCTCGGTGGGAGCATCGGTCTGTCCACAAAAATTGTCATCAGATCAACCACCATTGCATGAAAGGCATGGCTAGTTAGTTTCCTGTTTCTTGTATGTTTAGGTATTGCCAGAGTCGCAGACATATCAAGGTAAAGAAAAAAATTACACTATTTGTCATGCAAATTGAGGTCAAATCGAAAAGATTACAGAGTTTATATTGTAACAAATTTCTTAAAGGAAAAGTATAAGAAGAAAATTTGTGTCTGCTCTTGTGCATGTGGGTCATAACTTGTCCCGGTCTTCTAGAACGTTTAAGCTAAAAAACAACCATAGTAACAGTGTTGGATTCACTACATATGTAATCTAAGCATAGTTCCAAACACTCACTAAACTACATCTTTAGATTCAAAACTTCGACTGTGCTAAAACCTGTGGCTCATATTGCAGATACAATTTAACGATAGAGTATCTTCCCATCTTCCCAAACAGATGCAACAGAAAGCATGGTTTTCCATAAGTGGGCAATAGTAACCATGTCCAATTATGAAATCTTGTCATGATAATTCACCTTAGTTAAGTACTGCAATGAATGGTGGACCTAGGAACTTTTTTGAGGGAAGTACACTTATATTTTTCGTCCACAAAGCACTTGAGTTTCCTTATACGCAGTGGTGGACCCAGGATTTTTTCAGATTTCAAGTGAGGCGCATGCCTCACCTCGCCCTAAACATCCACCACTGACCACAATGCCAATTCTTAGCCAAAATAACTTCTAGACACTAACTCATCAGAAGATTTTCATGCACATCATGTTAGCGACACTTCGCTGTGAGAGCTTTTTATCTGGACATTAGGTCCTAGTAAACAAGCCATATTATCTGTAACCAAAACATGCAAATGAACGCATATAAGAGTGAGAGAGAGAATACTGCGTTTGCCATCTTTTCACTAATGTATCTCATTGATCTCAACATAGCATCTACAGTGTCTTTTGACACTTGAAACTTCACTTCTCTTTCTCCTGAAGGCGACTTTGTATAATCTTGAAGCTGTAACCATATGAATGAGAGAAGCGGTTAAACTCTTACCAAGGGATCATGTCCAAAACAAATGGCCGAACTTTTGCAGATACCAACAATAATGTGATATTGCTGACAGCAAGAAACATATTCGCATCAATATTTATTTCCCAAGCCCCAGGCCAAGAGTACCTAAATTAGTATTTCAATGGTGATAAGATAGCGACAACATGAGTTCTCAAAAGATGTGGAAAGTTTGAGAAGCCATATTGTTACATCTCAATTTATTCTAAGCAAAAGAAGTTTTCACACAACTCCGCCCATGTAAGGGATCACCCTTGCATGGCCGGTCCCAAGCCCGGATAAAGGAGGAGGATTGCGGTAGGTTTCCGATAGACAACGTAAAACTTTGTCAGACTTGTTTACCATGGAATCTACAAATTATGATAGGGCTATGAGGAAATAAAGAATGCATGCAGCCGACCCCATCTAGTATGGGAAAAGGCTTAGTTGTTGTTGCAAAGAAGTTTTCACACAGAATTCCCCGAAGATGTACTCCCATTTTGTTCTTCTTTGATAAAGAACAAATTTCAAAAGGATCAACCAATCAAGCAATCGAGAGAGAAAGGAATTAAGTCGACTTTTGAAAGAGATAATGACATGATTGCATGGTATCCCCTTTATATTTTCCTCAAGAAGTTTCCCTAATATAAATTTCAAATCTATCAATTCATAATAAGGCATATGCCCTTATTGAACTAAATCATCCCATCCACCTTGTCGCCACAAATTTTGGGAAATGAATTATAGAAGCACAAGAAACCCAAGATGGCAGCAACTTCTCATACCTTCAGAGTGATGATAGCCACTCTTGTAGATGGATTTGATTTCTGATTCTCTATGGTCCATGTCATTGACTTAAGGTATGGGATTGTCACCTATATAAAGAAAGAAAACCAGGATTATGCAAATCATTAAGATAATTAACCATGAATAACCAACAAAATTTCGGAACCTTGTCAAGCGTAAGTGCATATCCTGGTCTTGCTGTTGGCATGTAAACATATCCTGGTCTTGCTGTTGACATATAAAATAAAATAAAGGGCAGTAGACTTGACATACTTAATGATGAATTTGTCCAAAAGAGAACCACTATAATCTTTATGAAATGAATAAAGAGCAAGGAGGGAAAGAAAAATTAAATGATGATTGTGAACATTGTTTGACAAAGTGAGATTGATTTCCACATCCAACAACATACTTATGCCATTACAGGTATACTTAGCATTATATTGCTTATCGAACATTTAAAAAGAAAAACATGCAAATATGTCTCTTAATTGTGTAATCCTATCCTAGAAAGCATATGTACATAATGTCAACTATCTATTAATGGCCCCTCATTTTTTGCGTTATTCTGAAATTCTTCATGTTTTCTAGTTGATTTCATTCCACGTGTTTTGTTGTATATATGGTTCACCATTGAATATGAGACTACGATGCAAGTACATCCTCTAGACAGTCAATTATGGCTGCATCTATTTGCTTGATACAATGTTCAAGAGAAAATAACACAGCCCCTGCATCAAAATGACGAAGGATGATAAAAAATTGTACCGTTATACTTTCACTATTTTTTGTAACTATATTTTTTTACACCTCAAATTGGTCTTGGAATGAAATTCAAGCAAAACAATATAAAAGCAGGGAGAGTATACCAATTTATCTGGGGGAAGATCATCCTGTTCGATATGAGCAACAAAAGCTGGTTTTCAATGGCAACTCGTATTGTAGGGCCATCAAGATTGTCATGGCTTAAACTACTGTCGGTATCATCTTGGCATGGCCATATTTGTGGTACCTCTGCATTTGGTAAACTCGAGAAGACAGGTGGACATGCAGAGTTAAACTTGACCTGGTAAGACACCCTCATCTTCGGCCAATGAGGCTGACAAATAAACACAAATAATCATATCGTTAAGTTGATGCTGTAGATGAGAAAGAGAGGTTGCTATTTCTGATGCAATAAACATAAAATAAACTACCTACATGCTTTTGATCAAAAGTAAGGTCTTTTTGAAGAAGAAAAGCTTACTTGGTCATTTGAATTGTCCTTCTTCCACTGGCCCTGGTACTTCTGCAATAGTATCACAAGATCATTCTGCAACTGAAGAGGAACCTCACTGGGAAACAGCTTGCATATATCATCCTCTGAGAGACTGGCAAGAACACATTTCCTAATCAACACTCCCAGGCAAGCCAACACCTAGTAGAGGGAAAAAGCATCTCTTAGGTTCAAATGAACAGTTTCATTGTATTATAAATCATAGGAAGAGCATTATCCTACGAATCCACAGACTATGCCCTTCTATACATTGAAAAGCTAGCTTGAAAAGGTCATATTAATGATACTTATGAGTTTGCACTCTGATTGCGCCTGAAAAAAATTAGAGCCAAAGTCTGAACTTAGGTCCTTGAAGAAAATCAGGAGTGTGGTCCTTTCACATGTATTGCCGTAAAGACATCCATTTAAATCAAGCAAACAAATATCACGATAACAGTGTCCTAATTAATACACATCAAATTACTCACTGTGCCGCCTCAAAGACCCTTTAGACATGAAAAGTCTATGTACTAAGCGAAGTTCGCAACTAAAGACAAAAGAAAAAGGAAAAAAAGGACATTATTCGAGAGTTGAGAACAGCTCAATTCCTCGAGATGGCTATATTTCCAGCCCCATCACAACCAAAAAAGTGCTTCTTCCTAATTTCTTCTTTTAAACATGAAAGTATCGTTCTGGAAACAGATTTACGCAACACGCAGAAGGCTGTAAAGCAACGTGAACAAAATTCGTGAATTCTTAGGATCCAGTAAGAAGATGAAGAATATTTTTTGGAGTACCCACCATGCTAAAGATAGCTATATGCAAAACCCAGGAAGAAATTTCCTACAAAACTACTCTAGCCAAAATCAACAGTCACACCAAATAACTAAATTAATGAAACCCACCAACACAAGTCAGGGAATAGTTATAATTAAAAAAATATGTCTTCTACAAAGGATTCAAATGGCATAAGAAAGAACGGAAAATGGACAAGGAAACGAGAGGGAGATGCCTACTGAGTCGAGCTCTTCCGAGGAAGGAAGGCCAAGAAGGTCTCGAATATGGGATTTTTGTTACGTTTGCAAGCCTGTTTTCCTTGTACTCCACAGAGTCTGGAGAATCTCGTCCAGAACTTCGTTGGATATCTCTCCGAAAATCTTTGCAAGGCGTAGGAACAAAGACTTATCGTCCATGGCTGCGCCAGAAGCAAAGATTTCCTCCCGGCGTAGTCGCCGCCGCCACCAACCAAGGCTGATACTCCTTTAGTCCGGCTGGAGGAGATCCTAAACCCATCTTAAATTGGGTCTGGATCCTGACACGACCCACTTCTAACTGGACCTGGTTTCGGGTACCGTGCATTTATGTCTCTGTCGGCTTCGAATATAAATCACGTTGGTGGGTGTTGATACAAGAGAAGAAACACAGCAAATGGAACAAAAATTTAGCAGCACATTGCGGCTCTGAAATTCTGTGAAACGCAGGTGATTCAATGCAGAAAAGTACGCAGAACAATTTCAATACAACCTCTTCAAAACAGCAAAGCAGCAAGAATCCAAATTCCAATTAAACTCGAGCAAAACGGTAAAGGAAGAAGAAAGGGAACGTCTGCACCGGAGGAGCTCTCCATAATCCATATACACTCGGATAAACTCCCTTACAAAAATCATCAATCCAAAGCAAAGATCCAGGAAAAACCATAAACGAACAACGAAAGAAATAAACAAAAATCAATAGAATACTTATTTGATGGGGTCGTTCTCGTGAACTTAAAAAAAAATCAACGCTGCATTACGAGGCATGCATAAGTACCAACACTTGTCTTCTAAGATAAAACCATATTCGTGAGCAAGAACACGTTTCTTAAACTAATGCCGCTTTCAATCACACCTAAGTCACCTAGTCAAATTAGAGAGTACAAACAGGTACAAGCAGTAAGCAAAATGCCCTGTAATATCTTTTCATGAAATACTCATTTGACCATTATAAGTACAAAAAGAATACTAAAAACTATTCCTAAGCCTAGCCCGATCCAACATGCATGCCCGCATATGGTCATTCATGATCTACCAAAACTCTCTGAACTTATGTTCAAGAGCTACCAAACAATTTTATACTTTTACCTTTATCAAACCTATATCATATTAAGTATTTAAAGATATTTATCATAAACTAAATATAATTAATATGTTAGATGAACTTAATTAGACCCAATCATCAACATCATTACGTCCAACACAGTCCTCACTAAGGGGAACCCTCAAACCTCACTGCGTCTCTCACACGACAAAGAGCAGCGCTTTCTCTCTGAAACCACTCTACTAAAACCCCGATGTTTCTCAATTACTGGTTTCCTGATACAAGAAATAAAAGGGAAAACCGGTCAGTACATTAGTTGGGTTAACTTGGTTTTCTAGCACGCTCACCACAGAGAGAGAGAGAAGAGAGAGAAAGTGAAAAGACTTACGAACCCACAAAATAAAGAATACAAGAAACCCATTTATATGAATAGTTGAGATGATAAAGCAAAAAGTATTTGACGATGCATTTAATACCTTAAATCCAGATTCTCTCTCTATATATATAGAGAAAGGGGATTTGGTACCATAGCCCAATGAATACAAGAAAAAGCACGAGCCAACGGTAACAAAAGACCTGTTTATTGATCGTTTCTAAGTATTGAAACAACACGTAACTTATTTTTGGTTTTAGACTGACCAAAACAGAAATCTATATATATGACAGCGGGCTTGAGTGAGTATTTATATCTGATCAGGTATAAATAGATTAATTTTGACAGACCCGATTTATACTCAAACTTAGTGCATGTCTAAGCACCTTTGAAGCTTAAAAAAAAAATCATTTACATAATTATTTTTGGGACTTTGCTGAAACCTCAAAATGGAAGAAAAGTACCTGATGGGTTCGGATATAAAGTGTGTTCCTGTTTGAATTGGCGAAATATTGAAGGGTCACAAGTTTGTGTTGCATATATGTTAATGATTAGGAACATTCTTTTAGTAGACCCACCATCTCGACAATAGGAAAATCTCGGGTCGAAGTTGGGTCTTCAACTCAGCACCTTACCTTCATCCCAGTCGCCCAACGGTGACTGTTATCGTCGTAACTAAGACAAACCAGGCATAAGTAGCACGGACCATGAAGATTAATGGCCATAGTGACTTCTAGGAAGATAATTTATCTGTTAGTGCATGGTGTTTCTCTTCACATGCACGTCAGTACATCCATGATTAATAAAAGGGAAGAGAGGAAAGGGAAATTTGCTGTTATGTCATGCATGAGAAAGGCGTTAGCATGTTCTTTCACATGCACGTAGAGTGATGCTCTTTTATTACCTTGGTCAGTGCCAACTTGGAAATTAATCACACATAATCTTGTACTGGTTGATGCTTTGAGAAAGAAAACCAAAACCAAGTTGTTTCCCACAATTAGCGTGGTTAATTAATGGATTCTTGATCGCCGTTAAGCTTAGTTTAACTGAAACAAAACAAGACTATCGCCATTGAACTTGGTTTAACTCAGAGCAAGCACGACCATGTATTCATCTCAACTTCCAACAGTTTAGAGACCTTCCTCTACCTAAATTGATGCTTGTTTGAATCAAAAGCGCCATAAACTTTTCTCACGTTAGTGTTTAATGATACTTATTGATTGAATTTCATTTTTGTATATCTCTCATAGAAAAATCCTATAGAATAAATATTTGATGCCTTTTGAGAAAATGAAAACTAAGATGTCTTCTTCCAATAGAATTAATATAATCATCTGATTTACCACCATATGGATGTGTCATAATCAACTGTAATAAATGGGAATGATAGCACTAAATGCCTATTCATCTGACAGGAGCTTCTGTCAAGGGCTCATGCAATTATTTTCCTACATATATAAACAAAACAAGGCACACAGAAAGCAGTTCCATCTTGCACTAATATCACATGGAGTTAGTTCCCATATTCATGAGAAAAACCACTAATTTTCCATGTGAATCAAAGATCCAACAACTTTATACTAATCTTGGACAGATACCCAGTCCATGAAATATCGTGTACGGACGCAGGCTGGTAGAAATTAAGAAGACCTCTTGTAAGTTTTACGAAGCCGGATCAGATGCTTCGTCATTTTTTATTCTGCACAATCATGTCAGCGTGGCGGCATGTTCAGTAATGTGATTTTTCTCTTCTCTCAGTAAATCAATACAAAAACACACACACACAAGGCCCAGATGCCCAGCTGCATAGGCTACCGTCATGCATCTGTCTTCCACTTTGGGCAGAATCTCTACGCGTTTAGTAGCAGTTTTGTCATCTGGTGTTTCTTCATGAATCATGCCAACGATAAATGTCATTCAGCATGCTGACATGTGAATGTACAGATTTGCGATTCTAGCATCAGAGAGGACCCTCCATCTGTAATATGCATATTATTTAACCAAGCAGCTTTTCTTTCGAGTATGGTACTAATGGCATAGTTTCAGACTGGCATGGCTTCCTCAAGGCATCAATCATAAAAGGCAACCCAAGAAACAGTCCTCTGGTAAATGACAGGGATGATGGTCATGCATGGTACGGCAGACTCTACAGTTTTGTAGGAGCTTAAGAGGGGAAAAAACACGATTTCATTGAAGGAAGAGAAGAGTTTATGCACATTGAACTAATGTGTATCAAATTTCAACATGCAGATCACACAATTTATCTGTACATCAACACACCTGCCAGAGAGAGAGAGAAAGGCCTAAAAGCTTCTTTAGAAAGAAGAGTGCTACAAAAATAGAAGCGGAAACCTCCTCCATCTTTGACGTGTTGGTATGTATCTCTCTCGAGACTCTCATAATCAATCAAAGACAAGAAAGTTGCATCCCGCAATCGAACTTCTGCTTCGACCTGATGACAAAAAACAGCCATGTCAAATTCCCTTCGTCATTTTCTTCTTTTCATATATAAGACAGCTGTTTCTCTAGAGAGAACAATCAAGGACTGACGATAAAGAAAATTAAAGGTGGCAGATTTACTTGTTCTGTGTTGGGTTTGCGGAGCTCGGTGGGATCTTCTTGAAGCTCTCCTCTGGCCGTGGGATCGGCTTCCTCATATCTTTCCGTGAACCTGTAAGATTTTGATATGCTGAACCAGATGACAGTGTGTGGCCTTCTGCAGCAGCAACTCTTTCCTGTGGTAGACTTCTGGCGCAGCAGAGAGGAAGAGCAGAGAAGAAGATATGAATGAGAAGCAATGCTAAAGCACTAAGTCCAATTCTTCTTATACTTGTCATGGTTTCGTGACTAATGCTCCGAGAAACAAAGGTTGTAATAAATGGTAACGAGGAAGGGCGAGCTTGCTTGATTTATATCCAATCTTGGGGAATTCTTTTCTAATGGGAAGGAGACAGGCAGTCATGTGATACAGCTTTGACTGTACTTACCTTGATTCACATTCTTGATTATTAATTTAGCCTATTCATGTGAGTAGGCACGTGATGCTGAATCAGTGAACATTGTTTAACTGCAGAAGAACCATTTTTACTGCAACGGTAGGGTTTTAGGCGGCCATCAAGCTAGCTAATGCAAGCCTCCTGCTTGCCAGAGCTCTTCTATGAAAGATTGTTTTTGATGTCCATGTAAAGGGACAGGCACTTATGCTTATGAACGGGACAAAGCCAACTTTTATCAGACTGCAGGCAAGCCCTCAACAACATAATGACATTAACCTTTTCCGGGCAAGATTCATATATAGGCACTAGTTTTCGTTACATACAAAGCTCACTATTAGGATCTTTCTGGCTGTAAGTTATGGATAGACAACCAAGCCTTTTTTTTCATACTAGAGAGTATCAACTAGATGGATTTTTTGTTTCGATAGAGCTCGAACATGTTTCACATGCTAACACTTAACTTAGCATTGTTTTCTTTCAACATAATGGTTTTTCTTTTTCTCTTTTAATTTTTTTATAATTTAGTTTCCCATATCTTCTTAAAAGAGTTTCCTTTAGCCGTCTTTTTACATGTTCAACCCAACTTAAATTCTCTCATTTTATCTATTTCAAGCCACTTCTAATTTATTTCTAAGAATCTCATTATCATACGGTCTTTCGTTATATAACTACACATTTATCTCAATATCTTCGTTTCTACCATAAACATCTTTTGTACATGATTAACTATCCAACACTGAGAACTAGAAAATATAACAGGTTTAATGGTATCTTCTTTTCACATAAAATACTTGATACACCTCTTTATTTTAATCAACTACATTAATTTTATACATAATATCTTTATCAATTTTTATCACTCAAAAAAACAATCATAAGTATTTAAAACTTTTCTTATGAGAGATTTTTATTTCATATAAAGAAACTAAATTATCAAACATACACTCCATATATCTTATTTTTATAAGAAGCCTTTTTCTTTCTAATATTTCTCTCCATAGTTACAAATTCTTGTTCTTTTTCATTACACTCATCCACTAACATAATATCACCTACAAACAACAAAAAACAAGGTACTTATCTTGAATATATTTTGTTAACTCATCAATAACCAATATAAATAAATATAAACTTAAAGTTGATCCTTCATATAATCTAATATTAACTTTAAAAAAATCTATTATTCTTTCGTGAGTCCTCATATATGTTTATGCACTATGAACATATCTCTTGGTATCGTAAGTTTTTTCTAAATCAGTAAATATCATGTGAAGGTCTCCTTTTACTTTTAAAATGTTTAATAACACATTTCTACTCTTTCTGAAGGAATCCGTCAATGTCCGGTCATTGGTCCTTGCAACGTCCTTATCGGGTTTCTACAGCAGCTCTTGACAACTTCCTGTTGCACAGCGGATGATCTATGTGTGTTGAAGACGAAGAGCAAAAGGCACATAATCATGTATGATTTTCTAGTTTCCCACAAACGGCTTTCCAAGAAGGTTTCTATTGTTTTTCTCTATTTCATTGTATGTTTTTTTTTCTTTGCGTTGCTTTGTATTTATAAAACGCCTAACTCCTCCTCTCAGATATCCAGACTGGGCTTTTCGTTCTGGAACCCTTATCCGGTTGTTACACAAGTTATTCATAATAGTCTGGTTGTTACTTATTTGTTTTGTAACCACCTCCAAGGGAAACAACTAGATGGCTGATTTAGCCATTCTCGTGAGTGAAACTGCTGAGAATGACTAGTTTCTTAGATTAACATCTCTCACTTAGCCATTTGAGCCAAATGATCTGACATACTCATTTTTCTCCCACTTTTATGGGGTTTTCCTAGTCATGTCATTTTATGATTGCGATTGCAATCATTATCTATTATGCCAACATATCTTGAGTTGGCATGTATAAGATGGATATTTTCATTCTCATAACCATATCAAGAACATAGTGGTATTTCACCATTATATGCTTGCTTTTGGAGTTGTCAACTCCACTCTTGATTAGAGTAATTATTGCATTGTTGTCACAATAAATGACAATTGGATTGTCGTTTATGTCCAGCTTCAAATCACGTATGAAGCAGCTTATCTAAATAACACTTATTTCAGTCATACAACAAGCCACATACTCAGCTTCTTGTGTATGCAACGTTACACAACCCTATTTCTTACATGCTCAAGAAACAGTTCTATCTCCAACCTCCAAATAAAAATATTTTGCCTTGAGGATGATTTGTTATCATCTTTGCTCCTAGCAAAGTCAGCATTTGGGTATCCTACCACTTTTAGTTCATTTGCTTGAAAACATAATTTCAAGTCCTTTGTTCCTTTAAGATATCTTAGAATCTTTTTCACAGCTATTCAATGTTGTCATCCATGATTACTTTGATATCTAGTCACAAGACCAACAACAAAGTTGATATCAAGTATTGTATATAACATAACATACATCAAGTTAACCACAACTTATGCATAAAGAACGTTAGGCTTATCATCTCCTTCACCGTAACAATCAACCTTACTTAGTTTTAACCCTTTTGTAACTAGTGTAGATAGAGACTTACATTCACCCATTTTAAACTTTTTGAGGATATAATCAATATATCTCTCCTGACTTATGCATAGAAGTTTAGATTCTCTATCTCGAGAAATCTTTATACTCAGGATATAGGATGCTTCTCTCATATCCTTCATTTCAAACCTTGAGTTTAACCATGACATGGTTTCGACAATCATCTCATTGTCATTCCCATTTAACAATATGTCATTTATATATAATAATAAGATGACAAAGTGGCTCTCACTATTTCAAACATATATACAGTGGTCAAGCTCATTAGTCACGAAGCCAAGTTCAATAATCACATTTTGAAAAGTCAAATATCATTGATGATGTGACTCTTTATGGCTATATAGGGATTTTTTTCAGCCTATATACTTTATCTTCTTAGCCTTCAACTTTGTATCCATGGGTTGATGCATATATATGATTTTATCTAAATCTCCATTTAGAAAAACAATTTTTACATTTAACTAATGTAAATTCAAATCATAATATGTCGCTATCGCCAGGATTATTCTTATAGATGCAAATTTTGTAATAGAGGAATATGTCTCACCATAATTTATCCCCTCCTTTTGCAACCAACCTCACTTTAAACTTTTTGATTGATCCATCGACTTTATATTTCTTTTTCAAAACTTACTTGCAACCTATGACTTTTCTTCCTCTTGGCAAATCAGTTAACTCTAAGACTTGTTTTTTTCAATAGATTCAATTTCCTCATCCATTGCTTTCTTCGAGTCTGTTGATTCATATGAGTCAATAGCCTGTCGATAAGTCAAGTTATTAGTCAGCTCATCTAAATATATTAAATTGCACACTTCTTGAGAAAGATAAGTGTGGTAATCCTTTAAGTAGGAAGGTACAATTGTAGGCCTTTTATATCTACTGAAAGTTTCGATTGATTAAGGAAGATCTTCTATGGGTTTAAATGATTATTGATCTACATCTATTAGATTATCAACATACTTATCATTATTCTCGATGATGTCATTCTTAGTATCTTCTAAGAATTCAACATCTCTGCTTTCTATTAGTCTATGGTCCATATAAAAAAAATGATATCCCTTTGATCCTTTAAAATATCCAATGAATATACATCTCAAGAATTTGGTGTATAGCTTGTCTTTAGACTCATCAAGTATCTTCACATGAGCGATAGATCTTTACCTCCTAAGATGACCTAGGTTGGATTTTCTTTAAAACCACATTTTATATGGTATAGTGAATACATCTTTACATGGTACTCTATTGAGTATGTATACAGTTGTACTTACTTCTTTCTAAAATATCCTTGGTAGACAGATATCAATTAATATTAACCTTGTTATGTTTAGTAAGGTCCTGTTATATCTTTCAGCTATACTATTTTTTTTGAGGTATCTTGACCATTATATTTTGCTTCGAAATAACAAAGTATTTACAGAATTCTTGAAACTCCATAGAGTTATCCAAACTTATATACCTTAGGTGCTTATGCCATATATTCATATCAACATTAAAGGCACAATCAATATAAGAAGAAAAACTTTCATTTTCATTAATATTCAATTTGAACAATCCACTCTAGAAACTCTCCCATGCTTTTTCACAATCACTTTTCCAAGGATAAACCAAACCTCAAAATCCTTCTTTACCAAAGTAGGGACCAAAACTAGATTGTGCCTTATAGTTGGTACAATCAATACATTAGTTAGTACAATCGGTGTGCTTTATATATAAATTCTAAAGGACCTAGCTCGAAAAACATCTGAGAAAATGTTATTTCTCATGTATACCCAATGTTATCTTGATTTATATTCCTTTAGATTCATTGCCTCTTCCTTGCTTTTTGAGATGTGTCTAGTCACTCCTCAGTCAATCTATCAACCAGTCATCGGATGATCCATGTATAAGTATTCCGATATCACGCAGATCATATCTTACTTCTGTATTTGAAGTTACAAACACTGAGCGAGAACGATATGTTTTGGAATTGGAGGAGGTGGTCAGGCCTTACCGCCCCATGGGAGCTTATAGTAAGAGGGGCGAGGGGCGCTACCATACAATAAAGTAAGCGAGGGGCGGTTGTTTAGGAGTAGCGAGTACGGTTGCCCAACCACCCGCTCAGAGTACTTCACTTCACTTTGTTCAGTTAAATGCTGCTAATAAAGCTAAGAAAACTAGTTATGGAAGCCGGGGCAGGGGGGGAGCGTTGATGAAATCTCTCTTTTGACTCTACGAATAGTTCATTAGACCCAAAAGCTTGAATAAATCATACCATCCCAGAACATGAATGAGAATTTTTTATCACTATGAGTCCTCCGTCCCAGATTCCCTCACCACGGCCATCTAGTGATTCAGGTAAAGGTTAAGTGCTTCCTTGACAATTGCATCCAATGATGATGATTGCTTCCTAACCATGCTCATCTACCATCTTAGGCTCATTGTTGGTTGTTTTTATCATTTTTCTTGTTGCGATAATCTCTCTTATAGTGTTTCATTTTTCTACAGCTGAAACACTTGACGCGAGAAGTGGTTTCCTGCAATTTCTTAAAAGATTGACCATTCTTTTTTGTTATTTTTGCCAAACCTTTTTTTGGTTTATTTCTTTTTTTATTAGCTTTGGAGCTAGACCTTATCTCGTCTTGTACCACTAGCAATTTCTCTTTTCTATTTTTTTTTCATGTGTTCTTGTTTAATTGCTAGTTTAAGGGACAATTCTGAAAGGTTTGTTTCATACCCTTGTCTAAGACCAGTTGTGATCATGTTCTAGGATGAGGAAAGAATATTCAGTATTGTAGATATTTGCGTTGGTTTTGAGATGACTGATTTGACTACAACTAAATCTCTTATCATTACCAGTATATGGTTCACATGTTCTACTACATTGTCTTCTTCTTTTATCTTATAGGAGTTGTATTTTTATAGCAACAACTTAACATGTAATTTAACTGTAGTATCGTATTTGGTTGTTATTGAATCAAACAACTCTTTAGCAGTTTCATATTCTTTAAAGACCCTAATCAGATCATCCTCCATGTATGTTAACATGACAGTTCTTGCTATCGTATCATCTCTTAAAAATATTTTATACATTTCTTTTTATTGCTATGTGGCGTCAAGAGTTAGTGGATGCACAGTTTTCTTTAATACATACTCTACACCTTTTAGTGTAAAAACAAACAAGATTCTTCTCTTTAACATTTGAAAATTTAGACCGTTTAATTTTTTTGTTTTTGTCACTTTAGATACACATATTCTTGAATTCATTTTTATGTGTTTGGCAAAATTAACAACAAGACGGTCTAAAATGAAAATATATACTAAGCAACAACCAACAAGCAACATATAACAAATATTTAACTAACAGAATACATAATATTCAACTACTAAATTGAAAATAACCCATGGTACTTAAAACCAATTTCATACAAATTTTAAGTACCATTATTGAGTTTTTAGTAACTTGATTATGTTATAGAATGAAATTGAGAATAAATCTATAATTTTTCTCAAAAATTCCTACCACTGATAATCTCCCCAAACATCATGGGTAAACCTATAATTTTATGTGTTTGTCTGGTTTCATAATTTTTCAAAAAGACTAGGGGCAAAACAACAAACTTGGTATCTGGTTTTTCTATAAAATTAGTCATTGATTAAGGGTAAATCTATAATTTTGCCCCTTAGTTCAATTTGTAAATTTTTAAAAAGACAGGGTTAACCTTGTCTTTTAATACAGTGGCAGAACTATGAACCTTTTATCGAGTAAGGGTAGGAAGGTTATTCAATCTATAGGTATTTCATAATTTTTATAAACAACTAGAGAGCATAAGCGACTTTTTGCTTGTTTGAGGGTAAAATTATCTTTTTGCTTTTAATATCTGTTATTTTTGTAATTTTACTTCGTGGCAATTCATAGTTTTTAAAATCAGCTAGGGGCAGAATGAACTTTTTAGTCCATAGCTCGAGGGAGTTTCTTGCCGACGGTTTTCCAAAACCGGGGACGGTTTCAAAAAACTGTCAGTTTCTGCCCATAGTTTTCTGAAACAAACCGTTGGGTGGTTCTCCTGCCTCCCCCTGTCTTCTATGTCATGCTAACGACCACCGGCCTTTGGCCTACGCTCCCTTTTGCTCTTGTTTTCTATCGACAGCCACTAACCGTTGACTTCATGTTTCCTCTCTTTTCTTGCCTTTGGCAAATCTCGATCTATCTCCTGTCATGACCGTCTGGCCTTTGGTAGAACCTAGCTAATCTGTCTCTTTGTCAGTCCTGACTGATCTTCTGCTTCGGTCGTGTGGCCTTTGGCAGAACCTGACCGATATTTCTCCTTTTGTCGATTTTGGCCAAGCTTGTCTTGTCGGCTATCTGAGGTCACAAATTGTGGTTTTAGATAGTCAACTATTTTTTTCGACAAAAACAGGGTGTTCTCCTTCTCTTCTTCTTCTCTCTCTCTCTTTTTCCTTATTTTCGCTTTACAAAACGTAATTGTGTACCTTTTTTTGCAAACAACGAGGCATTGATACTAGTGAAGGAATCCGTCAATATTCAATTGTTTGTCCCTGCAATTTTCTCACCAGGTTTCTAGAGCAGCTCTTGACGACTTCCTGTGCGCAACACATGATCTCTTTGTATTAGAAGGTGCAGAATCAGGTATGATTTTTTGGTTTCCCACAACTGGTTTTTAAGGGAGGTTTCTATTGTTTTTCTCTGTTTCAATGTATGTTTGCTTGTATACATTGCTATGTATTTATAGAGGAGTACCTGACTCCTCCTCTCGGATGTCTAGGCTGGGCTTTCTGTTCTGTAGCCCTTATCCGGTCGTTACAGAATTTATCCATAACAATTGACTATTACGGTAACCGCCTCCATGGAAAATGGCTAGATGGCCAATCTAGCCGTTGCCGTGAGTGAAACTGCCTAAAATGACCAATTTGTCGGCTTAATTAGGAAATAACCTAATTAACCAAGTGAGCATGTCCACATTAATCAAAGAATATAAATAAGTTGTCATGATCCAAAAGAGTTGTTTCTCTGTAGGTCGGGGGGGGGGGAGGTGAGAGCCAGCCAGGTATACACAACCCAGGTCTCGAACTCATGACCTTTATCTTGTGAGTCGAGTCCTCTACCACTGGATGCATTTTGAGGTCTTTTGATTGGAATAAGTTCTGGGGTTTGGTTATTGAAAAGAATCCACTTTACATCTCCTTTGCTTTCTGCTAAGTTCTGTGAGGCAAGATTTTGGGTGGTTATTATGATGATGATAATGGGTTGCAAGTCAAACTGATGACAAGGATTTGGTTAGGGGTTTGTCGTGTTTTGTTAGGTTTCTCTAGGTATAGGACTTTTAGACCTGTAGAGAAAGCTGGCTCTTTGGACTTAAGTGGGCATTTCTTAATAGCCTTCGTGGATCATTTTGGATTAGCACATGCAAAAATCTGGCAATATTTGTAAGTATATTTTATCAAGTCTTTGATCCCAGTGGTCTTAGGCCTAGAACTCAATCGCTTGGTCGTTTCTATATGTAAGAGAAGCCTCTGTCACTAATGAAAAAGGAGAGAGCAGACAGTTCAGAGTGCAGAAACAATTTCAGATTTTTCTACCAAAAACCAACATTGGACATATTGGACATTTATGCATGTATATGTGTGTGTGTGTGTGTGTGAGAGAGAGAGAGAGAGAGAGAAAGAGAGAGACGGTACGTAGACAGAAATAGCACTTAGATGCTAAAAACAGAAATACAGCTGCAGAATCTGGTCACTACAGAACGTATGCGTCTTCCAATTTCGGGTATTTAGAGTGTACATCATGGACCTATACAAGGATAGCGAAAGGTACAGATCAACTTTTATCGTAGCTGCACCGTGCGCACTGTAATCATTATGTAGGGAGGTTATTTATCTCTAGCCGCAACGTGCGCATTGTAATCATTATGTAGGGAGGAACCCAAGTTTAACATAGGTTTGTTAGTACCTTAAGTTGATTATTGATACTCTGTGTGTGCGTGTGTGATCAATAACAATTTCACTGCCTGTGCCAACAAGCTAACTGACACTTTTTCTTCAATAATGTATGGTTGTGGTGAAAGAAGTCCCATGATTCAGTGAGGTTAAGATTATTATTATTATTGTTCAAAATAGGCACAAAATAGAGTCTCTGATATTCTTTCAACTGTAAGAATACATGACACAGAATGAGGATACGAAGATTGAAAGGCCTTTCAATGAAACTCGGTTGTATTTTTCACTTCTTGTTAGCCTCAGGAACGCCCTGGTAAGTTACATATGTAAAAGAAATTTTCTTTCATGCTCTTCCTGTTTCAGAACCAAGATTCATGTCATTAGCGCTCTCCCTTTCAAATTCTTGCTGTAATTTCTGGTGCACTGAAGGATGAAAATCTGGTAGCTTGAATTCACTTGCATGCAGTATGTGTTCCATGATCAATCATCATTATCATTTGATATATTCAAGAATGAAGATGGCATTGTTTTTTATCTGCAGGAGTGTCATTTGAGATCACCAGTAATATTTGGAATATTGAAGAATGAGAACGACACGGCTTGATGTGTGTGTGCGCGCGCATGTTTGCGCGATTCTCTGAGATTCAACAATGAGAGTCTGTCTCATATCAGCATTAGGACCACTCTGAAATCATTAATCATATTTGGTATATTCAAGAATAAAAATGGCACGGTTTGGTGTGTGTGTGCATTCAGGAAATATGCATAAAACTTCATGATCTAGCTGGCAATTTCAACTACGGCATTATTCTATCTGCTATTTTCCGTCATACATCTCTAACATTGCTTCTGATGGTCCCAATATTCTCCAAGAAAAAGAAAATTTTGCTTGTTCTTCATGACCAAACAAAGGAAGTCATCGTCAATATTGGCTCATGTGGAGCCTCATATATGCAGTAGCTCCTTCACCTTTCCAATTATAAGAATTATAGTTTACTGCCAAATCTCATCACCTTCATTTTGGTTGATAGACACTGGGTCTCTACTACCATCAAGTTGTAATTTTGAAATTCAATTGTATTGCCTAGATCTGTCCAACTTTCTCATTAAGAAATATTGAAGAACACGATGGCCATGATTGGATATGAAGAAACATTTGATAAATGTTGACAAAGTCCGGGACTAAATTAGTAGTGGCAACAGAAAAATTACTTCCAAGACAGCAATTCAAGCATCAAATGGTGGAAGAAATTTTTCGGACAAAGGAACAGTTATATCATTGTCACACACACAGCAGTTCGATCCTCAACAATTTCATAAGAATCGATTTAGCAAACTTCAAATTTTGATTGTGATGGAAAAATTGATGGGATGTTAAGATTAAAATTAGTACATGAAAGGTGCATGAGGTATTTCACATGATAAAAAGATATTATTAAAGTTGAAAGATAAATAAGTAGACTCACTATGTTTTATGGTTATTAGTGTTGAGTTAATAATGAACACATATAAAAGGTGTCTACAACAAAAATGAAAATATTGAGATGAATAAGTAGCTATATAAGAAAAACTATATACATAATGAGATTGTTAAAAATAAATTGAGATTGGTATTTATAGATAATAAAATGAGAGAAAATTATTTAAGTTGGTTTGAACATGTAGGAAGATGACTAAAGAAAACTCCATTAAAATGGTACAAGAAACTAGATTGTGACAATATTAAAAGAGGAAAATAGAGAGTATAAAGTGTTGGAAATAAAGAATGATCTAGGTTATGTTAAGTTACTTGCTAATATGACACATGATCAACCCTAATATGCGAAAAAACTTAATTGTTGTTGCATGAGTTAGTTTTGAAATCTAGAATCAACCCTAAGTTGCAGTCAGCATTAATTCAAGAAACATTTTGGCACAGATTTTCATATTTCATAATTAAATAGATTTCAAACTACTTGAAGAACTCTGTGGCCTTTCAATAATTACAGAGAATGCGAAGGAGAATTCTGTTCTATTTTTTTATATATTTTTTCTAAAGCTTGGTTGGTGCTTATTGCTGGTTAGTTAGAGATTCCATATCTAGGAAAGCTGCAACTTGATTCGATTGACCTCTGCTGTCTCATCAATGCCCTGAGCTAGAGAAATTTAGCTGCACCCCAAAAAAGATAGTGGGGACTTTTCTAGCTTTTTCTAGCTCGAACAGCCGCAGTCAGGCATCTTTTAGATAGATGGGAGCACATGTTTCCAGTCTGTAACCTAACTACAAAGGTTTTTACAGTAACTAGTAGGGGGTGTTGATGGTTCGGTTAGGTTTTGAACTCAACCTCGAACCAAACCACTACTATCGGTTCTTAACTTCTAACAGAACCAAATCAAACTGTGCTATAGCCAAAACCAAACAGTGGGTTCCGGTTTTGTTCAATTTTGAACCCCGATTCTACTTATTTAAAGGTTTTATTAAATACAATGTATTATACTATCAGATTATACATTTTAACCAATGTAGTTATGCCATGAGGTTATAAAACTCATTATATATATATATAAACTTGTCAAAATTTATATCCATATAAGTATATATATATATATATATATATATAGATATATTATTCATGTGTATATATATATATATATATAATGGTTCGGTTCCTGCACTGAAACCGTGAAACGAGCTGCCGGACTGAACCGTCAAGCATCTAGAACCCAACGAAACCGTCGATTTGGTTTGGTTCTGAATAACTAAAGTACCTTTTTGTTCTGAATTTTTTATGAAATACATCGAACACAAATGCAGCTACCATGAAACAGTTTCTCTCGCTCTTAATCAGCATTCCGTCTGAAAATTGACTCTCTTGATCGAACTGAGATTTGTCCAAGTCCCCAAAACCAAAGGGATACCATAACCATCTATTTCTTGGATCAGCAGCACGCATACTTTTGTTCTAAGCTTATGCAACAAAAGGATGACAACTTTATATGCTCAGAAAGAGCGAAGCACCTTTGGTTTGAATGTAGGGTATGGGTGTTCATGGTTCAGTTCTCACCTCAACGGCAAGCCTCGATCCATAACTTTAGAAAACCAAACCAAACCATTAGTTCTGGTTTGGTTCGGTCCTAAACTATTTGCTAAATATAATGTATTATGCCATCAGATTATTTGGATTTACGGTTTTCATTTTATATGCATGTAAAGTTATAAATATATATAAACTTATAAACTTGTTAAGATTTCTATTATATAATGTATATATATACATTTTATAGGTATATAAGGTTATAAAACACCCACATATATAATCTATATATAAACCTATAAAGATTTATATATACATGTACATAAACTTTATATATATAATATGATAATGGTTCAATCCAGTTCTCATGGTTTGGTTTAACACTGGAACCACGAACCATCCCACCAAGTGAATCAAACGGAACCAAATCGCCAGATATTCAACCAAACTGCCGGTTCTGGCGGTTCCATGAACATCCCTATCGTTGGGATAACCGGTCTGTTATTGACAGTTCGTAATTACTTTTAGGTATGCCTTCTTGCTCATTGCTGCCAGCATTTCGCAGCCAGTCAAAGTAGAAGAAAATGCCGAGGCAATGGTAGCTTTTGCCTCTTTAAGCAGAAAATGTGAGGAACTGCTACAAACTGTTCGATGTCAATCTTGATCAACTATTTGGGAGATACTAATGTATGTCATTTCATAAAATGACGAGCGAAATGGCATCATATATAAGATTAATCTTCAAGTTTTGTTCAATTGAAATATGCAGAATGGTCCGTTGCAACATTTTCCAAGCAAGGTTCTATCTTCTCATGATTTCCACCTCTCAACAGCTATCCAATACAACAGAAAAGGCTTACAAAAAACCAACCACTACTGAAGATTGTGAGCACATAAATAGCTCATTAATGGCATCTTCCACTTGCAGAATCCATTTTATTCTGTATGGACCAATATGATTGCATTTCAATTCTCTTTCCTGATGCATCGCAAGGAAATCCCCAATTAGATCCCAAATTGACGGGTTATGCACTCCTCGAATGGAAATAAATTTTCTGAAAGAGCTTAGGTGGCTCGTCAAAGATCATTTCCATTCGATGACCTATTTTGGAAGGGATATCTAAAGAAACACGGTTATCCTGGCTATCGGTTCGACCTCCCGAAACATCGAGCCATAGACCATCCTAAGAACAAAGAAAGCAGAGGCAATACGATCATGAAAACTTAAAACCCCTTAAGAAAAATAAAAAATACCCATCTTCCCCAGCAACTGATCTCAAAACATAAATACAAATAAAAGAGAAACCATTCAATCTTCTTGTTGAATAGATGTAGTGACATCAAATGGGTACTACAATACCCTGAGAGTGACGCAGAGCACTAGTACAACGATATTCTGGGAAGGGTATAAAACAAGACTCGAAGAAAACCAAATAATGTTTTGGAAAAAAAATAGGAAAATTGCAGAAGAGTTCCTTAATATAAATGATGCTAAAAGGCCAACACAAAGCAACACGAGAGAGAGAGAGAGAGAGAGAGAGAGAGAGAGAGAGATTTTACTGGTTACAAGGAGAATGATCAGCTAGAGCTAATACAATTCATTGCCATCATCCTGGCAATCAAACCAATAGGGAATATATAATCATCATTTCAACCTCCCTGAACCCTTAAAAACAAGTTCCAAAGAAAAGGAAAAGAAAAATGTTGATGAAAGGCATCAGATCTCCAAGGTTGTATAGCATCACTGAACATCAGTCGCAAATTACCCATTTTCAGGATGATTCCTCATTTGCCCCATCACCTTAAAATCCACACATCACCAGATCAATAGAAAAGAAAACACCCATCTAACAGAACAAATACAAAATCAAAATAGTGGAGAAAAAGAGCAAACGAAAGACGAACAACAAGAAGAAGGAGAGCTTCAGAGCCGTAGTCGCAAGAAGTTTCACCGCGGAAGCCTCTAATAAATAACAAGAGATTAGGGTTTCCATATAAGGAAAAAATGCGTTTAGGTTTTCACAAAGGTATCCTTTCCAGAAGACGAATATAGGCCGTTGATGTATCTCCAGATCTTAAATCGTGGCCGTTTATCATCCTTCTCCTGTGGTGCCTGACTTCATGGATCGTGTCGGACCTTCACCCGAGATCCATGCTGCAGCCGGATCGTTCGGTTCAACCACTGGATCATGGGAGGAATGCAAAAGCATCATGTCCTCCTTATCATGGGTCATAACTGGGTTCACTTGGGTGACTCAACCCAGCGTCTGGTCTTTTAAGAGTCGAACGCGAGGAATGCAAAAGCATCATGTCCTCCTTATCCAGGTTAATATATATATAAAAAGAGAGAGAGTGGTTTGTTGGGATGAATTTTTACTCTTGCAAATCTTTTCAAACATCTTCACAGTTGAATCGATTATATGATTAATGAAAATTTAAATTTTAATATATCATTGCAATTGTCATATTAGTATTTAATACACAACAGTACCTGATGTGACCATGGAAAAATATAGGGCCTGGCCTAAAAATCTCAACTTATATCACAAACAGGGCTAAATAGCTTAGTCCGCTTTACCTTGGGATTGATGCGGGCTGGGCCGTGTTGACCTATAGAGTCACAGGCCCGTCAAATTCCAGATCCATATCTCTTTAAAATCCAAACTTAATTATAATAAAAAATTATTTATATATATATACATATACATATACATATAATAAAAAACTTTATATATGTATATACATAACATTCATATATCTATTTATACATATATATACATATAATAGAAAAAACTACATTTATGTATATAATGTAATTGAAAAAATTATATATACATATATATAATACATATATATACATGCTTACTATATATACACGTAATAAAAAACTATATAATAAAATTATTTATTTATTTATATGGGTCGATGAGGCCAGCATTTTATAGGCCCGGCCCATATTTTTCTCGGCTCATGAGGGTGAGGGCCGGGCCAACTTGTATTATGTCTGGTTAAGGAATTATTATTAGTAGCTTTTTACCATCAACACACCTTTTTTTTTATAGTGAAGTTAACTTTCTAACACTTTATCACTCCTCTCTTACCCCGTTCTAACAAGGGTCTATCTAGTCGGATCTTTTTACTCTACCGACCGACATTTTATTTATTTTAGTGGTGCTGCCTCTTTTGCATCTAAACAACGCATACTCTTACGAATCTTGTTGAAGAAAAAAAAAGAGAAAAGAATTAAGAATAAGAGAAAAAACAAGAAAAAAAAGAAAAACAACCAAAAAAAAAGTATGAAAAACAACAAGAAAATCAAAAGCTAGTTCCCAACTCAAGACAACATAAGCTCGTCTCTCTTGTTGGAGAGACGCGCGTATGTTGTGTTTCAAGTTGGAAACTTGATGTTGTTTTTTTGTTTTAATTTTGACTAAAAATACATCAAAACGACAAAATACCCCACCAAATCACTAAAATTCTTTTGTAACACTATGAGACGATGGATGGTTCAATATCGCAAATTGAATTGAACTTCAAGTTGTGGGTTATTGAAGCAATGGTGCAGGATGGTTGACGGTAAGAGAAGAACCCGCAAGAAAAGATCTAGATGATCAAAAGCATCACAATAATTTTGAGATTTTAGCAAGAGTAAAATGATATTCTTGATTAAAAATGAGTATATGAATAGTAGAAAAGGTATGTATGTATCAATTCTGTAATGTTAATGATGTCGATTAAAGAGTAAAATTGTTTGAATTAAACATGAATTGATTTGAACATATACCACACCCACTCTCTCTATATATACATTGTATTCAGTCAATTGAATGCCACTCCAACCTAATATATATGGATTTGGGTCACATGGATTTGGTTCCAGATGGGAGTTCCTAACCCTCAGAACCTGCCTGATTCTGGTGTGGCACACAAACCAAGGCAAAAAATCTAGAGATTCGTGAATGACTCTGTGGGGGCATAGCACCAAATCCAAAGATTCCCACCCGGATCCATAACCAAATGACCAAACTGTTCAAAAGTTGTAATTAAATGACAAAATGTGCTTTCTACCAGTAAGCTTTCGTTTACCAGATATCTCACTAGACACTAAAATTCTCTCTTAACTCACAGTGTTAGCTCACCTTCTCGACTTCTCACAGTGATGTGTGGTGCGAGTTAGACAGCATGCATACTTGGCCTGGCCTTCTCATTGTGAAAAAACAAAGAAACTCTGTAGGATCAAGGTCTGTTCCAGTCTTTTTCCATGAGCGTTCTAGCTCGCAAGTCTTGTACATTTAACTCTAAAAAAACAAGATTAATTTTGTTTTGTCTCTTCCATATTTAAAATGTCTTTTATGAGATCCATTATTGTTGATGCTCTATTAAGCATTGCTTTTAAAATAATGGGTATTTTTTTTTCCCTTGTAAGACAATAAAGTGTTTTTAACTTTTAATGTAAAGTGAAAAAAATAAAAGTTCTTCACTTTACTTCACCTGGCTCGGCGATCAATCCACAAGTTAAAGGTCATCAGTTCGATGGTGGCCTCAGCCTCCCCGTTGTAAACAGAGACAAAAAGAAAGTCCCTTACCTTCGCCAAAATAATATTTTGGGCGTATGAAATCCTTAGACCTAAAAATTATGCGCAACATATTGTGGCATTTTTGTCAATCACTTCATTACTATTGAAACGGTGTGACGTCTCGACGTCTTTCTCCCACCAACCCACCCACCTGCACAACACAACGTGGTGCAAGACTTCATTTTCCCCCAGCGCCCTTCATTTTTCTGTTAATGACCAATACTGCCTTAAACCAAAGGTTCGCCCGAGGTTTTCACGCACCTATCTTACCTTTAGCCTTTTTCGAAACTGAGCGCGGTCATTGAACACAAGGAAGGTCACTCATCTTAGTACTATATTTTCGCATCGGAGAAAACAATTCTTAAAAAAAGTAAATAATAAAAATATAAAAAAAACCCATAAAAATATTAAAATGAATGATCTTGAATTAACTGTTTCCCTTGAGATAGGTGGATTGAATGATTTTCCCTTGATATACTTTGTGCTGATTTTTCTTGCATTTGATCCTGGATTTTAACAACAGCATATGGTATTTCTTTATATACAAAGAGTTTTTTTATTTTAACAACACCATATGGTATTTCTTTATATACAACAATATAGTTTAAGAGTTTTTGAGATTTCGAGTGAGATAATTTTCTCACCTTGCCCTAAAATGGGTTTGCCATTGAGTGCATGTGTCTCTGGTTAAAATTCAGCCTCTCTTTGAAACCAAAAAAATATATACATGTATATAATTTTGATGGTAAACATCAACTAGAGTTATTGGTGCCAATTATTGAAAAATCAGCAATACAAAATTAAAGAAAAAAGTATCCTAAGGTTTGGCCAATTAAGTTTGGTTGCATTCAACGTGTTATAGGCAATGGTAAAGTGGAAATTCATTACTTTAACATATATCATCGTGGAGAATTGAACTCATGACCTCCTTACATCAATAACCTACAACTAAACCAAACACGTTTTGGTATAAATTTTAGAAAACAACATATTTTAACATAAACTTAATAGCAGACAAATTTAGTTTGATACCATTGGTTTCATGAGTATCAAGCCTCATTTTTGTTTACGTAAGACATTGATTAATAATAAATATTATAACTTCAAAATTGTTAATGATAATTTGAGAAAATGTTAATTTTAGTTAGTGTACCTAAGTTAAAACAATTAACTAATTCAATTTAATTACAAGTTATTAAAGATAAAATAATACTTCGAATTGATAATTAGTCAAATGTTAATTAAATTAAACTAACAACTCATATTAAATCAAATGTATTCATGTAAAAAGATTGTAATTAAGGAAAATAATTAATATCATCAAACTAAAAGTTCTTGAATTTATTAATATAATAAAATTTGTATGTAAAAAAATACATAATTAAAACAGTCCAAAATAAGTTAGCTATTTTTTGATTAAGTAAAATAATCAATCAATACAAGAAAAATAGAAGTCATTATCTTAAATTAATATTTTCAATTAATGATTATTTAGATGTTAAATTAAATTAATAATGATATTAAATAATATTACCAATAATTATAATATACAATGTTATTTCTTAACATAATTTGATGAATTAAAAATTGAACCTAATTAAATATATATTTCTTAATTAAATATACAATTTAGTATTCAACTTAATAATATAATTGAATCATTAGTTAAATAATAAAATTAATTGACCAATAACATTAATTTATTATAAATTGAAAAGACTTTAACAATTTATTGCTACACTAATAAATGCTAACCAAATAACTTGTTTTAATGAAATAATTAATAATTTTAATAATAAATCTAATTTTCGACATCTAGACTGAACTATCATGTATAAGTGGCGAACAAATTGAGTGATGATTTCTAAATCTTAATGTACTTTTGTTTAAATAAAAAATCTTTGAAGATACTCTTCAGAAGTTTTCTGATTTAAAAAAAATAAAAGAAGAGAGGCACAAGCAATAAAAGTTAAAGAAAAGGCAAAAGCGTTAGCACTTTCAGTAGTCAAACCCCCCATCAGCACTAACAGCGTCAGGAGCATCACTAACGCTCCCAAGTGCAAATCAACGTTTGTGAGGGGCCTACAATTCATAACCAAAATGATCCACTTATTGTCATTCATAATATATATTATAGAGAGAGAAAGAGAAATTGGTATATACATTCATTAATTTATTCTTATGTTCATTCAAAGATTTTTGTCATTCGATTTGTATGATTAATGATGGAGATTTAAATTTAAAATTCGAAAATTTTATTGTATTTTTTTATTTTTTTTAATTTAAAATATCTATCATAGTTATGCCAATAAAAATATTTAAATTGATTTAAGCATGAATGAACGAGTGTATTCTCTCATATATATTTTGAAAGAAGAAGAAGAAAACGTAACGAAGTCGAGACACAAGTTAATGCAAATTGCACTTTACTACGCGATGGGCTTCAAGTTTGCGTTTCGACGCCGTTAGGCCCTCTTTTTTGAAAAGTGGGCAGCTTAACGGCGACGAAACGCAAACTTGAAGCCCTCCGTCCTACTAAAGTGCAATTCCATGGCTAATTAGGTAATTCAGCACGTACCGCTTCAGAACCACCTCCATGAAACCACAGCGGTCGCGTCTACGAACTTTCCTTCCTCACCATGGCTCAGGTCCGCCTCTCCGTCACCCCTCACATTCACTTCCCGGCAACAACCACCACCACTTCACCCGAATCCGTCAGGCTCCCAGGCCACCGGTTCCTCTCCTTCCCGGCGAACTCTAGCCTCGATTCTGGCAACCCTATCGTCAGAGTCTCCCCCAAACACTCGCGTCCTCCTTCCGGACTCCGGTTTCCAACGCTAGCCCGCGCCTCGAGCGGAGATGGGGGTGGCAGCGGACAAGGGGGGAAGAAAAGAGGCGGCGGCGGCGGCGGAGGTGGTGATTCCGGTGACGAGAGGTTGCCGGAATCCGATGGGGGAATCTTAGGGCTGTTCTTAGAGGGATGGAGATCTAGGGTTCGTGCGGATCCCCAATTCCCCTTCAAGGTGTTAATGGAGGAGTTAGTTGGCGTCTCGGCGTGCGTGATCGGTGACATGGCGTCCCGGCCGAACTTCGGCCTCAACGAGCTCGATTTCGTCTTCAGCACCCTTGTCGTCGGCTCGATCCTCAACTTCGTCCTCATGTATCTACTCGCCCCGACGGCCGGACTGGCGTCGGCCTCGTCGGCGATTTCCCTCTTCTCCGGCTGTCCTAAGAGCCACATGTTCGAACCCGGCCCATACAGCCTGATCCAACGGTCAGGGACGCTCGTCTACAAGGGAGCTGTCTTTGCAACGGTAGGATTGGCCGCCGGGCTCGTCGGCACGGCGATCTCCAATGGATTGATCGCTCTGCGAAAGAGGGTCGATCCCGCGTTCGTGACGCAGAACAAGGCGCCACCTACCGTGCTAAATGCGATCACATGGGCTATCCATATGGGAGTGAGCAGCAATCTGAGGTACCAGACGCTCAACGGGGTCGAGTTCGTGCTTGCCCGATCCCTGCCTGATTTGGGGTTCCGAGCGTCCGTAGTGGCGCTCAGGTTACTCAACAACTTGCTCGGAGGTGTCTCATTTGTCGCCCTCGCCAGATTGACGGGGTCGCAGAAGGTGGGAGAGGCGGGGCAAGAGAAGGAGGTGGTAGTCGTCGGAAGCGACGGTAGTGAGGTGGATGAGGTGCAGAGCGATCGACAGAATCGATGTAAGTAGACTGCTTATCTGAATTATTGTTTCTTGGTTTCGTTACGGAGAAGAAGATGCAGAGAGAGAGAGAGAGAGAGAGAGAGAGAGAGAGAGAGAGAGAGAGAGAGAGAGAGAGAGAGAGAGATTATAAGTCTGTGACGATGTAAAGCTTTCCTGGCTTTGAGTAGTCCTGAATAAACCTGTGGTTTCTTTGAATGAAGATTAGCTTTTTTGGTTCCTTTTTCTTGTCTAATCTTCAATTGGGTCGTGGAACGGCCGTTCTCTATTGTCTCTTTTGGTGCGGCATCTCTTGGTTTGCCTATCTGAACTGTTTGAATGGTTGGTGAATTGTATTCCGTTATTGTTCAAAGAGGTACATATTGTGGTAGATCATAATTCAACTGATCGAGAGGGTGGTACAGGGGCTTTAACATGTGCACTCTCCCCTTGTGATTTCTTGTCGCCTGCAGCTTTGTATTAGTGAACTTATCAAACTAACCCATGAGAGGTTTCAACCTAATCTTTTTGCCTGTTCACGTTTGTAGATTGAGGCAAACTTAGAATGTCTTGGTCTTCTAACGAGTCCTGATCGACGTTATCTGGCAAACTTGTTCTTTGCGGTCGCTTCAGGATGGACACAGATCAATAGATTGATCTGGTAGATGAACTTCCATCATTGTATCGGGATTGCATTAATCACATGAGGTTTTGTGCTAGATCATGATTACCCGATCACCCAATCCAACCTCGTTCAGAACGCGTGAATGAAATGACTCGAGAAAATTATCTGACTAATGGTGTTGCTTTTGAAAAGGAACGTCGACTGTCAGAAATTTGAGATTCGATCTGCAAACGGTATATTGCTTTCATGAAAATACTGAACATTTGCTTCTTATACAGTTCCAGTTAGATGAATTGCGCTCCTGTCGATCTGTAGCTTTTTCTATAGGGTATCTTCCAATAATAATATTTTTCGAGGGTTCAAGCATCCATTACCATGGATGTTGAAGGTGAGAAATTTCACCGCTTGTTTTATAATGGTTACTTTATGATGTTATATGCTTCTGTAATTGGTTTAAACCAGGTGCAGTTTGTTGTAAGCCATTGTTCCTCTTCACAGCTAATATGCTTCATTTAAATGGCATTCGTGTACATGACGAGCATTTCATCCTCCCTGATGAGGAGAAGCAACGGGAGGATCCTGTCATGTGCCATGAGTGACATGATATAATTGAAAGCCTCTGGTTAGTCCCTAATGACTAATCAGTGCCTGTTCATGCATGTGTGCATGTGTTCGCACACACACGAGGATCCTATCATGCTCTATTAGTCATATGGTTTAATCATTTATATTTGAAACACTGAGTATTTCTTAGGCTTTATAAGTAATGTATGCTGATGTGCCATATACGCTCCTATATAACAACATATGCATAATCGTGTTTCTGCGTGCACGCACATGCCGGACAGTTCTGTATTATTAATGATTTATAGGACAGGTTTTTCTTTATGGAATAACCTTTCCTCTTTTTGACAATTATGGGTGGTTTCTAGGAGAGTCTTTTCTTTGTGGGATAACCTTTTAGTGACAATAGAGAATTCAAGAATCAACAGAAGCCCGTTTTTAAGATCCCCAATTGACGGCCATGAATCGCCCTTCTGAATCTGTCCCAAACAGATTTCTCTTTTCTTTTCTTTTCTTTTTTTGAGCAGTAAATGGCCAGCATCGAGGGTAACAGAAGAAGCAAGATGGATATGTGTGAGGGGGGGACGAGGGTTCTCAACGACATAGTATGTGATGGGGTGAGCTCTTTGGCTTTCTTCCAATCGGTAAGCTTTTAGCTTGCTTCCCGAACCATGTGAGTTGCCGTAACGTTCTTTTCTTCCCATAGACAGTGATTACGAGCTTTCCATATACTCCATGCAACACAACGATTCTTTGCAATTTGATCCATTGTGGTTGTGTCAGCATGGTCTGTGTCTTCCACATCGCCACACCTTGGGCAGTCCATCAATTCGACTACTAATCTCATTCAGATGATTCAAGAGAAGTTATCTGCTTGATTGAATTGGGCAGCATAAACGACCAAACATATCCAGCTTCTGGATCTACTCATCACTTAGAAGATAATGGCCTAAGGGTGCTTATGGATCAGTTTATACTCAAATTCATCGGTAGGTTTCAACGCATAAATGCCTCCTCAATGGCCGTGTGTTTCTGCGATTTCAATCGGTTCAAAACCAAGGTCGTGCCAGAAACCACGAACACTTTAAAAACAGGTCTGTCTCTCGAGAACAATGAAAACCATTGCATGTATTGTGCTTGACAAGCTCTTTGGCATGTCGTCCTCCAATAAGATCAGTTGCACATCTGATGGGCATTTCAACATAGAATGCTATTGTTCTTAAATTCCTTCATAGGGTTGAGAAAATAAAATTGAAGAGGAAGTCTCACGGAGAAGCGAGAGGGAGTTCCTCCTCATCAATTCTGCTCTCATCGAAGTGATCGTGAAGCATTGTGCACGCAAAAACCATGGCGTTATGCCGTGTTGCTATGTCCCCGCTATCCTGTCTCGGCCTTTTAATGCTCGCCACGTTCAGGTGTTTGATCATTAGAAAGTTGGTTTAAATGTCATAACTGGGGCTAGGTGACTCGATGCAACCGTTCTTTCATTGGCATCGTCTATTTGTAGGGTGGGAAGCTTATTTTGTAGCTTCTCCACGTTCCCTTCTTTTTTTTTCTTATTACAAGAGGCTGAAGCTTAATGCACACACCCAAACATGCACCTTCTGAGAGTTGAACTCCCCACCAGCAGCAATGATGCTAGAGAACCCTGCCGTTGAGCTAACGCTGCTCTCGGAGCAGCTTCTGGTTTTTGCATTTACAGAAAATAATAGCCTGATTGACCTTTCTGGGAGTGACGATTCTGTCTTTGGACTACCAGCCAATCACCATGTTTCTCAATCTCCACATTCAATTTCAAATTAGAGTTATCAAATATGAGTTCTCAATCTCAATCTCCACACATGTTTCTGGCCATTGGCCAATGATCGCTTGGCACATTAGAGTGTTCTTGGGTATTTTGTGGTGCAGTTGACCCCTTGCGTCCTCTTCAGATTTTCCCTTATCCTGTTGGCAAGTGTTGCTTCGATGGCCATAGCAACCATAAATCAAATAGATAGCATGCAAACCCATCTTGCCATTGGCTTCGTAAGATCGATTTCATCGATCTCCATGCACACATGAGCATATTCGTCTCGTTCAGCCTTCTAGGGTTCGTTGATCAACTCAACTAGGTATACCCATAAAAGAACCAAAAATGAGCAAGACACTTGATTCATAAGAAAACCATGTAGAGGCTGGGTATGCAGATCAACACTGTCGTTCTTTCAATCTTTTAGGATTGAGCCATGAATCCCAACGTCCATCTCATCACAACTAAGTAATGGTCAAATATCATCAACTTACCTCCAAGCATAATATTCCATCAGTCTTCTGTTCTGGCCGATCAAACTTCATCAACCTTTTCCCATCAATCGACTCCCAAAGCCCTCTTCTAGTTTCAGTAAGCGATCATTAAGGACTCCTTATCCCACCGTCTGGCCCAAAAGCTTGACAATAACAGCATCTTTCCGAGGTACGCACAAACTTCTAAATAACCTTCATTCGAAAATTCCTAGAGTCTTGCACAAAAGTTTGACAATAGCAGCATTTTTCCGAGCACAAACTTCTAAATAACCTTTCATTCAAAAATGCTTCAGTAGCAAATAATCACCTGTTCGTATTCAAATTGAAACAAGCCCCACTTATCAGGTCCCGCAGCTCCCCGCGATATGGGTAGAGCCTCGAGCTGCCTTTTAGGGTGAGGCAAAGGGGTCAGTGAAAATTTTTAGGACGCGCGGACTATTGCATTATAGCATACGACGGCGGCCATCCTATAAAAGCAACTCTACCTCTACAATTGTTTCCACATAGCCCTATCATATGCTATTTTATTAGTTAACTCACATAGGTTAGATAATTCTTTATTGTTTCTTGGTAGCCAAGAATCTCACGATGCCTCTCTTCTGCCTGCAAAAAGCGCTGGTAATATGCAGGAAGCAATTTATCGAGGATCACCACAGATTCCAGGGCACTTTACCCAATGTGCCAATTGCAGGGGCCTTTGGAAGATGAATTGAATAATTTCCAGTACTTAAAGCGTACAGAAAGCAAGATTGATACATTAGAGAGCCCAGAGCTATGTCCCCGAAAGCATAAACCTGCCAATACACATCATTCAAAAACGGTAGCAAAAATGAATGTCAGAAGATATCAACATTGCTCGGAAAGTTCGGAAAGGCGGTTTAAAATTAACGCATTGAAGAAAAGAAGGAAACAAGCTGCAAGTGAATTGGAGAAACAACTAAGGCCTTAATACAACCAAGGTTTCTCATAATCAGAGCACCAAAAATTGATGAATAATCACTATCTTTATTTTCTCCTTCATCAAGCAGGTAAGTAAGCGCAAAACCACAAAAGAAATACCTCTGTGAGCGCAAAAATTGGCAGGAAGAGTTAATGCAAAGAGTTACTATATTTAGTAGTAATCAGGCTCATTGTGAGCGCAAAACCATGCAGTCATGAACGTGAGTACCTCTGTGTACAACAGAAATACACAAGAAATGCTACATTCACTGGGCAAAGGAGCTGCTTGCTACAACCGCATAACAATAGATTCAACACACGAGTTGTTACTCAATTGCAACCTTGTAATGAAATGGTGGCTATGCCCACTAATTGAGATTCAAATTCTGAAACGAAGAAGCTTCTCTCCTGAGCCAACAGAGAACCACTGGTTAGTCGAAGAATTTATAAGCTTTTACTTTCAACACTTGTAGATTTAGAAAATTGAACTAGTTTTCATTTCTCTTCTGAGATTGTGTCCAGTGCAAGGTACATGGAAAAGCAGTTCCTAAAGAAATTTGTTTGATGCAAGAATGGTAGTTTACTCTGTACTGCTCATATATTGAAATATGGTCCGGCCGGGATCCAGACCCACACAGTAATGCCCAATAGGGCATTGCCGTGAAAATAGGTGGGGGCCAGTGAAACCACCGCCCACAATTTTAATGGCGATTGGCGAGTGAGGGGACTCACCGATGTGTCCTCGTGAATTCCTCGCCTCAAGGGAACCCAAACATGCGAAGACACCGGAAAATCCAGCAGAAAAGTCCATTCACTTTGGTTTTTTTGAAATTCCCGTTTGATTCGTTTTTATGGTGAAAAACTCATTGTTGACCGTAGATTTCGGTTTGGGTGGATTGGATTTGGAAGGTTTTAGAGACATGAGGGGAAAACGGTTCCAAGTCTGATTTTCAGGCAAAAACGGTGCCATCTGACTTTGGGTTCGGCTCAGGTCAAGGGGTTTTTGGTCGCCCTTGACAGCCAACTCGTTTAGTTTCGAACATGCTCGAAAGACGCCCAGAGAACACATGTAATCGTCGGATTTTTTCTACACGCGAAAAGCTTTTCCTTTTGTTCATTTTTGTCAGACACAGCACTAGTCAATTTTGTACATAATTCACTACTGATTGATGGGGCATGTTCTAGCTAGGTGTGATGTCGTGTCCGACAAGTTGATGTATATGGTGTCATTCAGGACCATGCCGGTTGGTATCGTGTCATACTAGTGCTGTGTCTAAAGACTCGTATCAGGTAGTAACTGTGCTATGTTCTAAGATCCTGTTTCGTGTAGGTCAGTTCAAAACAGGTTCTTAAATTATGTACAAAATTGAATCCAGAACCTATCTAGGCAAATTCAAGCCAAGTTACCTATTATAATGTTCAATTTGAGTAAAAAATGGATCCAAGTAATAATTTAGATCCAAGATAATCTATTTGAATTGAGGTTAGGCTTTAGGTCATTTCTAGGCCGTTTCAGATTCAATTTTGTTGCGTTAGAAAGGTAACTAAATGAATTTTAATATTATTATTCTTTTTGAATTGTTTAGAGATTAAAATAGAAGGATTTTGTGGAGATAAGAGCAACTCAATGATTTTGGGATACAATATTAACAATTCTTTTGATAGGATGTTATCCATTTCTTAAAAGAATCATGCCATGAGTGATTTTCTTTGTTTTTAATGGATTTAAATAGGCATAATTATTAATTGCTTTATTGATGGTTCATAAATGGTCTTTTTAAAATTATGAGTTATTTGTATGTATTTGAGATATTCTTGTTTTCAACCTTCTTGATAGATAGAAAAAAGTGTGATTGATATTATATATCATATGGATATGGATTTGAATATGTATGTTTGGATATGAGTTACATTGGTTTGGAACATAATATTGTGTAAATCCATAAACCATACTTGTGTGGTTTTTAGAGACTTGTTCAGCCCTAAAGCAATCCGACTTGAGGCAGGATAAAGAGTGTGTTTCCAAGCACTTTGTCGTGAGAACCTGTATGTTTTGATAGTCGTTGAAGGGGTGGCCAAGATCATGTGAGGGAGGATCGAACAACTCCTGCATCTTGGTTTAGAGATAGTACAGGTTGTAAATATCAAAACTGATCTTATGTGTGTGCGTGTGAGTTAGTCTGAAAGCATGAATTTAAATATAAAGGTTTATTTACTATGGATTGTTCGTGAAATATGCAAGGGGTGTATAACTTTCTTATTAGGCTGTGGATACGCGCTCACCTTCATATTTTAGGGTTTATCCTCAAACTAACAAGATGCCCAATGCCAAGTAGCAAATTTGTTAGAGTTGCATTCCGAGATAGTATGGCTTGGTTTAGAGCTAGCTTAGTCTTAGTATCGATAGATGTTTTTTGGGGTTAATGTTGGTGGGCCCCACACCATTTACAATTGCTTGGACTTATAGAAATTTGAAATTGATATTTTAATTGAGTTTAGGTTGACTATGTTTGGCTTTGATTGCCATTTCTGCTCATATCCATACGAGGAGCATCCACGTGACATCGACTCGAGTGAGGTTGTGACTCATGTGGGTCTAACATATATGGTCAAGTTAAGCTATAGAGTTGAAACTTTTGGAATGAAATCAACATATTTTCATATTTTATCTCGTTAATTTAGCCAAGCTACTCTTTCCTATAATAAGATGGAGATCATAGAAGGGCTTTAATGTGCTGAGCTTCCCATTAATTGAAGCTTAAATTAAAAAAATCCCTCATAATACTGGTTGCTTCTTATCAATTTCTTTTGAGATAATACAATGAGTTCATTAAAAGCACCAATGTGGTGAACCAAATACATCAAGATATTCTCAAAGATTCTACAACTCTCAAAAAGGTTCCATTTTGCTTCTTCTAAAAGGAAAAGACTAAGCCAACTAATCATAACTCACTAGCAATTTTTTTTGCTTTAAAAGAAATTCCTATTTCTTTCATAAAAAAAATCATGAAAGATACGACAAGCTTCCTCTAATGATAGCTTCAAAAGAAAACCCATGGCCAAATCTATTTTCTAATAATTTTAGATGAAAGCAATGGTACCTTTAGCACCTAAAAAGCATCGATTCAAACAAATCCTAGACCACTTATAAAACAAAGAATGATCCTTTAATTCTGGCTCTAAGAAAGCTTCGAAAGCATAGCTAAGTAGCCCTTTTGAGCCTCTCGCTTCTAGCAACTATGGTAAAACTTCTCAACTTTAAAGCACACATCTCATCTCCTTTTCTACACAAACAGTTTCTTCTTCGCTCATTCAATACTAAATCATATAATATCTCAAAGAACAGTTAGAAAAACTCAAGCTCCCAATATTCAGAATTCCTCGTAAGAGGATGTCCTATCTCACACTACCCACTCCACACGAATGATGATCAACCACGAAAGCTTCTTTATTTAAGGCGAAGAGGGAAAACTCTGAAAACCAGAAGTTTAAAGGTCAATCCCCACACAAAGTGTCATACAAAATAATATCTTTATGCCATCACACATCATAAAATACAATTTCTCCTTAACTTCACAAACCCTCTTCTAGATGCAAACAAGCCACATATAGTTGTCTTTAACACAATAATTCACCTACAACCCTCCATACCAAATCTAGTTGTTGCCACTTTCCTCCACAGCGTATCCAACTCTCTAATAATTACAATAACCACTTAATAAATCCATATTTAAGAGGAATAAAGACTTCAAGCTACACGTTCCAAATGAAGTAAGTATTTTTTTAGGTCCTACCACCCAACCACATGAAAGTTGAACTTTTTCACTTCATGGTCACTCAAAAACTACTAGTTGCCAAATTACTTACGTCCACACCTCCCTTTCTCTCTCTATATATATATATCCTCCTCTTAGTTCCTTTACCACCTACCTCTTTCAAAGAATGATAATTAGTTTAACAAAATTGTGGCTTTTTGATGCTTGCAAAATTAAAACTATAGGTTTAGTCATAGAAATTCAAATATGTTGATTTGAAAGGAACTCTCTCTCTCTCTCTCTCTCTCTCTCTCTCTCTCTCTCTCTCTCTTCCTTCCTTCACCTCCTACTTCTTTCAAATAACGATATGTAGCTTAACAAAATTATGGTTTAATGATGCGCGAACCATTGGTTTAGTCACACATACATTCAAAAATGTTGAATTGAAAGGATCTCTCTCTTCCTTCCTTCAACTCCTACCTCTTTCCAAGAAAGATATGTAGCTTAAGAAAATTGTGGCTTAATGATGCTCGAAAAAATAAAACGTTGGCTTGTTGCACATACGTTCAAAAACGTTGAGTTGAAATGATCAATTTTTCATGCCAAGCTTCTTGTATTTTTCCCGAAACATGTTACACAACCACTATAGAGCCAAAGAAGACAGCAACATAAATCATACGGGTAGAAACAACAAAAGAAACTCATTACTAAAATTTTTGTTGTTGCCTAAAAAGACGTATCACAATAATAGAAAGATCAGGTACATGTATTGAAATAGACATATATTGCAATGTATCGTACGATACACTGCGATATGAATATTATATCGTACGATACACCCCGTATATACACTGCTATATGGGATGATTTTTTTATAATTTTTTATGATTGTTTGATTTCTTTTATTTTTAATTTTTTAATATTTAATATTTCATATGATATTGTACGATTATCGTGTATCAATGCCTTGTACAATACATATATCATTACGCTAATTACAACATTGACTAAAAAGTCCATCAAAGAAGGTATGTAGTGAAATAGAAAGATCTCAAGAAAGTTTGTAACTCAAACAACTCTTCCTAAGTCGTTGCCTTCATAGAGTTGTGGGTTTATATGAAATAAATATGTACATGTATTCTAAGCATCTAGCAGAAATTGATCTCTTAAATGCTAATAATCCTTTGTTAGTTTTTTGTTGTGAGAAGCTAATATGACATAACCAACCAGTCTCAATGACATCACAATGTTACAAAGTTTAACAAGGTTGCATAAATTGTAAAACCGAAAAGGAAGAAACTTTAACAAGTTTGCTTAATAAAGCATGGAAAGCAACTACCCTAAACTTGACATCATAACGAAGAGAACATAAGCTTGAATTCAACACAATTATTTAGGTTTACTTAAAAATAAGAAGAAAAAGGTTCAGTAAGATAGCAATTTGATGGCATGCAATGGAAAAAGAAAGAAGCTTTGTGATTTACATGAAGACAATAAAATATTAAAAATTACAAGTGATGTACCTTATCGTTGTTGGATTTAATGTTAATTAAATTAGGTTAATTAAACCCATGTGCATTACAACAACAACTAAGCCTTTTTCCATACTAGATGGGGTTGGCTACATGGATTTTTTGTTTTCAGAGGACCCTATCATGTGTCATGCTAACAGTTAACTCAATATAAATTTGATTATTCTTTATTGTTTATTTCCAACACTTTTGTGGTCGTCCTCTTCTTCTTTTAACATTTTTATAATCTAGTTTTTCATATTTTTTATGGGAGCATCCTTGAGTATCTTTCTATATGTTCAAACCATCTTAAATTATTTTTCTTCATTTTATCCTCTATTGGTGCTACTCCCAATTTGTTTCTAATAACCTCATTATGTATATGCTCTTTCCTTGTATGATTCTTCATCAATCTCAACATCTTTATTTCTATTATGGACATCTTTTGCACATGTTGATAATTAATTATCCAACATTCAGAACCATAAAACATATCAAGTCTAATTACTACTCCATAATATTTACCTTTAAACTTTAATGGTATCAACTTATCATATAGAATACCTGATGTCCCTCTCCATTTTAACCAACTGGCATTAATTCTATGCATAACATTTACATCAATTTTTCTATCACTTTGAACAATTGACCCTAGATATTTAAAACATTTCACATATTCTGTCTTTGTTCTACTAATTCAAAAGTCTTTACTTTCTAATGTTTCTCTCTATAGTTCTAATTTTCTATTAACTTTTTCTTTAGGCTCATCTACTAACACAATGTCATCTACAAATAACATACAACGAGGTACTTCATCTGAAATATATTTTGTTAACTTATCAATAATCAATATAAATAAATATGGATTTAAAGATGATCCCTAATGTAACCCAATATTAATTTCAAAGGAGTTTGTCATTCTTTCATGAGTTCTCAGACATGTTTTTGCACCATGGTACATGTCTCTTATAAGATTTATGTATGTCAATGGGATACCTTTCTTTTCCAAAGTTCTTCAAAGAACATCTCTTGACACCCTATTGTAAGCTTTTTCTAGATCAATAAATATCATGTGAAGGTTTTCCTTTTTTACTCTAAAATATTTTATAAGATGTCTCAAGAGGTGAATTGCTTCAATAGTAGATCTATCGGGCATGAATATGAATTGATTCTCTATTGTAATCGATACTTGTCTTAACCTACGTTCGATAATTCTTTTTTATAGTTTCATAGTATGGCTCATTAACTTGATACCTCAATAATTCTTATAATTCTGGATGTCTCAGTTGTTCTTATATTTGGGTATAAGTGTACTCGCTCTCTATTTCTCAGGCATCTTTTGGGTTTTTCATATTTCATTAAATAGTCTTGTAAGCAAAGTGAGTCTCATTTCTCCTAGGATTTTCCATACTTATATAGGAATATTGTCTAGTCAATTAAACCTATGTGCATTAATAACATTTAATTCATGTTGATATCTCAAATATTCAATTGATGTATCATTGATATATGTGAAACCCTTAAAGTATAAAAAGTCACATGTGAGGGATTTGCGCATGTGATGACCAAGAGGAGACAAAGTTTAGTCTCATATTAAAGAATGAGACAAACTCACATGTCCTTTTATATAGTTGTTTGCTTATGAACCTTAGTTTAAAGAGTTTGGGAAGGACATGGTAGACCACACGCACGTTGGGCCGGGCTTGGGTTTGGGTTTGTCTTCAATCTTTGTTCTTTCTTTTTGCACGAAAAACTTTTGATTTAACGGTGAAAAGTAGATACATGGGAATGGTTACGGGATGGAGAGGTGCATTATTTGGATTGGATCCATGATCTATGATCCAATAGGTCGTCTATAAATAAGAGTTCAGGACTCCCTAATAGGAATACTTCTCTGTGAAACACTCTCTCTCCTCTCGCCTTTGTTCTCCCCTTATTCGTGGTATTCCTTGCGGTTGTGTAGTTGTTCTTTGCCTCCTTCTTAAACCATAGGTGATTGAGGTATAGTCGAAGTCGACTCGAAGTAAGGTACATACCTTTGAGTTGTGTGTGCTTTTTATCCTGTGAAGAAGGCATAGGTACTTGTACATATTGTATAGCGGGGCATTGATTTCTCTAATGTAAGTCTGCAAGGGCGATTTCTCTAATGTAAGTCCGCAAGAGCGACTCACACAGATAAGTTTCTTTTATGATTATTGCATTTGCTTTTATTTTTTGTATGGTTTGTTTATGGCTTACTTTGGATCTGCGATTGTTGTTGATTGGGGCATATTTATATTTGTTGCATATTGGTTTATTATGCATGTATTTCTATGTATTTTATCAACAATCTTAGAGAAATCAATCTTTTCCACAGTAAACATATCTGTGATTGCTACCCTGACCTAAGGTAGACTTAACGTTGATGTCAGAAAAGTTTGTCAGTCCCCATTTCAAACTTTGGCAATAGTGTATAAAAATTTGGTTAACCATGTTAGAGATACACTTATATATCAAGTCAGATTGTCCCCAACCTGATGATATTAACCCTAGAAGCTCAGATAAAATCACCGACGAATATTTTGTTCAACGTTTATAGTTCTTTCCATTCCACGACAATGAAAGATTTGTGGGTTGTCTTGGATCGGAAATACAATATTGAAGACCTTGGTCTTGAAAAATATTTTGTGGCTAAGTTTCTTAAGTATTCACATATGTTTGTACGATTACCAAGGTCACAACAAGCTCCCTTTTTAATATGCGGCCACACTTTTACAATGGCTGGTGCATGTCCATTGGTTGTCTTAGAATAGGTGCTCCATTGTAATATTTCGCTTGCAAAACTTTGTCCCATAGACTTTGATCGCTAGTTTGCATTGCCCAAGCAATCTTTAAGAGACCTGTTTGGTTCATCGACTATAAATGCTTGATCCTCAAGCCACAACTCATTTTCGGCTTGTAAAAGGTCGTGCAGATAATGGTGTGTGCTTTTCGGGTTCCCTCCTAATGACTCTAAATAAAATGACATTCAATTTTTAGACGTGGATTGTGGCATCTCATTCACCAACATCACGTAAATGGGAAATGAGGCTAATACTGATCTTCCTAAGGTTACCATCCTTCCAAAATTAAGACAGTTAATCTTCCAACCAGCGAGTCATCTCTTGACCTTCTCAATGATGTACTGATATCTCGTCCCGTGCTCCTTCCTCATAAAATTGGGAGCCCTAGGAAGTACCCAAAAGAATCAACTGCTTGGAATCCTGATACTTGGATAATTTTTAGCTTGATTACATTGGGTGTTGAGAATATGATATGAGAATTCTCCGTATTGATCTTTTGACCTGAAAAAGCACAAAAGTTGTTTAGATATCCATAGTTACCTCTATTTGTTCCTCGGTGGATTCACCAAACAACATTAAATCATCAACGAATATATATATAGTCCGCTACAACCCATCCAGAAAGACTTCCATCTTCCACTCTCGATAGTGCCATATATCAAGTGGGAGAGTATCTCCATGCACAACACAAAAATATGAGGAGAGATCGAGTCTTGAATCCTTTGAGAAAGACAAAAAGGCTCAGAAGGAACTCAGTTCCAGAGTATGTTAGTGGTGATGGTAGTAATACACTCCATAACTACCTTAAATAATCAAGCCAGTAACCTTATTTCTTGAAGAACTTGTTCAATATAAACTCATCGTAGTCTATCGTAGGCCTTTTAGATCTATCTAAATAGTAAAGGAACCCTAACTGCCTCTCATGCCATGCATTGAGTGTGATATTTCCTGTGTTATAATAATATTCTCTTGGATATGCCTGCCCAAAATGAAGCTTGCTTGCACTGAGGAAATGAGACTTGGTAGAATCGTCTTGAACAGCCCTAGGTGTCACAGAGTCCATTGCACAACTGGTGGGATGTGATTCACTAACCACTTAATTGTAGGATATAATTAGTTCAAGTGGTTCAAAGGGTCTATTACGTGTCTTTACCTTTGGTACAATGGGAGGAGGCCGAAGCCAAATGCATGCCCCGGGTACTAAACATATGACCTTCAAGTAGTGAGTGAGCTATTACTCACTTGTGCTTCTCCCCATTTATTAGTATTGTTTTTTTTTTCCAAAAAAAGAGGCCGAAGCCTAACACCCACATGCATCCGAACAATCGAACTTCCCACCTGCAGCGGAGGGCTTAGACAGCCTTGCCAGTTGAGCTAACTCTTTGATTGCACTCGTTTTTCAACCTATTTATTTTTTTCATCTTAGATCATGTACTCTATTGATGTTAAATACTTATACCCAATTATTGCTTTTTGGTATCATGAACATAATAAGACTGTCCTTCATTATTTTTCAAATACCTTCGTAACTTTCGAAATTACACTCATATCCCAAAAGCAAGCCGTAGTGGGTAAGTTAAATGTGTGTGAGAGAGAGAGAGCTCTTCTTTCGGATCTCAAAAGAATCCAGACTGAGATCCAAAGTTTTGATGTATTTGACTTTACTCTAATATGAATTACTGTAATCGTGTATTTTATATTGTATAACCAAAGTTACACAATGAACGATATATATATATATAGATGGAGAAGGAGAGAAACAAATTATGTAAGAATCTTATAAAGTCAGATGCAGCTTCTCCAACTTATCCAGATAAAAGAGAAATACTTTGGTTGGACCCCTTCCACACCCAAATGCGGTGATGGTATATTAACACATTGACCAAACCTTTGTTAAAATTGAGTTTATATGTAGTCATAATAATGGAAGTTGGACGCAACCAACTTTAACGTGCAAAGCAACAAGAGTACTTCTTTCTTCTTCTTTTTTTGTTCCAATGACGAGGTCGGGGCTCTACTCATCATGACCTTCAACTTGTGAGTCGACCTTTAGCCAGGTAAGCTATTGCTCATTGAGCAACAAGAGTTTTCTTTCTCTTTTTCTTTTTTTTTTTCGACAGGACAAGAGTTTTTATTCTTCAAAGGTTGGCGAACGCACCCCCCATCAAAACTTGCCTTTATAAACTTAAAATGTTGTCATAAATAAGATACCACATTCTTCAAAGGCATGCAAATGAAGGTATCATGCACTACCATCAACACTCCAAACCCAACTTTGTGGCATATATTCTACCATAGTGGCAATATTGGCTTGAGAATCTTATCTTCCTGTCTGAGCTCAAAGAACTCTTTCTCAGTGGTGGGATCTATACGGGGTTGCGACTGTGCTACGTAGACATAACCATCGCTATTTACCCCACCCTAAAAGAATATCTAGATCATATCTTATTGACTGCTCTTTCACAAAATGAATTCATTGGATAGGCCACACCGTATACTCCGGGTAATTTGTGGCGATTTATCTAAGTTTCGCCTTAAGGATGCATTTTTACTGATAAAAGTCAAAACCAAAATATATTCCTAGAATATCACCATTTCATCGTTGTTGATGGATGATGAAAGTTCATCATGGACGATGAAAGAGAATCAAGGGTGATGGGTCCGAAAGCATATATTGTTTGGAGTATTCTATCGTTCCTTGTGTCCTAAATTAAGAGGGGTCAGCTACATTCATTGTCTACAAGGTGTGCTTCCCAGAAACACAAGTCAAGAGGAATTAAATTTTCTCGAGGTCGGTGACGAATTAGCCGTTGGCTGCAACCAAGATATTTTGGAAGATTAATCCTGTGGGCTGCAAAACTTGGAATATAATCTTCGTACATGCATTGTTTATTGTATGTGACGGGCTTCAACCTAATCCTTAAATTGCCAGTGGTCCACGCACGCACACACACACACACACACACACACACAGAGGGAACACGAGTTGATAGTTTAAAATCAATTCTTATGTTTAGGTAGCATCTCTCTTTCTTCTAACAGAAATCTATGACATTCTTCTCTAAAATAACCAAATAACCAGCATTACCAAAAGCGTTCTTCAAAAGAAAATCTCGTTTTCCAAAAATTCTCACCTTCCAAAAATTCTCACCTTCCATTTGGCGAAAGAGCCCTCATGATCGTCTATGAGGTAATGGAAGGGTGTATTTTTGGTGGTTAGGTAAGGCAGCATAATATTTCTCTGTAGGCCATAAGTCTGCCTTTTTTCCATCAACACAGATCGGATTTACTGTAGCAGAACTGAACTGAGATTTGTTTGATAAATTTGATTGGAAGAATAATTAATGTTAATATTGGCAGGTCTGCCTTACTGTTGACCATTTTATCGCTCATGAAGATCAGTGATTCATGAACAGTCCCGGTCGCAGTCCTGGGCAAGAAGATAACGAGTGTGTAAGCTCTCTGCAAACTGAAACTTTGCCCCTTATTTATGTCTCTATTGTCAGTTGAATGCTTGTCTCTACCAGTAAGTCTTAATATAGGTGTTCAAATGCAATAAAAAGTTTCTGTGATTTTCTCTAGCATTAATCCATTTGATAATGTTATTGCAATCAGAACATTTAGTACAGTGGCAATCAAAGCGTTCTCTCACCTGGTCAGAGACTTGAGTCAGAAGTTGAAGGTCGTGAGTTGGATACCCCTGGCGTGCATACCTTTCTTTGGCTTTTTATACTTTCTTACTGAAGTTTTCTTCAGACACCTTTTCACCTATTCAAGTTATTTTAAATATTTTTTTCTTATTTTATCATCAATATTACTTTCAGTTTGTTTTGAGTAACCTCATTAAAAGTACGGTCTTTCTTTGTGCACACCATAAAATACGAAGAACTTTAGATAATGGCATCCACAACATTCTCAAGCTCATAACTTATAATGAATTTAAACTAAAATAAGAATACCAAAGCCAGCCACCCAAATGCCTCTAAAGTTACAGTTTTGCCACACATGCCTATTTTTATAAATGACAAGATTCTCATTTTCCTTCCAAGCATTTCAGAGTGAAGTGTTTGGTGGATACAGCTCCATGCTACCAAATCTTCCTTACCCTTTTGGAGAAATATCTTTATTTTGACTTCTCACCTCAAAAGGAGAGAATACTTTGGTATTTCATGAGCATTCATTTTACAAATGCAGTCATGCATCAAGGTTTGAATATACTTTGCAGCAAATTGTTGTTCCTTCCGGCATCTGGTGTCATCAAATATCCTGTGTAACTTTATATTTATATAACTAAATGTAGAATTGACTGTGGCTAATCAACAAACAAATTAAGACCTTATTAAATCGTCATGAAACCATTAGGGAGTGCAGCTACTCTAAATTTCAACAGAAGTACTGAAAAGAAGCAATAAAAAATGATCTACCTAGTTAACTATTGGTAATTGCACATGATTGAGCTTTATGGAAACAAAAAACCCATACAGCCTACCCCATCTATGGAGTAGATACCTCGTATTTGGTATCACAAACCTTGATACCAAACCTTTTTTCTTACTGATGCATTCTCAGTTTTTTCTTTCCTTTGTGGCGCCAGATAGAGAACCATAGCGACAGAAAAAGAATGTAGGTAGCCTAATTTAGTGTGGTGTAAAACTTCATGTGTTGGTTTTGGTGCTTACTCTTTTCATTTGTGGGCAGAATTTCATTTTCATGACTGTGATTGAAATTTTAAGGCTCAAAACCCTGTGATATAAAGCTGTCTTAAATAGCAGAAAGGGAATAATCATCTGTAGTAGTTGGTGCGTCACAATAAACATGAAGATCTTTTATTGCTGTTCAATTGTATTCACCTTAATTATCAGTATTTCACAGGAATAAGCAAGATCACACCTCGATTGATCTTTGTTTTAGTCAAAGTCTTAGTCTAATTAGCTGGGCAATAATGAAGTTGATCGACTGAATAGTGCAGCTGTTTTCTTTTTGTTACAAGAGGAGGCCGAAGCCCAACACACCTACCCACACATGAACTCTCTGGGAGTCGAACTCCCCACCAGCAGCAATGGCACTACAGCGCGCTGCCGTTGAACTGACGCTCTGGGTGAGGCCCAGCTGGTTTTGCCTTCAACTATTCTTGAGATTCTCTTGCTCTTTGTTGTCATATCAACGTTTAGGTTTAGCATGGCTAACCAAGCAAATTGCATCTACCAAGTGAGTTTCACAGAGCTTCTCCACTTATTCTTGAGGCTTATGTTGTTTTTTGCTTTTATTATCGCAGCTTTAGCCTGGTTAACCAAGCATCTACAAAGCGAGTTTTCACAGAAAGTAATTAACTTGGTTAATTGCATTGGATCTTGACCTCGCCACTCCGTGATATGTACTTAAAAGGAATTGAGTCATGCAATTAATCGAGCAACGGCGGCGACAGATCTACATTGTGGTAGGGTGAGGTGGTCGCCCCACCCAAAATTCAGAAAATTTGTATGTTTGTATTGAAATTTCAAAACAAATTGAAAATTTTCAAAGCCCACCCCAACCGAAACAATTTTTGGACCCGCCACTGAGCAATGGGCCTTCAGATTGCAGAATCTTAATTGCACAGCTGTGAAAGATTGAATCTAACAAATAGTCACCATGTAATTTCAAGACAGATATTTGAGTCTCATCTTCTGAGTAGAACATTTTAAGCAAGAAGCTTTATAAGATTCCTCTTAATACTGTGATGATTCGTTCCCTTGGCATTTGTTAAATGCAAAAATTCTCTTCCACGGCAGGTAGACTTATTTATAACAAGGATAACGGGAATTTTCCTGATATAGATCTTTTTCTGAAAATTTCATTTTAGGGTTCACATTTTCTGAATTTCCCTATAAGAGCCAGATTTTTCTTACCAATCGATTGATCATCATAAGCCTAATCTAAGCCTTTTCCCACACTAGGTTGGGTAGAAGGTAGCCGATGTTGCTACTATTCTCGTCAAGAACACTTAACTTTGGAGTTCTATGAGATTTTGTACGTTTAGACTAAAAATATATATTGCATTTCTTAAAACTTTGTCGTCTCGCCAATGAAACCCTCCTCCTTTATTTGGGTTTGATAATCATGTCATTCAAGTTGCGTCTTGCCTACTACCACATGGTTCAAAATAAAGTTTTACCGTAACACTGTCGGTTCGGTCATGTTAAATCACTGATCATGCAAGAATGATCTTTTACATGTGCAAAGTTGGGTTGGTCACACTGATTAGATTAGATGGTTCAGGTTGAAGTGAGATTCAATACCAGTGTCAAGAAATGTTTGATATGCATGAGTAAATTGTAAAGGTCTTCCCTGTAAGATAGGTAACATCTCTTCTTTTCGAACGCCAAAACAAGAGCTAAGGCAAATTCCAAGGAGACCTAGGTAGTTATTGGGCCAATGGATGGCTCCATGTGACTCGGTTGCACCCATCGTGAGATCAATAAGACTTCCACACAGTGACAGAAAATGACACAGTGACAGAAAATGGAGAAGGGATATGTTTGATCAACGTATTTTGCTATTAATCTGAAACAAGTTGGTCACGTCAAAAGAGTTGCTTAACTTTCCATTCTTGCGTTAGACTAAAAGATCATGACTAGATTCACACTGTTTGAAGGTCTGCATCGAGAGAGAGAGAGAGAGAGAGAGAGAGAGAGAGAGAGAGAGAGAACCGACACTCGAGTTGGTCATGTAAGAGGAGCTGTTTCCTTTTCTTGAAATGGCTAGCAAGACCTACTAACCAACATTCAAGATGATCATGTAACGAAGGCTACTTCTTTTTTATTGAGTTGCTTATTTATTATAATACTTACTTCGGAAGATGGTCTAATGGAGAAACAGCGTTTTAACGTGTGTGTGTGTGTGTGTGAGAGAGAGAGAGAGAGAGAGAAGACATTCAAGTTGGGAATGTAAGAAATGTTTCTTCTTTTTATTTTCTCATTTGCTCATAAATTGCATTTACTTGAAAGGTGAGTAATGGCTAGGTGTACAGTGTTTTGAACGTTTACCTCATGACAAAGAAAGGCAGAAGCAGAGGATGCTTTGCACATACTTCACGTCTCTCTCTCTCTCTCTCTCTCTCTCTCTCTCTCTCTCTCTCTCTCTTTGCACACATATATATATATATATATATATATATATATATATATATATATATATATATATATATATATATATATATATATATATATATATATATATATATATATATATATATATATATATATATAGTGTGTGTGTGTGTGTGTGATATGTTGTGTATATATGTGGCGCCACACCAGACTAACGTTCATATCTCTCTTGCCATGGAAACTCTAATACTTTCACATCCCATTGTACCCGTTCTCGTCCTCTTCATCTGCATTTTGTTGGCGCTATATCAATTCGTTCTCCAAACGTTCTTAAAGAGTTTTGAGCCCCAATTCTTCTCTAATCTTCAATCTTCCCCCGGTTTGCCAATTTGGATGTCGTCCACTGACATTACCGACATTGCACCTGCTGAGTTCATTGAAGGTTTGAGGCTGGATCATTACAAGTTTAGGTGGGAAACCAACAACAGAATCGATTGTGCCGTCTGTTTGCTGGAGCTGAAAGAAGGGGAAGATATCACAGTTCTCAAATGCAAGCATATGTTCCACAGGAATTGCTTACACAGATGGTTGGTTCATCGCCATTTCACGTGTCCTCTCTGCAGATCATGTTTGTTGCCGGAAAAAATGGCTTCCAAGCAGCAGTCGTTGCTGGAACAGCAAGAAGACGGGCTGGTTTTCCGAGTTCCCTCCTTTTATGGCAGCAGTCTTGATGCAATTTGGTGGTTCGAATGAGTAGCAATTACAAGGCAAATACGCATGACCAAATGATGGTGAAAGCAGCAGCATTCATGGTGTTTCATGATAAACAGCTTTGGTTTATATTCTTCATCATTTTCGTTTCAATCATTTTGACAGTTCACAAGAATAGTGCACAGTACAATGAGAAGCGTTCATATATTTCCTACGCTAAAAAACAGAAGTTGGTAGACATACAAACTATGTAGAATTTATCTGAAAGAAATTCAAAAGCCGCCCTGGATGCCACGATGAGGAGTTGCTTGATTTCAAATATTCCTGCAATCGATATACTTTAACATTATCCAGGATTTTCTGAGTTTTCATTGTCGTCCACTTTTCCTCTCAATTTCTGTGTAGCAACTGCTTATTTTGTAGGATTTTGGGAAACCTTGCTGTATTATACGCTTGTCCGCTACTCAGTTATTTCGAGCATTCAGAAAGATTTTTGGCCTTTGTGCATGCGTCTTTACCATACCATCTTGGTGATACCTTTACATCAGAGTTATGTTGTTCTTGCCCAGGAGTGCTCGCTATGAAATTTCAAATATTCAGAATCAGGTATCGAACTCATGACCTTTGAACTTGTGAATCGACCCCCTAGCCAGGTTGGTGCTCTGTAAATTGCATAAGTTTGGAACGGAAGTTAAAGCCATGAGAGAGTGATTACTGTAAAATGCAGGTCTTTGTCTCGATCCTTTTGTGGCATGTTAAGTGGGTCTGCGATTGAGAGCATGGATTGGGAAAACGATTCAATCCTCTGATATGGGATGCCGATTATCCACATCAAATCACGACCCTTCAACAGAGTGAATCAGGTGCATCTGGATGCAGTCAGCCGGTATTGCATTGTGTCCTCGTGTCATGTACTCTTGTATTTCGATTTGCGCTGGAGAATGCACAAAAATAATGCATCTTCCCTCATTGTGCTGCGTCACGCAGAGATTATATCCAAGCAGAACACTCATCGTATGTCAGAGTATTGAATCCCTTCCGGCCATGCTATCCATCGACGGGAAGCAACAGCATGTTGTTGAAACCAAACTTCTAAAAATATTTACTACTATTACAGAAATATGCTACCTTTTCTAATCACTTTCCACACTAAGTAGCCACAGCTTGAAGATGCAACATGAGGACTTCTTGGGAGATATTCTTGTCCAAGCGTTCTTAATTTAGGAGTGTGGATAGGAACTGACGTATCTATCTCCCATTCACATCTCAAGTGATGTAAAATACCCTTCGACAGTGTAGAGCGATAACCAATGTCTTCTCAAAAGGCCAAGGAGTAGGTGTTCAAGGGGATGATGACGGTGGGGGACCTACTTTAGGACAAAGTGAAGCATGTGTTTCACCGAAAAATATAGAAGAAATTATGGCTACATCAAAATACAAGTTCACCTCACCGTCAAAATAATCTTAGGTCCTACAGTGAGTTGTCATCACAGTTTTGACATGCATCAGTGTCTCCAAACCCAACCCAAGTACATGAGTTTCTTAGTTTAATGAACCATAAGAGAAAGCCTAACTTTTTTTATTATTTGTTTTGGTTGGTGATGTGCAAATGAAGGAAAAGAGAGTGGCTTGCACGCCAAATGGGACAGAGGATACCTTGTTTCTTTGGGCTAGCCATCCTTGGTGAAACTGCCAACATCCCCCCTTTCTTCTTTAAGTGGTTTTTCGTTTTGTTGGCTTAAACATTCAAAGTTTCATGTTGTTTGAGAGATCTTAGAGTGCCTATGTTAAACAAATATGTAAATGTACTGGCCTTTGTTTAAAAAAAAGTATAATTTTTCTTTTAACATATTTCTTTTTCTTTTAACATTTTTCTTTTTCTTTTTAACTCCACCCATGTAAGGGATCACCTTTGCATGGCTAGTCCCAAGCCTAGATAAAGGAGGAGGCGATCCCATCTAGTATGGGAAAAGGCTTAGTAGTTGTTAATGTTGTTTTTCTTTTTCTTTTTGGAGAGAAAAAGTAAATATTGATTAGCATATAGAAGAACATTCAAGCTATAGCTATGACACAGAAACATTTCTATAAAGGTGCTCACCCGTGTTGGACAGTCTAATACTCAACACTCACACTTCTTGTGTTCATCCCTAACAATTTCAAATAGGTTTAAGAAAATATCTTAACTTAGTTTAACGCTATGTTAAATATGTTAAAGGGATACTTCATGCAAACACAAACAAATTATCATTTTATTAGTGAATAAACTTATGGAAACTAAGGTTACTTTTTACTATCATTTCACTAATGAACAATAACTTTTATATGTGACACACACATTATATATATATATATAATGATAGATCAATAACTCGCACTTCCAGGGTACAACCCCAGAGACCTTTTTCCCTTTATGGTCTTCAAATTTTTGCAACATGAGCATCGAGTTCTAATCTTCGTGTTCACAGGGCAAGTATGCACAGATTCAACTGATCTTCCTCTCTGCTGGTCAATGTCAATAGCTTTCATTCATACACGGGTCTTCACTTGAGAGGAGGCATTCATTGGTAGTTTTTTTCGGGTTGTAGAAGTTCCGGTGAAAACCCACTAGATAGAAATGAGAGATGAGAAAAGGCGTTACCCATCCATAAACATAAAACACTGAGACTGCCATCATTGTTCACTGGATCCTTTCCCTTCAGCCTTATGGGATGTTCAACCGATCTTGTCAAGATTGTTGAATTGAATTGTTCTTCAAAATCTTTCAGAGACCCACCCACCACAAATTGAATGGACTCCCTTGTTCATCAAGGGTTATAATCACATAAAAGCTGGCAATTTTCCCTTTTCAGAAAACTTTCCCTAGGGATGCTTGCGTTACTTGGGGAAGAGTCACATGCATGGATGAATTTGATGTTCTAACAATAGTCAAACAATATTATATTTGTTCCCTCGATGTTATATTGCCTAAAGAATGTCATAACTAGATAATATCACGCACAACAGTACCCACTAACTGATTCTAGCAGCTGAACGTCCCCTAACTGATATTCTAGCAGCCGAACGTCCAATTGAGAGGAATATTTTACCTAAATGTTTGATCATTGCACTCTTAAAAAGTTAAAAAAGAACTAAGCCTTTTTCCAATAAATCTTTTCTAACAAACAGTTCTCTCAACATAAACTAGAATATACTTAATTGTTTTCTTCAACAATTTTTGTAATCTGCCTCTCTTCCTTTTAACATTTTAACAGCCTAGTTTCATTCTTAAAAAGTTGTATGACAGTATATTTTGAGTCCCTACGGAGTCCAAACTTTGGGATGTAAGTTTGTTGCGCAAACCCCTTTCTCAAAATGCAGAAACAATTCATACATTTTACTGCTCTCACCGAGCCAACACTCACCTTGACCTCGGACTGCCTAAATCTCTTAAAACGCTGATTAGATTTCAAATATGAATTGCACTCTGACTTTTCTTTTTACATTCATAAGCAACCCATGTTACGAATTAGATGCCATATACTTCAATGTTGATCTTCACTAATCTCAGCTCGGCTAAATTCATCCAAGCAGACAGATTTAACAGAAACAACTCGCCAGATCGAGCATCATTCAAACTTGTTCACGAGATGATGGCATACCTAAAGCCCTAGATGTCAAGACGCAGAGACGAGGAGCAACCAGAACGTTTCAACAGAGAAGAGTAACAACATACCCGGTAAAAGAGATAACCTTTTAATGCCAGACATTCCATTGCGCAATTTAGCAAATCGGCAATCTAGAAACATTAAAAAAGACTTCTAGCTATTATCAACAAGTAATAAAGCGTGTCAAAAGTAAAGCATAAAATTCTACGACAGAAATGGGAACCGATTCCGATTGGCTCCGCCGCTTCACACGCCTACCTGAAAGACGTCTAGACAATTTCCACCATGAAAAACGGCTACCTACTTATATAGGAGTATTCTGCTTTGCCATTAGAACCATGAAACACGATGCCGTACATGACCATAGCTTTTCTGCGACACAATACACCACCGCAATTAGCCAAGAAAATCAGTGCATCTGAGTACCACAACGGAAATCCAAAGCATTAGCTCAACAGCAGGGCACTCTAGCACCATTGTTAAGGTGGGGAGTTCAACTCCCGGAGTGTGCATGTGCAGGTGCGTTGGGCTTCGTCCTCCTCTTCTAACCAAAAAAAAAAACATTAGCAACTTGGCAATACAGCCACCACTACCATAAGGAACTGAGCTGCAACCCACCACCAACCATCTTCTGCTCATCCATCGCTACCACAACGTATCATAAGAATCACCAAGGCGATTACCCACCACCGACAATCATCTTGCACCCACCAATACTGGTTACCAGCATTGCAACCCCAAGGATTAACCGCCCACATATTCGGACATATAAATACATCCGGAAGATGCTATCCATTGTTTGGAAGCACTAAATACAAGCAAGCCCAAGCAGGGCTGTCTTTTTACAAAGTTCACCAATGACAGCAGCTATGAACCCAAACATCTTCAACCAACCACTAACCCATTTTTCCAGACCATGTATCATCTTAGTTCTTTATAAAACAGAGTTGCATCTGAAGCTCAAGTTCAGAGAAACAGAAGGCTGATAATCTTTCCATTATAAATTTAATGATAAATAAATTTTGGGAAACCACTGACTATATGGGAGCCCTCAGAGAACTCCGCTTGCAGGTTAAAGGTGCCTTAAAATTGTCAAAACTCGTCCTCTTCCAACAAACCAAGTTCCATAATTATTCGTCCTCTTCCAAGAGACATAGACACATACATACATATACATATATATATGTATATATATATATATATATATGTGTGTGTGTGTGTGTGTGTGTGTGTGTGTGTATGTATGTATTAGTGTATCACAATATACGACAAAGCAAATCAATTTTCTGCAAAAACAAGTCTTGAGCAGTATGCAGAAACCTTTCAAAGAGATGTATGCGGAACTTGCAACAGATATGCATCTGACAAGTTCTCAAGCAAGCAGATGCCAGAAGAACTGAATGCAGCAGTTGATCAGGAAAGTTGGACTCAGAAAGACCAAAATGGCTCAAACTCGTACATCATAAATTTCTTATCCAATTACTGGATTCAGTTATGATCGAGTGAAGCCACAAGAATGGATGCTAGAAAATTTAGACCATTATTTGTGCATCTACTCAACAAAAGTTGAGAGCATTAGAAACTCATGGAGCAAAGGAGATTTCAAAATACTTTTTCAATCTTGAAGTAAATCATTTGTCATGTAGAACAATAGAAAAAGGAGTGTTTTTCCAAAATAACCACACAAAAGATATTATTTTACTTGCAAAGTCTCCAAATAAACAACCTGCAATGGAAACAAAAATTCCAAGCTATTTCATCAATAAGCACTACATTGAGCTGCAACGGAAACAACCTGCAATGATGGTAAGAAGGATGCTAATAAACAAATCCAGGAAGAAGCATAATGAATCAATAGCCACTTCACATCAGGCCAAGACCCTGCATGTACATCCACATTTTCTACATCCCGCTACTAGAATATGTATCCGCGAAGTCTACTGCCAGTAGCAACATGCACACATTAATATCAAAACCATGAAAGAAATGTATGCCGAAATGGAAAATTATCAAAGTAAGGACCAGATAGAAGGTCAAAATCATGTGTGAATACAAACACAAATAACCCCGCATCGCATCATGAAGCAACTGAAACTGAAACCACTTTTTAAAGGTCTGAAATACTAAAATCTAAATCTGAAGATTCTTAAACTGAAAACTAATTTATATGGTGTTTAGTAAACTTCATACTTCATAGGTAAAAATACCAGAGGTCCTTTATCAAAAGGCTATAACACGCCTAAATTCCAAATCTCTCATTACACCAGTTGTGCTTCATCAGAAGCAATAAAAGTCGCATTTTCATGAAGGCACGAGATCAGAAACTTGAGGAGAATCATCTGCCCAAAAATTTAGGGATCCGAACACCCATGACAGATCTGCACAATGAATAAAAAAATAAAGCAGCAATTTTATAAAAGATAGTTCCTTGTTTCTTAACACAACAAGAAATTCCACATGGTGTAAAAGAACTAATTAAACAAATTTATGATTTAGAAATAAGATATCATAAATTGCTGCTTCCAGAGATTGAAATCATCATTATTTTAAACATTTAGCAGAAATATTTGATACAGCATTTTGCAATCAGGTAGCTATGACAAAGTTCAGTTTTTGTTTTCCCTTTCTTTTGGTTACAAGTGGGAAGGCCAAACCCAGATATGCACACCCCAGGTATTTAACTCACAATCTGCAACAGGTGAGTTGAGGCCCCTAGCCAGGTTAGCTATCACTTAGGGTGCAGACAAAGTTCAGGTATGGTGGGCCTATAGATTTCACAAATGCAGAAACAGTTGCAAAACTACATTTTCAAGCATCAAATGTCAAGCTCTAGAGACTCCAGCCATGAAATCATATGAATGAAATACTAATTTGCTGCCACCATCCACATAATCTAACTAAAAAGATTAAGAATGGACACATTTCACAGGAAATTTTAGAGCTGAAACTGCTTAATGGAAAACATGTAAACATGAAAGCGTTTCTATTTATAATTGTATTAAAAAATTAAAACCAGAAAATGCAACACGACTTTTCTTCAAGAATAGCTACGTTTCAATTCAAGAAATAAGTAAATCATTAGATGCATAGCAAAACAGAATATCTTGAACCTGAAAATTCTGTCTGTGTTTGAAAAGTTACAAAGCATGCCCATCTTCCTTCGGTATGTATGTCCATTTCAAAAGAAAAGGCGCACAACCATAGGGCATCTCTTGATCCAGACAGTTCTGATTTTCTCCACGCATTCCACCTTTTATGAACACTTATCATCACTAATGAAAGTCAAATAGGGCCCCAAACATTCATGTTTTTCCACAGAAACCATTTGGAATTGTTCATAAGCAGTAAAACCGAAATGTGTAACTTTCACTGTTGCTAAGTGCTGACATAAGAAACACCCCTTCAAAAAGTAATTTACTTTTAAAGTATGGTTACTATAATGTCATAATCTAAACTGCACTACATTCTGTGTCCCACTTGAATCATGTTGACTGTGTGGATGTTACACAGTGATATACCTGACCACAGCTCTCTCATGATCTAATAAAGGTATATTTTACCAGAAACTCGTTAGATCCACCACCTTCCTACCCAAAGGTGAAACCCTGCCATGTGTACTTTAGAAGAATAATTCAGCATGTTTGTGTCCAAAGCATGACAATGTAGCATATAAGAACTATAACAGGAACATAAGGTGCACTACAATCACTAAGCAAAAAGTAAAATATTCAGTCAAAGTTGCATCCTTTTAAACAAAGAATAAGCATGGCAATATACCATAAAAGAATTATACCAGGAATATTAACTGCAGTACAATCCCTATCCCAAATGTAAAATATTTAGTCAAAGTTTCATTCTTTTGAACAAAAGATAGAGTACCTCATCAATGAGACAACAGCCACCTATGAAGAAGTACAAAGGATACCATCATTGTCATATAACACAAACCAATCTTCATCAAAGTTTGGGAATTAATTGAAAAATAATGCAAGTAACAATGCATTTCATCAGTAGGGATTTCGGTTATGCACAACAGGAAACCCACTTAAATGTTCAATGTGAGTGGAAGTGTTTATAGCCCACCTATGAAGAAGGACAAAGGATACCATCATTGTCATATAACACAAACCAGGTATTCAACAAAGTTTGGGAATTATTTGAAAATTAATGCAAGTAACAATGCTTTTCGTATGTAGGGATTGTGTTTATGCACAACAGGAAACCCACTTAAATATCCAATTTGAGTGAAAGTGTTTATAGCCTCAGAAAACGAAAATGAATAAGAACTGTAGAGTATCAACAGCAACAACAACAAAGCATTTTCCCATCCTAGGTGGAGTTGGCTACATGGATTCATGAATTCTTTGTTTCCATAGAGTTCAATCGGGGGCCATGCTAACACTTACAACTACAACAACAACAAAGCCTTTTTCCATACTAGATGGATCGGCTACATGTATTCTTTGTTTCTACATAATCCTATCATAATTTGTAGAATCCATAGTAGATAAGTCCGACAAAGTTTTACGCTGGCTGTCACAAGCCTAACGCAACCCTCCTCCTTCATCCGGGCTTGGGACCGGCCATGCAAGGGTGATCCCTTACATGGGCGGAGTTGGCCATGCTAACGCTTATCCCAACAAAAACAAGATCATTCTTTAATATTTTCTTCCACCATTTTTATAGTCTTCCTGTTCCATATTCACCGTATAGTTTCTCAACCTTAATGGAGCTTCGTTTGGTATCTTTCCACATGTTCAAACCATCTTACATGATTTTCTCTTATTTTATCATATATTGGTAATAACCGTAATATGGTATCATTCCCAATTGGTCTATGATGATCTCGTTAGATAAGATTGTAATATAACTCATCCATATCTGCATTTTTATTGTCACGGAAACTTTTGCGCATGTTGGTGATTGACTGTCCAACTCTAGAGTATCTAGCTCAACTCAAAATCCTTAATGCATGTAATATGTGGGTGTGTAGAGAACAACTCATATTAAAAAATAAGGCATCACAACTACCAATATTTAAGAGAAGGCAAGCGTCCAGTAGTATTCACCCCATATGGCCCCACAAACTAGATATAGGCGGCTTCCTCAAAGGTAATTTAGGGAGTCCAGTCCAAGTATGAATATCACTCCTATCAACACTTCTCTAATCATCACGATGAAAACGTTCACCATTAGCTGTGTGATATTAAAAGTAGCAGAAAATAGCAAAACAAGTACAGGAAAGAATGTACCCCAATATACAAGCATATCACATGCCCACCGTGTGTGTCTGAGCGGAACAAAACAGCATCCAAGACTAATGCTATACTTTGCGCTTCTGAAAGAAATCAACTTAGAGGGCAGTGCTTACCTAGTGCCCCAAGTAAGGTGGCACACTGCCCATAGCAGCTCCTGCTGGTGGCCATCTCCCCCCGGATGATTGTGCAGCGTTCTGATACGGAAGTGTCTGGTTTCCGTACACATTTGCACCACCCCCAGGCTGGCCACCATATCCTCCCGTTCCGTGAGCAGCATTTGGTGCCAATGGAGCTGGGACCGTCTGGTTGAAAGCGGAGGCCAAGCTCGGATTGAGCGCTGGGTTTAATGAAGCAAGAACATTTGTCAAGCCGATTCCTGCACCTTGGGTCGTCAAAAGCGCTGTCAAAGCCTGGCCAAGTGCCGGGTTGAGCGGCACCGGATCTGCCGCAGGGACGACTGCCTGGTTAAACCCTAAACTTCCACCATCCATCAGATGTCCACCCCCACCTGGGCCGATGCCCGCCCCGTGCAGAAGTCCTCCGGTGGCGTTATCATTCTTACGGAAACCGGAATGACTTGCGCCCTGGTAATTCGGCTTCCACGGCTTCGGACCATCGATCGCCTTCTGGCAATGCAAGACATGCCCCTCGAAGTTCTTGTGCGGGTCCTCCAGCGCCTTCTTCGCACTCTCGATCGTCTTATAGACAAAGAGAGTGAAGCCCTTCGGCTTCCCTGTCTGCTTGTTCAGGCCAAGCGGACCCTCCACGATCTCGCCATACTTGCTGAAGAACTGAAGCAGTCTCTGCGGATCGATGTCCGCAGAGACGTTGCTCACGTAGATCTTCCTCTGCGTGTACTCGGAAACCGGAGGTGTAGCCGGCACCGGCCCCGCGGAGGCAAGCTGGCATGCAGTCATGCGGCTTCCGATCTTCTTCTGCGGCTGCTTGAGCGCCTTCTGGGCGCCGGACCGGTGCTTGAAGAGGACGAACCCGTAGCCCTTCGACTTTCCCGTCGCCTTGTCCATAACGGCGTTGCAGTCTTCGATCTCGCCGTACTTCTTGAAGAAGGCCGTCAAGGTCTCGGCCGTGGTGTCCCAACCGAGGCCGTGGACGAAGATCTTGCGATGAGCCGTATCGACATCGGCGATCTTGTTGATGCCATCTAGGACGTCGGGATGCTTGACGGCCGCATCGCGGAGGAGATCCATTAGCTGGTCCTTACCGAAGGGCTCCAGAAGCTTCCGGACATCGTCGGAGTCGTCCTCTTCTTCTGATCCGTCCCCTTCTCCTGATCTGTCTTCACTTTCTTCCTCCTTCCCGTCCTCGCCCCCGACCTCGTCCTGCGAGGCAGCGACTTGATCGACTTCCTCAGCGTCCTGGCTCACCGGAACATCCTGTGATTCATTCACCGGCTCTTCGGGCTCCTCCGTGGGCTTTGTCTCCGCCTTTCGCTTCTTCGCCATGAACGGTAGGAAGTCACGCGAGAGAGAGAGGAATTATCAAACTAGGGTTAGGTTTCGACCTATATTTTGGTGATCCCACGAGTAACGACGACTGGTGAGCTTCGTGGTGCACCAGGGAGGTCTTTCCTTGACTATTTTGCCCCAGGGTGTTACTTCCTCATTACGCACGAAGAGGGTTGAACTCACAAGTCCAAGGTTATGAATTCGATAGCTGAGGTGTGCAACAGACTTGTAAAAAGAAAAAGGAATTAACCTCATCAAGGCGTATCACCGCAAGAAGACACAGAATGACACGACGACACGAGAGCAATGTCATATGGTTCTCCGACGTCATTAATAGATGCGTGAACTTAGCAGCAAGTTATGCTTGTTGAGTTTCAGTTCCTATAAAACTAGCATAAGTTAGATCATTTTTATTATTTTTTTAATTAATTTCTTTCAAATCTTTTTGTTACTGTCTTTCTATATATTCAAATCTTCATAAACTATTTTGTCTTTTGGCTCTTTTTTATCATTGAAACTGTTTTCTCTCTTTTTTATTATTGACACTTTTTTTTATCATTGATGTCACTCCCAACTGGAAAACAGGTACCACAAGATGGTTTTTACACGAAAACACCTGCTTTACCATTAATAACCCTGCGACTTGACCTCCCTGTCTTGAAATGAACCCTGCTCACCTGCTTTACCACAAGATGGTTTTTATCATTAACATGAAAGGTTCGAACTTGAAGTGATTGAATTTAAATCTGTTATTAATCAAATCCGATCGTTCATTCCAACATTATTCTTATATACAATGAAGCCGAGGGGAACCATAAACTCCAAAGCAAAACAAATTGTGAGGACTTTTACAAAAAGAGTAGGAAAAAGCATCGGAATGATTCAAAAATCAAGTCCCCCTTTCAGACTTGGCTTTTGCAGCACCAGTTACTCTCCTAGCTCCCCCACCACGCCGATGCCACTTGTGCCTTCGGACGGCCCCAGAGATTCGCGGCCATCTCTGTCATTCATGGAAGTGCCATTAACGGTAGACTCTTTTGTTGCCTTGAACCTAGATTTGAAATCCGCCAAGGAACGGAACTCTTCTCTTAGCAACTTCTCCAGCTCAGGGTGCATCTTCAGGGACCTCTTGTCCTTGCGGAAATGGTGAAATGCCCTGAAACGTTTCAAGATACCACTCAAGTCATTGTCCAAATGAGAATTCCTTGAAGATAAGATTTATATTCAGATTCAGATGAAATCAAGGGCCAAGAATAATTGCGTGCCCTTGACAGGCTACCTTTTTGCCCCATTGACACGAAGTGTCAGTAGACACAGGTTTAGTACGAACCAATTGATGCGCAAAAGCAAACAAGACCCTTGAGCATGCTGAGGTGATAAAATAGAACATGACAACATTTGGAAAAGCAAAGAGGGCAATATGACTTGATGCCTCGACAGAAATCATGGTTTCGTGGAGCGTGTTTGGCGATCCAATAAGGTTCTCCGTAAGGAAACTTGGCTCGGAGTCTGGGCTTAGGCCCAGCACCTGAACACATTCTGAACATTCAGCCATTAAGCCGTACATGTTGTGATATTAAAATTTAAAACTTCAAAAACCGTATACAAGGAAGAGCACGCACTGACAAGAGTTATGATAATCATTACCAATACTTCTCAAGGCCATAAAGATTCCCCTTGTGGTAGAAGTGAAGCGTCAGTTTTTCAAAATCGTTGTAGAGCCCTCCTTTGAATTTCTTCTCCAATCCATAACTGAAACAGACAAATGTGAAAATTCAATTATCACAATCCACATTCTTTGTGACAAATTGGCAATAATACAATCACATCCTTGACAATGTTCGTAGATCAGATCATGAAAGCACAACACAGATTGATGAAAGCATATCTAACTAAAGCTGAAGTGATGGAGGGACATTTAATCTCACATATATGCATGCATTGCAAGCGCAAGCGCACGCACACACACAGAGAGTACCTATAAAACCTGAAAAGGCACTCAGCTCCATAATTGTAATTAGCAACTGCATCTTCTAGTGCTAACTTCCGAAATTCGTTGTACATGGAGCGATTAAAATGATCTCGCAAGAAGTAGGACCAGAATCGATACAATGTATTCATTTCCTGCACAAACCATAAAACCCCTAACCAAGTTAGCGAAAAAATATAGAGAGAATGAACACCAAAGGTTTAAGCGATATTTTAATTCAGTTCAGGAATATTCATCCTCCAACTTGCGTATCTGCAACCAAGATAAGTGAATTGGGCATCCATTTGCAAAGAATTCCAGAACTAGAAGTGTTGATATCCTAAACGATCCATGTTTCTGTCAATTTTTCCTGCCGTTTCTAATGTGTTTATTATGCATCGATATTATGCTTTTATATGTAAATCAAAGCATAGTAGGGCTTGTTGGAGACAATTAACTCTTTTACATATTGGATCAGGAAACGTACGTCATCTCTTTTACTTATTAGGAGTAAATTAGTCTTTCAAATTATAAACCATTATATATATTAACCCTAATTGTAATCTTTTCTTTAAGTGAAATAAAGAGAGAGAGCGGACAGCTGCACAAGAGGGAGGCGTTGCTCCCTTGCATGTTTTTGATATTTTTATGTTTTGGGTTGTTTACCAACATATGATATCAAAGCCTAATCTCCATAATTAGGGCATTTTTTCATGATTCTACCGCAGTTTCCAACTAGAAAAGGAGTGTAGGACAGTGTGAATCAATTACAGTCTACAAAAATTTGAATCAAGTCAGTTTTATCTACAAGAATAGTTGTCAAGAAAAAAAAATCTAGAAAAAGAAAAGTATTACGTCTGATAAAGGTAAAATGGTAGACGGGAGAAAATGTTATTTCAAAAAAGGAAGAAGGATTTCAAATTACAAACGTCAAATTAGATCGTAGAAATTACCTTCAATGGGTCATATCGATTGATCTGATTGTTATGGCAAAGGAGCGATGGGATTATTTGACTAGAGACATTCTCACTCCCCACTTAACTGATCCTTCGTACTCTAAATAGCGTAGGAAAAACGTCCTAATAAGTGCATGGCTCATTTAGTCCATGACATCATCTATTGCAAGTGCCTTTATGTTTTAAGAATCATCCAAAAACATTTAGGCACCGGTTCATGATGCTTACGCGGAGAAAAAGAATATTGCAAAAGTGTATGAGATTATAGAAAGAATTCGCAAATGCATAAAGGAGGAATATCAATAAATGACTACTATGCAGAACTTCGTGGTTTATGAAAAGAATTACAATACTACTCAAAGACCAAATGTCAAAGTTCAAACAAGTGAGCTTGAAGAACAAAAAGTGTTTGATCTTTTATAGGGCATCTCTTTAGAATACGAGGCAGTTAAAAACAATATCTTAAGTAGAGAATAACTTCTTTCATTGAGTACAATATACTCCTTACTACTACGAGAAGAGGATAGAAGATGTTTAGAGAAAGAAGAAAAAATAAACCAAGAGACAACTGCTTTTGTGGGAAAAAATATACCTAATTATTCATAATCCCGTGGCAGAAGAGGTTATGGAGGTCGTGGTAGAGGTTGGTTCCAATCCACTCCACATGATAAGGATAAGTTGTGTTGTTCACATTGTGGAAAAACCCGACATACAAAAGAAACTTACTGAGAACTCGTGGGCATACCCAACTATTCAGAACAGACCGAACATAACATATTTCAGTGATTAAGTTGAAAGACAAAATCGAAAAACTAGACTAAGTTCATTGGCTAATATGAAGAAGGAAATCGAAGAATTTAAGTGAGACTAATTGAATCACAATCTACATCTACATCTTCGACTGTTGATTCCCAAGCTACTATGGCATATCCTTTTTCATTCATGCCTTCTGATAATTCAATTATTCCTAATTCAAGAATATGGATAGTTGACTCACACGCAATGGATCATATGGTTAACCGTCGAGAATATTTCTATAACTATTAGTTGATTCATAATAGGGTTGGCATTAAGGTGAATGATGGGTCTAATACTCCTATGTCTAATACTCCTATTGTAGGAAAAGAAAGTATATTCACTGCTTTTGGGACTCTTAAAAATGTTTTTCATGATCCCACTATTTCAATCAATCTCTTATCAGTTTATGCTCTAACACAGGACTTGGATTGTGTCTACTACTACTACAACTACAACTAAGCCTTTTCCCATACTAGATGGGGTCAGTTACATGGATTCTTTGTTTTTTTTGTAGAATCCATGTTAAGTCCGACAAAGTTTTATGTTGGCTGTCGGAAGCCTAACACAACCCTCCTTTTTTCGGGCTTGGGACCGGCCATGCAAGGGTTATTCCTTACATAGGTGGAGTTAGGACTTGGATTGTGGGGTCACCTTTAATTCTATGTGTTGCACTTTTCAGGAACCCTGGGAACGGGAAGGATCTTTGGTTAATGTAGCTTAAGGAGAGGACTTTACTTTTATGAGGAAATGACTAGGACGACTATTAGTCTACTCTAACTACAAAAGGGGAGAAGAAAGAACATATATTACGACATCGACGATTGGGCCATTTACCTATTTCTAAGATTAGAATTTTATTACCTTATTTTTGAGTTGTAATAATTTGTTTTTGCAATGTGACACTTGCCAAAAGTCCAAACATCATCGTGCATCATTTCCTTTGAATGAAACTAGAGCTTTGAAACCATTTTAAATTGTCCATGTTTGGGGCCCATGTTCTATTACATCATTCCATGCTCATAAATACTTTATTTTTTCATTGATGACTCTATTAGATTTACTATGATTTACCTTATGAAGACCAAAGATGAAGTGAAAAATATTTTACCTATATAATGCAAATTTATCCATACCCAATTTCAGGTGCCAATTCAAGTCATTCGTACCCAATTTCAAGTGCCAATTCAAGTCATTCGTAGTAATAATAGAGGGGAGTATACGTCTCAATCACTACATTCTTATTTTCAAAGTCAAGGAATCTTACACCAAAGATCTTGTTCTCATTTCCCAAAACAAAATTGAGTCTCTTAAAGAAAAAATAGACATATTTTAGAAGTTGCTTATTGGGTACAATGTTCCTAAATTTTATTGAGGAGAAGTTATCCTAACCGCAGTATTTCTTATAAATTGCATGCCCACTAGAGTCCTTAATGGTGATTCACCTTTCCATGCCTTATGTCCTAAACAAAAAGACAATTCCAAGTACCTCTTAAAGTATTCATATACACCTGTTTTGTGCACATTCATAGCGGTTTTAGAGATAAATTAGATGCTAAAGCTATTAAATGTATTTTATTGGGTTACTCTTCAACTAAAAAAAAGGTACAAATATTATGATCCTGAAAAAAGAAAACTATATGTTACAATGGATGTTACTTTCCATGAAGACTATTGTTTTATGGTGGTAATGAAAACCAATCATCAGACCAGCCTCCTTCGATTGTACTACCGATTCCACAATTGGAAGAGCCTCACAAGGTTGAAGTGGAAGAAGAGACTTCTGAAAAAGAAGATGACAAACATATTCAATAAGCGAAAGAAAGATATTCCTCCCAAATCCTAATGCTACCCTATATTAGGGTTCTCACCCCGAATCAACTCCTATGGTAACTCATTCAATCATGTCTAACGATTGTGATAATTTACCTATACACAAGATGATTTCATATACTAATTATCCAAAAGAGTGTCAATTATTTGTGATGAATGCAGATAAATATCTATATTCTCAAAACATTTGAAGAGGTCAAACAAAATTCAGATTGGAGAACAACTATGAAAGAATAAATTGCAACATTAGAAAAGAATCAAACTTGGGAACTTTCAGATCTACCACTAAAAAGGAATATTATGGGCTGCAAGTGAGTGTATACAGTAAAGTTTAAGGTTGATGACAAATAGAAAGATACAATGTGAGATTAGTAACTAAGGGCTATAGTCAATCATATGAAATTAACTATACAGAGACATTTGCTCCTATTGCAAAAATGAATACCATTAGAATCCTCTTAAGTGTATGTAGCAGTTAATCAATGATGGGAACTATGACAACTGGACGTGAGAAATGCATTTCTTCAAGGAGATCTTACTGAGGACATCTACATGAACTTACCTCTAGGATATTATCAAGGGAAGATATCATCAAAGGTATGCAAACTAAAAAAATCTATTTATGGTTTGAAGCAACCTAGAGTTTGGTTTGAAAAGTTTAGTAATGACATTCTTGGTTTGGGTTTCACACGAGCATTAGTGATCACACTTTATTTATCAGGCAGGACAAGAAGACTATTCTCTTAATTGTATACGTTGATGACATTATTATTACTGGTGATGATCGGGAAGGAATTACTTATTTGAAAAAACAGCTACTTGCTTTATTTAATCTGAAAGACCTAAGAAAATTATACTATTTTTTGGGGATTGAGATTTCGAAGCAAGGGTTGTTTGTCCTTAAGTCAAAGAAAGTATATCCACGATTTATTGGAGGAGACAATGATGGAAGATTGTCAGGTATGCTCTATTCCCATTGAGATTCAAAAGGAAGCTATTGGAAATTCTAATTAACCCTACGAAGATGTAGGGAGATATCAAAAATTAGTGGGAAATTGATATATCCCACAATTACCAAACCCGATGTAAGTTTTGCAGTCAGCTATGTTAGTAGATGGATGCATTCAACGTCAAGACACCATATGAATATTGTATTTCATATAATCATATATATGAAATCATCTATTACCCACAGGTTATTGTACTCTCCATATGGATCAATTGATATTGAGATTTTTTCATATACTGATTGGGTATGTTCCACCGATGACACTTCAGGGTATATTGTATGTTTAGGAGGTAATGTTGTTTCATGAAAGAGCAAGAAACAGTCTATTGTGGCTAGATCAAGTGCATAGGCAAAATATCGTGCTATTGCTCTTGGTATGTACGAGGGTTTATGGATAATATCATTAATAGAGAAAATTGATTTTGGAAGAAACACTTTGATTAATTTTTTTACTGATAGTAAGGTAGCTCTTCGTGTAGTAGACATACAACGATATGGTGACCGAATCATGACGTTGAAATTAGTGTTAGGAGCAGAGGTTTTGAATATAGTTTGTGCTTACGCACCCCAAGTAGGACTAGAAGATAGTATAAAGACAGTTTTTTGGGAAGAGTTAGATAAGGTGTTTCAAAAGATTCCACAAAGGGAGATGATTTATTTAGGAGGAGATTTAAATGGACATGTTGGTAAAGAGGCATTAGGATATCAAGGGATTCATGGAAACTTTGGTTTTGGGGATATAAACGAGGAAGGTAGGGAGGTTTTAAATTTTGCTATGTCATTTGATCTCTTTGTAGTCAATACAATCTTCAAAAACGAGATGAACATTTAATTACTTATAAGAGTGGCTTATCACAAACACAAATTGATTACTTTATTTGTCGAAAAAAAAGATAGAGCGTGTTGTAAAGATTGTAAGGTAATTCCAGGAGAAAGCTTAACCACCCAACATCGACTTTTAGTTATGGATTTACAAATAAAAAAGTGGACAAAGAAGAAAAGAGTGCATCGAGCTATTCGGACTAAATGGTGGAACCTCAAAAGCGAGAAAGAAGATATATTTAAACAGAAAGTCCTTCGAGGAGATGTTTGGAATTATGTTGGCACACCCTGTAATATGTGGAACAATATGGCTATACATATTAGGAAAGTGGCGAAAGATGTGTTAGGGGTATCTAAGGGAGGTGTACCGGCACAAAAAGAAGCTTGATGGTGGAGTGAAGTAGTACAAAATAAAATCAAGGCAAAGAGGACATGTTACAAATTAAATTATGCTAAGAAAACTAGTGAAACTTTAGAAGCTTATAAGAAAGCAAAGAAGGAAGCGAAAAAGGCCGTTAGTGAAGCAAAAGCTAAGATTTGGGATGACTTATATAAAAAACTCAACTCAAAAGAGGGTGAAAGAGATATTTTTAGGATAGCTAGGGCTAGAGATAAGAAAACTAAATATCTTAATTATGTTAGATGCATAAAAGACGAGGATGAAAAAATTCTAGTGGCAAATGATGATATAAGAAATAGATGGAAAAACTATTTTTGTAATCTTTTTAATGAAAATAAAGATGTTAGTATTAGTTTAGGAGATTTAGCCAAGTCAGAAAAGTATATAAACCACAATTTCTACCGACGTATTCAAAAGAATGAAGTCAAAGAGGCTCTTAAACATATGAAGAGTGGTAAATCGGTAGGACCAGATAATATTCCTATAGAAGTTTGGAAAATACTAGGAGAAATAGGAATCACTTGGCTCACAAGGCTATTTAATGAAATATGAAAAAACCAAAAGATGCCCGAGGAATAGAGAACAAGTACACTTATACCCATATATAAGAACAAGGAAGACATTCAAAATTGTGTGAATTATCGAGGTATCAAGTTAATGAGTCATACTATGAAATTATGGGAAAGAATTATCGAACGTAGGTTAAGACAAGTATCAAGTACAACACAGAACCAATTTGGATTTATGCCAGGCAGATCTACTATTGAAGCGATTCACCTTTTGAGACGTCTTATGGAACATTTTAGAGCAAAAAAGAAAGACCTTCACATGATATTTATTGATCTAGAAAAAGCTTATGATAGGGTACCGAGGGAGGTTCTTTGGAGAACTTTGGAAAAAAGAGGTATCCCATTGACATATATTAACCTTATAAGAGACATGTATGATGGTGCAAAAACATGTGTGAGAACTCATGAAGGAACGACAGACTTCTTTGAAGTTAATATTGGGTTACATCAAGGATCAACTTTAAGTCCATACTTATTTATAATGGTGATGGATGAGTTAACAAAACATATTCAAGATGAAGTACCTTGGTGTATGTTATTTGCAGATGACATTGTATTAGTGGAGGAGTCTAAGGAAAAAGTTAATAGAAAATTAGAACTATGGAGAGAAACATTAGAAAGCAAAGGCCTCCGACTTAGTAGAACAAAAACAGAATATATGGAATGTAAGTTTGATCATTTGGTTACTTCAGAGGACATAGAAATTAAAATTGGCACACATTGCATTCCCCAAAAGGAAAGTTTTAAATACCTAGGGTCAATTTTTCAAAGTGATGGAAGAATTGATGGAGATGTTACACATAGAATTAATGCTGGTTGGTTCAATGGAGAGGAGCATCAGGTATTTTTTGTGATAAGAAGATACCATTAAAATTAAAAGGTAAATATTATAGAGCAGCAATTAGGCCTGCCATGTTTTATGGTTCTGAGTGTTGGGCAGTTAATCATCAACATGTACAAAAGATGTCTGTGACAGAAATAAAGATGTTGAGATGGATGAGTGGTCATACAAGAAAAGACCGTATACATAATGAGGTTATTAGAAACAAATTAGGAGTGGCACCAATAGAGGATAAAATGAGAGAACATCGTTTAAGATGGTTTGGACATATAGAACGAAGATCAGAAGAAGAACCTGTAAGAAGGGTAGAAAAACTAAATTTGGAAAGTATTAAAAGAGGTAGAGGACGACCACAAAAGTGTTGGAAAGAAACAATAAAGAATGATCTAGCTTATTGGGAGTTAACTGCTAACATGGCACACGATAGGGATCTGTGGAAACAAAGAATGCATGTAGCCGACCCCGTCTAGTATGGGAAAAGGCTTAGTTGTTGTTGTTGTTGTTGAGTAAGGTAGCTCTTCAAATAGCCTCCAATCCAATCCTTAATGAGCAAAGTACATTGAAGTAGATTGTCACTTCATTCGAGAAAAGGTATACCAGAAAATATTCAATCTCATCCATGTCCGTTCAGAGAATCAGGTGGCAGATATTCTTACCAAACCAGTGGCTGCGATAGATTAAAGAAAGCTCTTTGCAAGTTGGGGATCTCTACTATTCAAGACTCAATTTGAGGGGGCATGTTGGAGACAATTAACTTGTATCGTTAATTTTTTGTTTTCGGTCGTTTGGCTCCTATTGGATCAGAATCTGATCCAATAGGAACCGTATGTCATCTCTTTTACTTATTAGGGGTAGATTAGTCTTTCATGTTATAAATCATTATATATAATAATCCTAATTGTAATCTTCTTTAAGTGAAATAAAGAGAGAGTGAACGGCTGCACAAGAGGGAGGCATCGGCTCTCTAATCACTTCAGTGATGGAGATTTGCATGTTTTTGATATTTTTATGTTTTTTATTGTTTACCAACACGACAAGTTGTGTCGAGATTAGAATGTTTTATCTACATTCCGTGACAAGTGAAAAATGAAAGACACTAGCACAAATAGTCATCACGTAGATAGAAAAAACACTGAAAGAGAATACATCCGAAAAACACTGAGCCTCCAGTCAATTTCATCTTCGAGTATTTGATAAATCAGTATACAAACATAGCCCCCATTAAACCTCCTGAAAAAGGTTCTCCCTCATGAAAACCTTCTAACTCTTCAAACATAAGCCAAAGGACGATATAAAAGCTCCGTTTACTTAAAAAGCATGTTTGCACAGGAGAGCAAAGTTCACACGTGCCCTTGTACCAAATGATTAGGCAAAGAACACAACCAAATCTCTTAGACCATAACGATACAAAGCAAGACTGACCTCACTCTGACCGATGCCGACTCTCTTACGTTCATTAAGGCAACCTTTGTAGTATTTGAAGTACCTACAGAAAAGAAAAACTATCAATCGAAAGTAAAAACAATAGAGCATATATTAAGCAACATTGCACCAAGATCCTCATCTGTAACCATCAGCCCTAAAATCAAGGCACATCAATCTGGAACTGGACTTACTTCTGCTGCTTGAAACTGTTTGCCTCCAGAAGCTGATGACTTGCATGCTGGAATGGAGGAAAAGACTTTGGTGCCGACCCAACAGGTGGGCTGGTCCCAGAACCCATACCACTTGATGGACCACCACCATGAGAAACGCTCAACTTTGAAGATGTCATGCTGTCACATAAAAATTGGCAAGCAAAGGGCATTAGAATGGTAAGTAAAAGGCAGTGATTGGATACATTAGAATACGGTGTGCATGGAAAAGAAACTCACCCAAAGCTCTCAGGAGGTGTTGACCCAAAGAAAAAGCCAACTGAATTGCTAGGGGGGCTTTCAGAAACAATACCATGTAGATTACGATGGCTCTTAAAACTACCAGGAAACAACCGCTGATTATGTTGAATATGAGACTTGTTTATGGCTTTATTTGCCCTCCTTCGGGCATTCAGAGGTCTGTCCTCATTGTTGTTGCTGCCACTAGAGACAGCACTAGACCTTGATAACAGTGACCCAGGAGTGGGGCCGCTAGGTTTAGAATCTTCATCTTTTATCTCTGAACCGGAGTCACACTTTGGAGCACAATCAGAGCGCTGAGCATGTAATTCCTGTTAATAGTTCAAACTGCTTAAAAGGACAGTTCCAGTGAGAATAAAAACAAGATAAGAAAATCTCCAACAGCAGTAATGCTTCACATTAACCTGCTCATAAAAATAAAGACCATCATCGATGGTAGTAACAAGTTCAGTTGCAATGTCCTTTGTTCCCCTCGCATCATGTTTGTCATCTCTGATATTCTGCAGTAAACAACAAGGCAACGTGTAAGAACATATTTACGACAAGAGGCATTCCTCTAGTTAGACGCAAGTACGGCTGCGTTAGGGAGCATATGTTTCTGGGCATATCAAAGGAACTGAAAGAGATACAAATGTACGGGTTGAAGTTTCAACAGAAAAATATTAATTAACATCATCTTTTGGAATCTAATGTATTACTCAAGCCTCCAACCCCTTTCAAATAAGGGTTTTGTTAGGAAAACTGAAGGGGATTAGATTATTAAGAAAAGAATGAGTTGGAAGGGGAAAAGAGTTACACAAACAAACATTCTTTTAGAAATCATTGCTGGAGCCTCTTGAAAAGAATCATTGCTTGAATTTTCATGTCACGAGGGCCATTCCAATTGCAGGACTTAAAACTACCTCCTCTCAAATGCAGTTGAAAAGGCATATTTCTAGGATTAGAGATGCCCAACAATGACGGCTTAATGCAGCAGCTGGGGCTCTGGGTACATCTGTTGGGACTTGAGAGGCTCAACATTAATCAGAAACATACATACATACATACATACACATATATGTGTGTGTGCCCAGGTGATCGATACTTTGCTCATTATTCAGGAGTGGTACTAAATGGTCTCAAACTATCAATCGTCAGCAACTTCTTAACAAGAACAACTCATCACAGATTGCAGTACACCCTAGAGGATGACTTAATTGGATGGTCCTCTAGTGCAAATACTGTTTTGAAAAAGTGGGAAATATCACATGGTACTACGTAGTCAGTGTCCCAGCTCAGTCCAATTTTTTCCACTTGTCATAGCCAGCCACCACTTAATGAAAAGTGAGAAAAGAACAGAAATGTTGATTGTCGTTGAACCAAGAAGTTAAGCAGCACTGGCCCTTACTATGCTTTCTGACCACAATTTTGCCTCAAACTACAAAGCTGCAGTCAATGATCACAACAGAAAATTAGTTGGGTGGTATATATATACTTCAATGTTATATTTCCAGAGGTAAACATTCAAATGACCCACTGGAAAGTAAAAATGCTACTTGAAATGTACATCTAAATTCCAAACACAATATCCGTCACTCAATTATGAAGTTTCATTTGCTATACCTGAGTTACAATTACAAGCCTTTGTACATCATGATCATTAACATCCATATCATCATCGTCGTCTTCTTCATTCCTAAAAGGAAACAAATAACTATGATGCGGAAACATACAAAATGGCATTTAATGAAACAGAATCTTTGTCCATGATACAGCAACGCTCATATGAAACCAAAAAACAAATCTGGTAAGATAATCTGTCTAAAAGAGTGCAAGTACACTATTTTGTTACTGTTTCTTCAAACACATGGAATGCTTGAACTTATCAATAAGCTAGAGGTCAGTAATTTTTTTCTTAACCACCAGAGAAAACATGTAAGCAAATCAAGCAATTTCATTTGAAGTGCAAACCACATAACAGGCCTCGTCCCATGCTATGTGGGGTTGGATATGCTCTATCTTGTGTCATATTATCATTTAACTCCAAAATAGCATAAATTACCGTTATGGTAAAAGAAGAAATTTTCTTCTCACAAAAAGCAATCTAACAACTCCGCCCATATAAGGGATCACCCTTGCATTGCCGGTCCCAAGCCCGGATAAAGGAGGAGGGTTGTGTTAGGCTTCCGACAGCCAGCGTAAAACTTCGTCGGATTTCTACAACATAGATTACAAAAATTATGAGCATTGCTTTGGGGCGTTCCCGCCTAGCGACGTGTTGCAGAGCCCGAATGCAGGAAGAAGTAAGCAAGGGCCACTACATTTTCGCCCGAATGTAGTAAATCAATTGCAGAGAGGGTTCCCACATCATGGACGGGTGTGGGTAAAGAAGTTAGTCCCACTACATTGCCGCCCGAATGTAGTGAAAAAATTTCAGAGAGGGTCTCCACATTTCGATTATGGACGGATGCGGGGGGGTAAGGAAGCTAGTCCTAGATAATAAGATTCGTATTGGTTCTTGGAATATCGAAACATTATCGGGTAAGCTAATGGAGGTGGTAGATACTATGATTCGGAGAAAGATTCATATTCTATGTTTACAAGAGACAAAATGGGTTGGAGAAAAAGCAAAGGAGATAGAGGATACAAGTTTTAAATTATGGTACTCAGGTAAAGAAAAGGCCCGAAACGGAGTTGGTATTATCATAAATAAAGATTTAAAGGAGAGTGTAGTAGACATACAACGATATGGTGACCGAATCATGACATTGAAATTAGTGTTAGGAGCATAGGTTTTGAATATAGTTTGTGCTTACGCACCCCAAGTAGGACTAGAAGATGGTATAAAGACAGTTTTTTGGGAAGAGTTAGATAAGGTGTTTCGAAAGATTCTACAAAGGGAGATGATTTGTTTAGGAGGAGATTTAAATGGACATGTCGGTAAAGAGGCATTAGGATATCAAGGGATTCATGGAAACTTTGGTTATGGGGATATAAACGAGGAAGGTAGGGAGATTTTAAATTTTGCTATGGCATTTGATCTCTTTATAGTCAATACAATCTTAAAAAAACGAGATGAACATTTAATTACTTATAAGAGTGGCTTATCACAAACACAAATTGATTACTTTATTTATAGAAAAAAAGATAGAGCGTGTTGTAAAGATTGCAAGGTAATTCCAGGAGAAAGCTTAACTACCCAACATCGATTTTTAGTTATGGATTTACAAATAAAAAAATGGACAAAGAAGAAAAGAGTGCATCGAGCTATTCAGCCTAAATGGTGGAACCTCAAAAGCGAGAAAGAAGATATATTTAAACAGAAAGTCCTTCAAGGAGATGTTTGGAATTATGTTGGCACACCCTCTGATATGTGGAACAATATGGCTATACATATTAGGAAAGTGGCGAAAGATGTGTTAGGGGTATCTAAGGGAGGTGTACCGGCACAAAAAGAAGCTTGATGGTGGAGTGAAGTAGTACAAAATAAAATCAAGGCAAAGAGGGCATGTTACAAATTACATTATGCTAAGAAAACTAGTGAAACTTTAGAAACTTATAAGAAAGCAAAGAAGGAAGCAAAAAAGACCGTTAGTGAAGCAAAAGCTAAGATTTGGGAGGACTTATATAAAAAACTCAACTCAAAAGAGGGTGAAAGAGATATTTTTAGGATAGCTAGGGCTAGAGATAAGAAAACTAAAGATCTTAATTATGTTAGATGCATAAAAGACGAGGATGAAAAAATTCTAGTGACAAATGATGATATAAGAAATAGATGGAAAAACTATTTTTATAATCTTTTTAATGAAAATAAAGATGTTATTAGTATTAGTTTAGGAGATTTAGCCAAGTCAGAAAAGTATATAAACCACAATTTCTACCGACGTATTCAAAAGAATGAAGTCAAAGAGGCTCTTAAACATATGAAGAGTGATAAATCGGTAGGACCAGATAATATTCCTATAGAAGTTTGGAAAATACTAGGAGAAATAGGAATCACTTGGCTCACAAGACTATTTAATGAAATATGGAAAAACCAAAAGATGCCCGAGGAATGGAGAGCAAGTACACTTATACCCGTATATAAGAACAAGGGAGACATTCAAAATTGTGCGAATTATCGAGGTATCAAGTTAATGAGTCATACTATGAAATTATGGGAAAGAATTATCGAACGTAGGTTAAGACAAGTATCAAGTACAACAGAGAACCAATTTGGATTTATGCCAGGTAGATCTACTATTGAAGCAATTCACCTTTTGAGACGTCTTATGGAACATTTTAGAGCAAAAAAGAAAGACCTTCACATGATATTTATTGATCTAGAAAAAGCTTATGACAGGGTACCGAGGGAGGTTCTTTGGAGAACTTTGGAAAAAAGAGGTATCCCATTGACATATATTAACCTTATAAGCGACATGTATGATGGTGCAAAAACATGTGTGAGGACTCATGAAGGAACGACAGACTTCTTTGAAGTTAATATTGGGTTACATCAAGGATCAACTTTAAGTCCATACTTATTTATAATAGTGATGGATGAGTTAACAAAACATATTCAAGATGAAGTACCTTGGTGTATGTTATTTGCAGATGACATTGTATTAGTGGAGGAGTCTAAGGAAAAAGTTAATAGAAAATTGGAACTATGGAGAGAAACATTAGAAAGCAAAGGCCTCCGACTTAGTAGAACAAAGACAGAATATATGGAATGTAAGTTTGATCATTTGGCTACTTTAGAGGACATAGAAATTAAAATTGGCACACATTGCATTCTCCAAAAGGAAAGTTTTAAATACCTAGGGTCAATTTTTCAAAGTGATGGAAGAATTGATGGAGATGTTATACATAGAATTAATGCTGGTTGGTTAAAATGGAGAGGAGCATCAGGTATTCTTTGTGATAAGAAGATACCATTAAAATTAAAAGGTAAATATTATAGAGCAGCAATTAGGCCTGCCATGTTTTATGGTTCTGAGTGTTGGGCAGTTAATCATCAACATGTATAAAAGATGTCTGTGACAGAAATGAAGATGTTGAGATGGATGAGTGGTCATACAAGAAAAGACCATATACATAATGCGGTTATTAGAAACAAATTAGGAGTGGCACCAATAGAGGATAAAATGAGAGAACATCATTTAAGATGGTTTGAACATATAGAAAGAAGATCAAAAGAAGAACCTATAAGAAGGTTAGAAAAACTAAATTTGGAAAGTATTAAAAGAGGTAGAGGACGACCACAAAAGTGTTGGAAAGAAACAATAAAGAATGATCTAGCTTATTGGGAGTTAACTGCTAACATGGCACATGATAGGGATCTGTGGAAACAAAGAATCCATGTAGCCGACCCCGTCTAGTATGGGAAAAGGCTTAGTTGTTGTTTGTTTGTTTGTTTGTTTGTAAAAAGCAATCTAACATTAAATACATGGAGAGCAGCTGAAGGCATCCTTCTCACGGGGCTGACAAAGTATTGGCAACTCTACGTAGAGCAATGAGCAAAACTAATTACTTTTGCCTTCATTTAGAAAGCAAAAAGTATTAAGTTGGGAAGACTTTCAAGCACACTAAGATGCAAAAGTCATCTCTTGTAGTTCCAACTTTAGACCTACATATTAAGACATTGTAATGCCATTCTAAAAACAAAGAAACAGCAACAAAGAAGGTATAAAAGCCCACCTTCTACCAGAAGACAGATTATCTCTTCTGTTTATCTGCTCTAATTCAAGCTCCTCATCAAGCAGGAAAGTGCTCTGGTCCCCTCTATACACCAAAGATTCATCCAAATGCCCATCAGCTGAAATTTCTGCTCCAGCCAAACAATTGGTACTTGTAGATGGGAATCTGGGTTCCTCATGAAAACTTCTTGCAGTAGAAATGCGAGAAGGAAAACCATCATGATGACCCTTGCTAGAACCACTAAAATAATATGTCCTAATTCCATTATCTCTTTGTAAGTTAGATGTCTGACTAATCATTGATTTTCCAGAGGATGCCTTTTTCCAATCACCAACTACCAATGAAGAACTTGAAGATATATCCTCAGCTTTAGGAGTGTGTTGCACTGGGACGTCACCACTTTGGCCTTCATTGGTTGAAGTATCAAGCCGTTCCACAGCAACCAACTCAGCACCATCCGATACCCCATTCTTCAAATTATGATGAGGTTCTGCAAAACCATCTACAGCTCCATCCAGTAGCCCTGTGCATGGGCCATCAGATGCTTGATGATGTCCTGCCAAATCTTCAGCTGCCTCCAGCAATTCATTTTCCATGCCACTAGATGATGTTCTAATAACAGAGCTTTGTGAAGCATGTGAAGATGGTGTCTGCCCGTCATCTGGCAAGGGACCAAGAAATTTGTCCCAGTCTTTCCTTTTTCTAATCATATTGCTCTGAAAAGGTTGAGCAAAAGACACACATGAAATGCACATCAACAAGCACATCTAACTTCCAAAAAAGGGGATCTTTTACACTTGGAAGAAGACATCATGCTAAACAGCTCACCTGCAATTCAACTTTGGTTGAGTCCTTCAGAGCGTCAATAACTACCCCAACATCTTCAGTCATGGCTAGAACCTGAAAATATATTCAATATCTAAACCACGTACAGACATGTCCAATTGCACCAGAGAGAACAAATTTAAAGTTTAGAGAATCATAGACAACACTCCAACGAGCAAAAGACTAGTGTACATAAACCAAATAACTATTGAGGGACTAACCCGCCTAAATCCAGCAATTGTCATTATAGAAATCCACCCTTCTTGATCAATTATACTCCGCATAAACCTGTCTTTGGACAAATTCTCTGCACTGAACAGCATTTTTAAATTGCATATAAGTTTGGGGGACCAACATGAAATATGTAGCCACTAACATGTTGCTCTTAGAAAACGCACAAAATCATCAGTTCAGATTTAGCAGTAGAGCATAGAACACAAAGCAAGCACCTTACCTGAAGTAGTACTCAATTTGTTTTACTATCCGACTCCTCAAGTCTTGTGGATCAGAAGGCTGGCTACTAACTTCTGAAGGTTGAGAAGGAGGAGGATGGGCTCCTGAAGAAGGAAAATGCATGGGTGGAGGGGGAGGAGGCGGGGGAGGAGGAGGGCCGGTAAGGTAGTGTGGGACACTTGTGTGCTGATAAGGTGCCGGCACAGCATGAAACATTGGAGCTGCTTTGCAACCCCCAACCAGTTAAAAAAAACATCATCAGACTAGTAGAACGTGATAAAGGATCAAGAATTTTAATTTTTATTCAGCATAAAGGAGATATTACCATAAAAGAAACTTGAGACTAGAGTACAAACGAATAGGCAGCTAAAGTATGCAATTCATTTCTCATACCAGGTGGAGCATTCATAAATGATCCAGGTGGACCATAGAAGGGAGGGTGTTGACCAGGGAAAGGAGGTGGGCCAGCATGCGTTGGAAAGTTGCCAGGGATGAAGGCCCGTTGTTGATGCCATGGATAACTATAGTGCCCAATAAGCTCTGGCGATGCATTCCTTCTATTTTCAAAATTCCCTGTATATGCATGTGGATCACCTCGCATAGGTCTCTGAAAGTTCCTATGAGAATCAACACCAATTCCTGTTGGAGGTCGGTTCAAAGGTCTTGCAGCCATATCATAACCTGGAGGAATCAACTGACCAGGTTCAGCAGGAAAAGGATATTCTTCAAGCGGGGCATGTTGAGGATTCATGGGCATCGGATATACTGGCTGCATGAGTGTCGGCAGAGAATAGCACGTGGGTGACACAAAAGGAGCCACACCATTTGGAGGATGATTCCGCTTAGAACCTGGCTTATATTGGATATGTGAATACCTACGAGGACGGTTTCCACCACCATAACCATTTGATCGAAGTGCACGGATTGGTCCCTGGAGGAAGGTAGAAAAGAGAGAACAAACATCAGCTACGACACTTCAAGTGAGAAACTTCCAACAACAAAAAAACAAAAAAAGGAGGATGAGATAATGGAAGTGAACCAAAAAAATATGCATGAAATGCACGTGCTCTTTAGGGCCATGGATACACGGAATCCAGAAAAACCGGGAAGGCAGGAGTAGGAAAATGCTAATTAAATAAACCTCGGTTAATTTAAGCTAGGGAAAGCTGCGGGCATAGATCATGTATCAGATTGCTTTAAATTTAAGGGGAAAGAATGTAGTGAAGGTCATTAAGTTCCAAAATCCTCAATACCGGGGAAGGAAAAATCTAATCATGAAAAAAGTTTCCTTCCTATTGGGTAACCCCATTCAAATTGAAATCCGCCTATAACCACCATGAATGGAAACCTAAAATTCGTTGTGCGCATGCTCCCTTGAGAAATCAAATACTTGAAGACAATCAAGTTACAAACCTTCTAACTGTTTCTTCTTTTAACCACTCTGAAAATAACATGTTCTCGTGAGATGGCACCTCTCCTGAGAAGGACCAAAGTTTTACGGTGGCTAACAGGGTAGAAATAGAAATGAAGATGCTCAGATGGATGAGTGGTCAGATGGAAATTGGAAGTACATCAATAGATGACAAAAATGAAAATGAGGAAAATATGATAAAATGAGGAAAATTATTTAACATAGTTTTGTCAGAGACCAAAGGGTAAGAAGATTCGAGAAACTAGATTGTGAGAACGTTCAAAGAGGAAGAAGTACTACAAAAGTGATGGAAGAAAACAATAAAGAATGATTTGAGTTAACTACTAGCATGCCACATGATAAGGCCTAATGGAAACAAAGAATCCATGTAGCCGACTCCATAGTATGGGAAAAGGCCCAGTTCTTGTTGTAATAAAAGTTATAAAACTTGTTGTACGAAAGTAAAACCTTACGGTCTCTCCATTTGGAGTGGAGCACATATAATGTTCTCACACTAAGATGCGAATTGGTAATTTTTCAAATCCAATCTTGGATGTCTTCATCAAAACAGACTCTACTTCATCATGAGTTATTCATCGGTTCGTTTCCCGTGTTTAATAGTAACAAAACAAACAACCAAAGAAACGAAGAAAACCATATTTTCTTGAACACATTACCTATTCCAATCCAAGATTATAAAGAAGCACAAAAACAATCCAACAAATAACAAAGAACAGGCAAATGATTGGACAAACGAGAATAAATACAAAAACCGTCAAAACACTCGGACCAACAAAAACACGCAAAGAATTTCCTAACTAAACATTCCTAGTCGTTTTCATTCAACTGTCCCATTAAATATCAAAAGAGAATCCATTTGAATGTACAGAATACAAGCAAGAAGGATCTTAACAAAGAAATACCTGCGTGGGATGCCGTTGCGGTCCGACGGGTGGGGGCGGAGAAACCTTAAGAGTACTGCTTCCATTCTGCCCTGCGCCAACGTGATTCCCCGCGAGCGGCGGCCATGAATCCGCACCCATTACCGGACCTACCGGGTTCCCATCCATCGCCGGACGCCTCCACACAGTTGGCCTCTCGGCTTCGAGCTCCGTTGCGCCAGGAATCTCCGTCTTTTCATCCCCTGTCGGTTCCGCAACACTCAAAAATGCCTGAAACGCATCCGCGAGCGCGCCTTCAGCGACTACTGCCTCGGATGGGTTTGCAGCACAAGAATCAGCATTTCCATCACTGGAGCCACACTCCATTGCCTAGAAAACCGGCACGAGACCTCACGTCCGGCCTACGACTCGCAAATTCTTCGCATCTACCGGTTTCTTCCCTTCTTCCGCTTCCCCTTCGGATCGCTCACACGCGATCAAAAAATAGACGACTGAAGACAGAAGACCGTCCACTGCTGGCTGCACATGATTACTTTGCGAATGCCGCCTCCAAGAAACGAAAGTTAGTGTTAGGTTTGGGTTTCAAATAAGTAGAAAGGAAGAAGAGATACAGGGTTTATCAGAAATCGGAGAGAACGAGCAAGATGGAGACACCGAGAGAGAACGACGGAGAGTCAAACGATAAAATGATGTGCTTCTCAGAGAGAGAGGGAAAGAGAGAGAGAAGTGATGTGAGTTGTTGGTAAGAAGAGGGTCGCCGCGCCAGCAAACGAGGGTTTTTCTTGGACGCTCGTGCGATGATGCGCGTGTGAGCGCCGAGTCGAAGCTCGTCACCTAGACACGCTTCCTCGCTGCATATTGTAGCGTGCTGAAAAATTGAATTACAGACTCGACTCGAGCGAGCTACGAGCTTCCTGTCACAACCATTCGGGACCTTTTCTTTAATCTTGTGTTTTGATTTAGGGTTTTTGCGCAAAAGAGTCCACCAAGGGTCATACTCTTTCTTTCTATCCTTTTCTTCCCAAGAAAATGCATTGGCAGAAGATTGATTCCATGACAAAGAACTCTTACACATGGTTACTTTTTATTTTTTGTTTTTAAAATTCACTACACCAAAATATTTATCCAACTTCATAGTCGTGTAAGCATCGCTTGAATTTTTGGGTATTTGTTTATTGTTTTTTTTCATTGATTTAGGGTTTTTCATTGTAAAATTGAAAACCATATTTTCATTTAGTCCAATTCCTTTTCCTAAAGAAAATAAATTGGGAGAAGGATCAATTCATAGGTGGAGAATTCTAAACATGTTTAAATCTTATAATTTTCTTTTAATTATTTTAAAATCACTATACCTAAATATTAATCCAACCTCATAGCCCTTAAACAAAGGAAAAGTAGGCTTGCTCTTGTAATTCACCTCATGGTTTGGAGCCATTGCTTTTGATACATAGCTTTCACGGCTATCTTTAGTTTTCTTTCTTAGCTAATTTAGATGATTGCTATTCATACACTTATTTTATTAAACATATATTTTTTACAAAAAATCTCAAACTAATTTTCTCTCTCATCCTCCTTATTAACCGCCTTTTTTTCCTCCCAATGATCATGTCATAACTTCTCTTGTCCTCTCAACCACTTTTTTTAATCTCTTTTTGTTGATCTCTTTTAATCTCGTTTGATTTCTCTCTAAATCTCATCTTTTTTTACTTTTTTTTTTCAAAAAACATGTCGAATGATTTTTTACGTTTTTATCATTTGCTCTATTATTATCAACCTTTATCTTGATCTTATTATGAATATGATGAAAACATGATAGAAATTAGAGTTTTAGAAGATGAGTCATTAATGAGACGTGCTTAAGATGTGTTATGTTGAAACGAAAGATCACTTAATTATTTAAAAATTACGTGCTAGAGCTCCATTGGGGAGTTCCAACTCCCTCAGAGTGCAATACCTTCGGATCAACAACAACAAAACCTTTTCTCATATTAAATAGGATCAATTACCTAGATTCTTTGTTTTCATAGAACTCGATTATTACATCCTAGCCATTAACTCAACATAAGAATGCTCATAATGTTTATAATACTTGATAGATAAATGTAACAAGTTTTAAGCTTACTGTGAGAAGTCTAATTTGCTCTTATAATTAACAATCAACAACAACAACTAAGCCTTTTTCCATACTAGACTGGGTTGGCTACATGGATTCTTTGTTTCCACATGGCCCTCTCACGTGTCATTAAGTTAACTCACAATAAGCTAGATCATTCTTTATTCTTTCTTTCCAACACTTTTGTGGTCGTCCTCTACCTCTTTTAATACTTTCAAAATCTAGTTTTTCATTTCTTATAGGTTCTTCTTATGATCTTCTTTCTAAACTACCTTTTAAACAATATTCTCTCACTTTATCTTCTAAGTTAACAATACCGGAATCAATTTTCATGGAAGACCTCCCCATTAGACACTGCTTGCTAAAGGCCTGGTTGCGTTTCGCCTCATTTTGTCTTTCTGGTGAAGCATATCATCGGTATCCAGAGGTTGCAAGGACCCCGGCTATTCCATCTGTGCTAGCTCGGCCAACTGTAGAGGTAAAGCCCTCCCAACGCTGGTTTTCTACATTCACAAGATTTGAACTCAAGATCATGTTCAAGGGGAACAAGTACCAAACCACTTTCAGCCAAACCAACCCTTCATGCTTTAATTCTCCTTTTTTCACGAAAATTCTAGCTGCTATTAGCAACTAGTAATTTTTTTATTACATACACATGCATTCTTTTCATTTCATTTTTACACGGCAATATCAGTTCCTCTCGCGCGCACACACACACACACACACACACATATATATATATATATATATATATATATATATATATATATATATATATATATATAGAGAGAGAGAGAGAGAGAGAGAGAGAGAGAGAGAGAGAGAGGGGAATAATAAGGTCTTCTAGAAGGAGATAGGGAGAGAAAACATGCCTTTAGGTATTAATAAGGTTAAGGGTGTGTGAATAGTAGTAATTTGGGGTGTCAGAAATTAACCCATGCTATACCTAAAGACAAAGCCGTCAAAATGTAATAATTATCAAAATAACTCATATTTTCTGGCAATTTTGACCATTATGTGTCCACCTCAGTAAAGCATCATCAGACTAATGATTAAGTTCTAATAGTTCCCAATTAAAGTAAAAATTACACATGCAACATAAAAAATATAAAACATGTATATGGATTAGGTTTCATTCTAATTGTTTGTTTCCAATCTTCAAATACTACAATTACTTTTCAAGCTTGTATATTCACAGTTCTGTCACAGCCATGCATACTTTTTCTGTTCCACCTTTTTCTTTTGAACGAATTGTTACAATAATGTTATATTTTTAACCAAATTTATTTTGTAAGCAACTTTTACCGATTGTAAAATTCTTCGTCCATTTCAAACGCAAAACAATAACTCCATCTCCGCACTCAACAAATTTATGGCACCAATTTCAGTGTCATGTCATATATCTAGATTATACTCTGTTATTTGAAAAGGGATTTCACCTAAAGAGAAAAGCTGGCATGGCGAGGGGAACACCTCTAGCAATAATGTAGCTAGAAAAGTGAGAGAGACAGAGAGAGCGAGGAGAAAGAAGAGAATTCAGGAGAAAGAGAAAGAAAACATTAGAGTGGTTCTTTAGACATTACTAAGGTTACGTGTGTGAATAGCAATGTGGGGTGTGAACCCATGCTATATTAAAAGGAAAAGCCATCAAAATTTGCTAATAAACACTTCCACAATATTAAGACCAAATAAATCGTAGGCTTTGATCATTATGTCACCAGCTTAGTGAAATATCCAATAGACTAATGTTTACATACTAATAATTCTTAGTGAAAGCCAAAATTGTGCATGCAACACCAAAAATACAAACATCTATATGGATTACGTTTGGTTCTGATGGTTCGGTTACAACCTTCAAACCATACAAATTTTCTTTTAAAAAACAAAACAAACCAAACCATCAGTTTGAATCGATTTAATCAGTTCGCATCAGAACTCAGATGCATTCGATTGGGCATATAACGTCTGTCGTATTCAGAAATACCAACATAACATGGTATGAAGTGCAGAAAAAGGCTTCAGTTTTTCAGGGAAAAGAAAAGTTTTTACGATGGTTTGATTGTTTTGATACACTTTCACAATATTGACCATGTACATCATTCACAGTTCACAAAGAGAACAATAATTTAACTTTGACAGAGCGGTGAAGGAGTCGGACCGCATATTGCATTTATCTCCAAAGCACGATCTTTAATCTACGCGCATTAATATCCACTAGTGATGATCTCTACTTGTCCCCATCCAACACAAAAACCTCCGGAAGGGAAAATAGAAAACCCGCACACGAATCGCCTTAACGAACAGTTGCAGTTGCAGAGACCCATGCATCAAATAAACTGGTCTCTTTCTTCCTGCAAGATCATTGTGATAAGATTTTGATGCAAAAGGCCATCCTTTCTTTCTGCTAGAAGAGTTAGAAGGAAATCAGTAAGAAAAGAAACAGATGGCCTATTTTAATCGCCAAGGCATCCAAAATTGCATTTCATTGTATAAGTGGACATGGAGCCAAAACAGAAGAAACCCACACTGCAAATTGGTCCTGTCTAGGATGCTCGCTTGTTGACTAAGTCACCAGGACAGTAAGAACGCCATATCACTTACTATAAATTAGAATACACCGATCAAGTTTTAACAGATGGATGGACTAGAGATCAAATCTGAATATCCAGTTGAAGCAACAGATAAACCATCTGTTCTGAAATTGACATGCCCAGTGGGCCATGGAAAGGTAAAGAGGTTGCGTCCTCACCTAGGGTTTACTTTGAAAAGAAGATGGTTCCTCATTGCTAGCAAAAGGAAAACCAACTGAGTTGTAGAAATATGCATTGTGAGGAAACTGATCCATCCAATGATCATTATTCAATCACAAAATTTCCCCCTTTTTCCATGAAAGGCATCAGAAGATCATAACTCACGTATGGAATATCTTTTGATACCATTATTGCTTGTGTTAGTATGAAGCCCCTCACAAAACCAACGTTGTTTAAGCATCCTCACGAACACATTCAGACAGAATGAATTTTGAAGAAAATATGTAGCATTTGATGTTCCCAAATACATATTAACTCTAAAAGATTTCTGATTGTTTTGGAGCAGGAACAGCCGCTGATTATAGAGGGAACTGTAATAAAAAACATTTGTCTTCATGGTTGACAATTCAATTGTTTAACTGATTTCAAAGCTTTTCACTTCCCAAAACAATTCCTGGAATTTTAAAGTTCTAACTTCTCCGTAGGGCTACGCAAGCATCATCCTTGATTGGATGTCCAAACAGTTCTTTCGTTTATCCATAATCATTTGGAAAGCTTGGAAATTCTACGGACACAATAGAAAGCATTTAATAGGCATGTCATAACAAACTCTGAATAGGATAACCAAAACAAAGCAGAAGAGTGTCGTGTACTATTTATGCAGCAACAAACACATACAACCGAAAGAACAAACAAACAAAACAATGATCTATTTCTAGAATCAAATGCTTATCAGGTGGAGAACTCACATGTGAAAATCATTTAAAGGCAACTCTTTGAACAGGTTGACATAAAAGCGAAGACCCTCATGGCTGTCATCTCGACACAGGATACCTTCATAAAAGAAACTGGTATAAATAAATTTATAACAGCATGTCTGAAATTTTTCCAAAAGAAAGAAAAGCTAGCAGAACGAAGGTTAAGCCCACACACCTAGGTCTTCAGCTGCAAGAAGATGCTCCTGTGCTAAAGCAGGTGCGATGCCTAATGTCCTTGCAGCATCACTTGCACTTATTCCCAACCACAGTGTTTCGGGTTCCACCACAAGGGATCGAATTCGAACAAGAACCTAACTTGGATGTAAGAGTCAGAAAAACTAGAAAGAGAAAAGACCTAAGAAACCACAGGTATTAGGGGAAAGAATGGGGAAACATGCATACACACATATACATATATACAAATGTATATAGAGGTAGTGGTGCTAAATGCATAATGTCTTAGGTGCATAAAAGTGCTTAAACATCTCTACAGTTGATCTTTGAGACCAACTGTGGGGATTTGAATTACTTTGCATTTATGCAAATTTCAAAAATAAAAATGGTACTTTTAATTCAAATCTCCACAGTTCATCTCAAAGATCGGAAGGCAGAAATGTTTAAGCATTTTTATGCATGTTTAGCACTACCACTATATGTGTGTGTGTGTATATATATATATATGCATATATTGTATATACACATCAAGACCTGACAGCAATGAAGGTTAAGCCAGAAGTAATCAAATTGAATAAGTCAAAGGCAGCATCCTGTATTGAAGAGAAAGGATAAAATGTCTAATAGTTTATCCAAAGTAAGAAGTTAACGAGAGATCCAAGCCAAAAAAGATGTTTATTTAACTTTGACCATACTAAAAAGTAATCCCAGTAATACCTCCTCATCACTGTGTGTCTTGTTCTGTATGACCTTGACTCCGCTGTCAAACTTTCTGAGCATTACAGGGCTGCATCAAGGAAATGACAGGAGGCATAGCAGTCAAACCCTAGTGCTTTTAGGAAATATGAGTACAAAGAGAACCTAAACATGAAATCCTGTCCAATTTTCATTTTCTTCGTGAACCAGTTGACTAAATGGCTGCTTTGAAATCTGAACACAAGTGAAGTTTCTGTTGTGCATACACATCATATTTCTCCCAGATAGCACAGGCTTGTAACATATCTTCTGGAGATATCAACTCTACGAAAAATCCAATTAGGAAAGAAAAGTAATACCCAAGAAAACCCAGCTGCAGTAAACACATACCTGTCCCTCTAGCTCGATTGAAGAGACAATACACGTCTATCAATGCAATCATTCCTCCTGACTTCTCTAGAGGAACTTTTATAAAATCTGCCAACTAAGGGTCAGAGAAATAAAGAATCTATGATAAGATCCTGAATCAAATTTTTAAGTCTGACATTTTTTAAAAAGACAAGCATAGCCTTCAGGGGTGATAAGGGATCAAGAAAATTTTGCTAAGGATCAACCAAAGCAACTAAATGACAAAATCATTTCAGCTACATACATGGATAAAAGGGCTAGTTTGATGAATGTCTAACCAACCTTCTACTCCAAGAACATATCAGAAATGGTCTGTAGTTAAATGATACATTTCCAGAACATTGATCTCCCTGTTGTGTCTCCCATTCAAGCTTAAATCAACAAAAGACGATTGGAAGACACCAAGTGTTTCACTTTTACCTGTGCAAAGGAAAAGAGTACAGTTCTTTTCTTCCTGATTTTGTTCGAAGATGACAAGCTCAAAACTTCAACTCTTTCATTTATAATGATGAAGATACCTATATGTTGCACAAATTAATCAGGTTGGAATGACCTAGATATGAATTTCCTTCCAGGAACATCAAAATCCTGCCCATTGTGATACTCATTTTGTCCACTTTAAGTTTCATTTTCTATTCTACTCTTCCTGTTTTATCCTTTTGAACAGCGGCCATTTTTTCACTTAATCCGTTAAATAGTTCACAATTGAGTTTTGATTCTCCTATTTGGACATGTCGGGCTTGGTTTTCCATGGGACTTAATGAATATGATATTACTCTGTATTTTCTATGCAATTGCTTTGTGAGAGCAAAACATGGCTCACACATGCATGTGCAACTCAGTCACGTGGAGGTAAAAACTATAATTAGAAACTCAAACGGTTTCAGATCCTTTTACCCTAACTCACTCATACCTTGTCAAAAATCTTTATTGCATATTCAAGTACAACAATGATAAATAAAACATGAAGTTTTAATTTCAAAAAATAAAGAAAGACGTCTGTGTAAGAATTCTAGTAAGACCAAAGTCATTATCAAGATCCCAAATCCTCCGACAAGGGCGACAAAAAGTTTGCAGCCAATTTGCATCTACCAGAACTGAAAAAAGGTTCAAGTTGAGAAACCCTATTTAAATATCGAATTTTGGAAAAATACTCTAACCACAGTTTTATTCTCCACGTGTAACTTGCCAAAATTGAGGTTTTTCAACATTTAAGGAATCTAAAGATTCTAAACACTTCACCATTCGATCATTGAGCTTTTGACACTTCTCTTTTTCTTGATAAAAGCAACAAGCAATCAACGTTTTCCAAATTTGTCCTAGACCATTTGACAGGTTATTATATTATGTTTTCAAGCTTATATACAAAGCACATAGTGGTTTATTAACCTTTAGTCTCTCCTGCATCAGACTATTAGGTTGGTGGCCATCATATTCCTAGTTCCATGTTCAAGCACTTTCTACTCTTTGCATAGTTGAAGTCATATTCGGTATTTTGAATTTTAACCATACCCAAAGAAACTCATATAAGGAAGGTGCTGCAGAAAACTCACATATTAACTTTACCATAACCAATCAGATAGAACGATAAGCAGCAACAAGATTCAGGGTTCCAGAAAACCACATTCTACAAGAATAGAAGACAAGAACGCTACTTCTGACTTAAACACAAGATCTCAGCTAGAACACACACACATACATGCATATATATATATATATACACACACACACACACACATATATATATCTATATGCATACACACACACAGAGAGAGAACCTGACGGGATAGTTGTTGATGATACAAAGCACCAGCTGTTTCCTTTGTAACAGGTGATACAATTCCAACACTCAGAAGCCAATCCTGTATGTCCTGATTCGATCCAATTTCTTCTTCATTTGCTGAACTGGCATTAGCAGATGTCCCTGCTAAAAGCTTGACTCTCATCTTCTCTGCCAGCATGACCATCTCCTTGGCGTTACTCTTCATGCAAACAGCTTACAGTTAAGACAGACAAATGTACACAACTCCCAGTAATAAAAATAATCACATGAAAGACAATCAAACAGGAACTTGCGACAAGCTTTACCGCCATCAATTTTAATTCAAGCACAACCTCTCAATGGCATTTGCAAATAGTAAAAGATATAGTAGGTTAGGATTATCATAACATGCAGTCTGATATTAGCAAGCATTATCTGCCCCAAAAAAGTTGCATATGCCAGCAAATGGAGTTAATTCGATCTCCATAAAATCTAAGTTCTTCAGAATAGCATCGACCAACCAACAACAATGCTTTAACTTTTGTGAAACAATATCATTCGTATATTGCAAATCAATAAGCATTTACTCAGTTCCACACGAAATCAGTCTAATATAAGGATTTGCATAAGAAAATAAATTTACACGCTTGCAGAAGGTACTGAAACTAATAGTAGCAATTGTTGTATTGTACGTCACTCAGCCAACCAATATTGACAAAGCCCGCGATATCACAGAATAACCTTGTGTAAGTGATGGTTTCATGCAAGAACAAAAGATGAAGGAATCGGGATTTTATCGATTCAAGCATTCCTAATCTACAGTTCAAAAAAAACTATACAGTAAAAAGTCATGCAACAATCAGCAAACATTGATACACAAGAAAACAACCAAGTTTCAGATAACCTTTATCGATGCTGAAAAACGGCTGAAAACATCATTGAAGAAAAAAGAGAAACTAGTACCATGAGCGCATTCAAATCCTGAAACGCTTCCTGCAAACTTCTGTCCGTACTCTCCCATTTCTCCTGCTCCTTCCTGAGGATTCCTGAGACCCCAACCACCGGCGCCCGGCTTCCAACCGAGCCCTCGCTTGAACCAACCGATGCCCTACCGAACGATCCAGAATCTTCACTATCGCTCTTGCTTCCTTCAGTCTGCCATATTCTAGACCGCAAAACCTCCCATAATCGGGCGACGAACGCATCGGGGTCCATCTTACCCCTCATAACCAGAAATACTACGGCCGATCTTCTTCCATTCTCTTCGATCCTCCAGTCTCCTGAAAGTGTCACCTGGATCCCAAGTCTAGGACTTCGAAACATCTTCTTGATCGATTTCTTCGGCGGGAAAACATAAACGACGGTGGAGAGAGGGATCGCTGAGCCCGTCGGAGGGCTCTCAGAGATCCACAGGAACATTAGGGTAGTGAGGATGAGAACGCCGGAGCGGAGCGTCGGAAAATTGGGGATCTCTTCCGACTCAATGTCGACGGAATCGAGCGTCGAGCACTCGACCTCGCTGGGTTGCAGGATTGGACGGCCGCTGCTCGTCAACGCCACAGCTGCCAACGGCTCCGCCCTTCTCCCGTCCATCGGGACGCCGGAATCAGGAAAATAGCGCGCGCTCGATTCGTCGGAGCGCTTCGCGCTATGGTCGTCTAGAAGCGGCGCAGCAAGTCGCCGTTACCCGCTCTCTTGGGCGCCGGATGCCTCCGACGCTCATAACCCGCCCGTTTCCCATATTCGGCCCACGTCTACGAATTGTTACCGGGTCTGGATCCTACATCAGCACCACATCGATATTACAATTCTGGATCTTGATCCAGGTCAACCCTGCCTATATCCCCAAGACGGATAGTAATTTGGATCCGTTCCGTTGATACGCGATCTGATCCGCCATACAGTGGGGCGGGCGCGGTTTTTTCGGTAGACCCACCCCGAAGCATATATACACATTTTAGTGTTTATTTATAATATTTTATATATTTATAAGTATGTTAGATGCGTATATGTATATATATTTTTATAGTTATATTAAATTTTAATTTAATAATATAAAATGCCATAAACTTATTTTGTATTTTATGTAAAATATAACTTATTTTCCTATAGAACTCAATAATGTCACGCTAACATTTAACTAGACAAAAGCTAGCTCATTCTTTATTGCTTCCTTCCAATAATTTTGTTGTCTTTCTCTCCTTCCTTTAACTTTTTCACAATCTAGTTTCTTACGCTTTTTTACTGGATTTTCTTGTGGTTTCCTTTTCATACATCTAAACCACTTTAAATGATCTATCCTCATTTTATCATCAATATGTGACTCACAATTTGTTTCTCATAACCTCATCATGAATATGGAGTTTCTTGTGCAACGATATATTCATCTCAATATATTTATTTCTACTACCGATATCTTTTGTACATATGGATGATTAACAACCAATAATTAGAACCATATAATATACATATCCAATTGTTATTCTACAATATTTACCTTTAAACTTTAATAATGTTTTCTTGTTACATAAAATATATATACATCTCTCCATTTTAACCAACCCGCGTTAATTCTATACATAACATATTCATCAATCTTCTCATCGCTATAGAAAACTAACCTTTAGATACTTAAAACTTTTTATGAGGAATGCAATGTTCACCAATCTTATTTTCCATATTATATGAATTTACCAAATGATCAAACATACATTTCATATATTTTGTCATTTTACTAAGTTAGAAGTTTTTATTTTCTAATATTTTTCTAAATAGTTTCAACTTTCTATTAACTATTTCCTTAAACTAATCTACTAATATAATATGATTTACAAATAACATACACCAATATACTTAATATTGATTATGCTTTGTTAACTCATTAATAACTATAGTAAATAAATATGAACTTAAGTTGATCCTTAATGTAATCTAATATTAACTTCAAAAAAAAATTGTCATTACTTCATAAGTCCTCACATGTTTGTATATCATCACACATGTCTCTATATCTCTTACAATATTGATATACGACAATATGACACATCTCTTTTCTAAGGTTTTCCATAAAATATATCTTGATACTCTATTGTAAGCTTTTTAAAAATCAATAAATACCAATGTACTTTTTTCCTCTAAAATGTTTCATAAGACGCCTCAATAGATGAATAACTTTAATAATAGATCTCTTTGGGATGAATCCAAATTGGTTATATATGGTACTCGATACTTGTCTCAATCTACGTTCAATAATTATTTATCATAATTTCATAGTACACATATAAATGCACACATGCACATGCAAACCAATTTGCATAAACTAATGGAAACCAAGCTTGATTGTTTGATGAAAACCATTTGTGACCAATGAAAGATCTAGCATGGTTTACATATTGGAGACTCTTTCTCCCTGGCTCTCTCTCTTTATTAAATAACATTATTCTTCATTTTTTTAATTAATTATTTTTTAAAATTATACTTATGTCATCAAAAAGCATTAGGTGGACAAGATATTGTTTCTCTCTCTCTCTCTCTCTCTATATATATATATATATATATATATATATATATATATATATATATCTATATATATAAAAGAAATAACAACAAATAATCCTTTTTCCACATACTACATTAGTCTTTGAATCTTGTTTTCCTATATATATACATATAACAACAACGAATTATCTTATACTAGATAATGTCACTACATGGATTCTTTATTTCTATAGAGCCTAATCATATACTATGCTAATAGTTAACTTAAAATAAGCTAGATCATTCATTATTATTTCCTTTCGACACTTTTTTTTGTCTTTCTCTTTAATATTTTCACAAGTCTAGTTTTTTGTACTAAACGATTTACCCTCATTTTATCATCTATTAGGGTCACTCCTAATTATATATATATATATATATATATATATATATATATATATATATATATATATATATATATATATATATATATATATATATATATATATATGATCTTTTCTTGTATGACCACTCATCTATCTCAACATGAGTTCAGTCGTGAATATCTTTTGTACATGTTGATGTTTAATTGCCCAACACTTAGAGCCATAAAACATAACAAGTCTAGTTGTTGTTGCTCTATAATATTTACTTTTTTACTTTAATAATATCTTCTTGTCACATATAATACAATGCTTATAATGTCTGGAATACATGATAGATAAATCTGATAAAGTTTTATGGTGGTTGTCGAAAGCCTAATCCTCCTTTCTTATATAGAACTCTTGTGAGAAGCCACACAAAACTAGATAGTGACTGCTTCGAACAGAAATGTCTCAAAAAGGTTGGAAAGAAACATTAGGACATATATTTTTCTTTTAAACTTCAATGCTAATATAACATAAGTTTGAATTCAATAGCGACTGACAAACAAAACGATCCATTTTACTGCATTAACTACGAGTTGATCGTCATCACTGTTAAGAGTCTAGATCCAAGATCCAATGAAACATCAAGAGTATGGTAGCGGTTTTAAGGAAAGGTTATAGGGCCACAACGAACAATAACTCACTTGGCTAGCGGTCAACTCACAAGTTGAAGGCCATGAGTTTGACACCTAGGCCGTGTATATGGGTTCGGCCTCCCCGTTGGACAAAAAAAAACAGTTGTAGGACCGAAACATGGAACCGATTACATGGTTCGGGAAGTGAGTCCAACCCCGCTCCCACCCCAAATCACATGGTTTGTTCATGATCCTTTGGGTGAGGTATTACTTGACGGTTTGAAGAACAGTATGATCACAATTAATCAATTTACAGGGGATAATTAATAAGTTTACTGATGATTCATTAGTCCTTTAATTGCAAACTCCGAGTCTAGGACCGTCGGGGCCAAGACCTATGACCACATCGGCCGGTGCGGAGAGCAGGGCAGGGAATCAAGCTCTAACTGGCTGTGAACCTGCGACCAAGCCCCATCGCAAGCCAGAGGTGGTCTGGTCTGTGATAACAACATATAAAATACTCAACATCAAACCTATAAAAACCGTGCATTATATAATGTATGAGATAGCAGATATTACATCTACATTCTATAATATCTAACACAAATATTTGATATCATTCGAATTCCTGATTTCCGTTTATCATCCTGTCACACTAAAACCTGCTCGGTTCATGGCAGAGTGGCGTGTTGACATCAGGGGCCAGGTCGCCTGGGTAGAAGGAATGTAATTTAATGATGATCTTAAATACAAAAATTTGAATCTTGTCCACTATTGATATGCTCATTTATAGCTTTCGGTAGCATTTAATTTAAATAATTTTAAAAGTATATAAAAATATTTAAATAATATTATTATACTCATTCTCTTAAAAAGTAAGAATTAAACATGACTCATAAACGCCAACATCAATAATATGACTACCATATCTAATTATACTCATTCTCTTAAAAAGTAAGAACTACCGTATCCAATAACTCCTCTCATATACGTGGTGTTTTCCAATTATGTTCTTGTCCTTTTTAAAAAAAAAGCAACCGGCTCCAAAAGAGTGCCCTGGGTTTCTTGAATAAGAAAACCGAAGAAGATCATTTTATACTACTATAGTTGTAAATCTAAATACTTTTTCTACTGAGAGAGAGAGAGAGAGAGAGAGAGAGAGAGAGAGAGAGAGAGAGAGAGAGAGAGTTGCATTTGACAGGTTCAAGCCAACCACAAGCGACAATATGAAATTGGGAAATTGTTGACACCCATTAAAATTGCATCGCTACTTTCTGACGACAACAAATGTAAGAGGGATCGGAGAGCGTTGCACGCCACAAAGCCTAGCCTTTTGCCAAGGCTAACTAAAGTTTCTGTCTTTATCAATTTAATATTAGATATGTGGTGAATGTGACCACCCCAATGTTACGTTTATTTTGTGGGAGAGGGGTAGCAAGCTAACTGGCCATCTCGTAGATAAGCTTGACTTGGTTCGTTTCCAGCTCGCTCGTGTTTTATTGGCAAACTTAATTGAGCTCAACATGAATGGTTCAGCTCAAAAAATGAGTTCAAAGGTGTTTGATTTTGACTAATTGCGATACGACGAAAGCTCCTCGAACATGTATTATTGTTGTAACATGCACAAAGAACGAGCTCGTATAGAAAACGAGCCGAACCCAAGCAAGCCATTCATTCACCGGCCCTAAGGAGGGGCCATTGGCACTGGCTTGCTGCTGACTCTTCAGGTGCTACCCATGCCTTGCTTCATTGTGCGGGACCGACTTATCCCTACCAAACCCTGAATTAAAATATAATTTCCCTTTTTCTAAAAGGACCCCATTAAATTACTTTCATCAATTGTTCGAATCTTTTGATCTCATCGCGTTCATTTAATAATCCACAAGCAAATGTATGCAAAGCAGATGGGGATCAAGTCACAATATATTCGTAATTAAAAGCCTCAATGATTACACAGAGAGAATTAGCTCAACGGCACGGCGCTCTGGTGTTGTTTCTCCTGGTGGGGAGTTTGACTCCTATATAACGTGCACATGTGTAATGTATGCGCAAGGCGACTCACATGTGTAATGTATGCGCAAGGCGACTCCTATATAACGTGCACATGTGTAATGTATGTGCAAGGAATGCTTAATGAATCTTTATATACAAGTTCGAGAGCAATGGATCATTGGGTGCATATGTTGTTTGTGCAAGATGTGGATAATGATGTTTTACGTGTATATATACTAAAGAGAGAGAACAATATCAATCGTTCTTATTTGTGCAAAGTAGATTCAATGAACTTGATATTATTTTGCCTTTTGCTTTGTCTTTCCGTCTCTCTCTCTCTCTCTCTCTCTCTCTCTCTCTATATATATATATATATATATATATATATATATATATATATATATATATATATATATATATATAACAAGAAGTAAAACTTTTTGAATGATATATGAACTTTTTGAATGATATATGGAATCGGCTACATGCTTGAGAAAATCTAGCAATACAGGAACCAAATCATTGAGAAGATGAAGCTTTAAGCTTTACTAATACGTAATAAGGGTCTGAAATGGCACTAGCAACGCAGCAATAAGGCATTAAATCTTTACAACACCTGTGTCTGCATCAATCTCTTGATCTCACTCCCTACGATCTTTGCCCTCACCAAGCTCCCCACCGTTCTAAACGCCAGTTTCAAAATTTCCACCGGGTTGCCCGGTGCCATTGTTTTATACAGATGGCTCTGGAATGTCATTCTCTGAACGTACTCATCCCCGCAAAGCTCAACCAACGCCTCTCTTTCCGCGTTGTTGTTATAGAAGAATCTCTGCAATACATCCAGGAACTTGAATGTAAGGTAGTACGCGTCGTCCCACTCTTTGAGATGGAGAGACTTCAACACCTTTTCGTCTATCATTTTCCGGCCACTTTCAGACCCCTTGACTATGGCCTGCCCGCACATTCGTCCCGACTTCGCCGCGAAGTAGATGCCCTCGCCTGAGCACTTGGTCACATAGCCCGCTGCGTCTCCGACCAGTGCTACCCGGCCGACCACTCGCCGGGGCCGAGGGTGCTCAGGGATGGGATGGGCCTCTACCTTGATTACTTTGCCTCCTTCAATCTTGGGGGCTACCCTCTGCCTTACGCCGCTCTGGAACTTCTTGATCTGGGGTTTGGCTATAATGGTACCAGTGCCTACTGCAACATGGTCGCATTTGGGGAAGACCCAGCCGTAGAAGTCCGGCGAGACGTCGTCGCCCACGTACATCTCGGCCAGGTCCTCGTAGAATGACATCTTCTCCTCCGGTAGCTTCATCCACTCCTGGGGATTAAAGCAGAGCACTAGTTAACCAAATAAAAGCTGCTTGTGCTGCTAACTGAGTGCAACTCTGAATCCGCTACCTCAAGTCATGAACTGATCTCACAAGCATGAAGCTTGTTTTGTGCGAGCGAGCAAGCAAAGCTCAAAACAAACAAATCTTACTTACCGGAGCTCGGTGTTGGTTGATGTCAGGTTGGGATTTGAAAAGCCGGTAGCCAGATTCAATCACGAACCATGTGCTTGAACTCGCCGGAGCGACTCCAAACAAAGATGTATAGACATGGAACTCACCATTTTCATGGATTTAATTGAAGGTCCACGCCGAACCTCATTTTGATCAGTTCATATTGGTAATACTATCCTCCTATATCTATAAAATCTGATTCATTTAGAGCTCGAAGAATTATGGGGCTCCACAACAAGATCAAACCCCAACTCAGGCATACTAGAAACTGATCATCAGGCGAGGCAAGTTAAGTAAAGAGCTAAAACTCGGAGAATCTACTGAACAAAGTGAAAATGAGGGAGGTGCAACAGGTAGAGACGCCGGAGTCGTACCTGGAATGCGATGGCATACGAGTAGTCTCCGGCTGAGATGGACTTGGCAACGCGGCTGTTGGCACCGTCGGCGCCGATGACGGCATCCACCTCCAGCGTCGAGGGCGTGCCACGCGGCGAGGCGCCGTCGAAGGCGGTGTAATGAAGTTGGTACGGATGGTGGACCTTCTTGGGAGTCTCCAAGTCGAGGAAGAGGCCGTGGACGAGCGAGGCGCCGGCTGACTGGGCTCTTTGCCGGAGGAAGTCGTCGAGGCGCTCGCGGCGGACCATGCCGATGAATTCGTGGGGAAGAAGGGTCTTGCCGAAGTCGACGGTGAGGTTGGAAGGGGAGATGATGCGCATGCGCGTCACCTTCCGGTCGATGATCTCCGGCGGGATACAGAACTCGTCGATCATGCACAAAGGAATCGCGCCCCCGCATGGTTTCGCGTTCCCTGGAGCGCGCTCCAGCAGGTAGGTTTCCACCCCGCCAGATGCGAGCGCCTCGGCCGCCGATGCACCAGCCGGGCCGCCTCCGACCACCGCGACCCGAAGTGGACGGGTTAGGTTTTTGGTGGAAGAGGCGACGATGACGGCGTTTGGGAGTGAATGGACGGCAAAAAGCGGCTTTCTGCGGCGGGTAAAGAGGGAAACGCCTCTGAAGGTGCTTCCTTGATGACGGTCGCATTTAGATTCGGGGAAGAAACGAGAAGGAGAGGGACGATGACGACGACATTGTGGTTCTCTCTCTCTCTGAGCGTGGAGTAGAGTGAAGCGCAAATGAGACCGGGAAGTCCCACCGCAACGGGATGGAATTGGCTGGACCGGGTCCACTAGTGGGGTACGCACGATCCATTTCCAACGGCCCATGCTTTTATTATTTTTGAGCGGTGAGTGAGCGAGCTCGGGTTTCTTTAGGGCCGGACAACCCGCACCGGGGGGCTCGTAGACGAACCAAGTGGCTCGTTTTTGAGTTCAACGTAGCCCGCTCGCAGTGAGTGTGTTTGAGTTTAGTTTGTTATCTTCTAAGTATATTTACGTAGAGTGATTGGATCTTGACCATACTGATATATGTTCATTCATGCTCACTTAGGTGATATGAATGTAACAAAAATAACTTTCGTACTTTTTTTAAAACCTTTTCAAAATTTTGAAATTATACAACGAGTTGACATGAATAAAGAGGTGTCAGTGTAAGTAGGATCCAATTTTTTCATATATATATATATATATTTATATATAAATCCTACCTATTGCTCGATCATGAGGATCTTTAAAAATCACGAAAAATCAATTTTATTATTTTCGTGCCACAAAAAAAATAACTATAAAACATAAGCAGATAGTGTCAAATGGTCGACAGGATCCGCAAAAGATAACTTTGTTACTCTCATACCACTGAAAAGGAGTGATCCGACATAAAGCTATGTTTTAATTTGTCTTATATATATAAATATAAATATAAACGCGTTGCATTTGTACATCGTTAACAACTATATATATTATTTAAAAACAAATAAATTATATATACATATACATACACAGGAAGAAACCATGTTAACCGAACCAATAGGGAATGGAAATAATGTAATTTAGTTACTGAAGCTTTCGTTCTATAAAAGAAAAGCATATATAAATAAAAATTAAATTAATTTTCTAGTTAAAGAAATAACCTTTTAATGAGCATTTAAATGTATCAAGCTATATATTTAAACGTTAGCAAACATCTCGTGTTCAGCTAGAGTATGTAGCTCTCTCAAACATATTAGCGAGTCGAATCACGAGTAAGATTTTGAGTTGGATCAACGAGCCATGAACTAAGTCCTGTTCGGATCGTTTTACTAGCTCTAGTAGGACACCCTAAACGGAAGGAGCAAACCAAGTTGTCGAGGAAACGTGAAAAATAAAACCCCCGTCTCACGTTTCCCTAAAAATAAGAAGTATGGGCCGCTATTTGCAATTTCAAAATCGTGGCGACGTGGGGAACAGTGTTCTCCCCGCCGGTAGCTGCTTTTGAGCAGCTGCAATAAGACGACGAGGAAAGAGGCCGCCGAGAAGAAGAGGGAGGGAAGGTGAGGCGGATTCCGGTGGTGATAATGGGGGCAGGCAGCATTGGCCGAAAACTGATAACTGATAGGTGCTCTCACCAATCTTACTATTACTAAACCTTATATCTCTCGTTCATTTCATATAACTTACTAGACCTTATATCTCTCATGCAACTCATATAACTAGTCAATTTCAGAAAGCAATTCTACAAACAAGGGGTACTCTTAATTTCTTTTTTTCATCATTTAATTTAGTTGTGTATACTAATGCTTATTGGGGTAGAGAAGTCAACAACAAACTTTCTGCTATTTATTTTTGTGTCTTTTTAACTGAATTACTAATTTCATGGAAGTGAAAGAAGCAATATAAGGTATTACTTTCCTCCACTGAAATTGAATATCGTGTTATGACTATTGTTGCTACAAAAATCTCCTGTATTAGAGAGGTACTAAAGGACATGGGCATCGTTGTCCAACAACCGAATATCATGTTTTGTAACAATAAAAGTATCATGTACATCGCCTCCAACAACACCTTCTATGAACGAACGAAGCATATTGAGACGGATTGTTATTTTATTCGTGAATAATGCTTACAAAAAAAGATTAGTTTGTGTTGTCACCTCATAAATGCATTTAGCCGATTTCTTCACCAAATCCCTCTTAGATACTCGTTTTTATTTTTTGTTAGACAAACTGTCGGTATACACATCGTAAGTTTGAAGGAGGGTATTAAGAGTTTTGTAATAAGACTACGGGCTACTAGGGCCCGTGTATGATCAGTCTTGGCCAGAGTTCTGGCCAGGAGATAGCCGTTGGGAGCTCAACGACTACTATCCATTGGACATCCCCAACGGCATTGGCCTCAACGGCTAGCTTGTTAACCAACCATTGGATGCCCTCTTCACTCTTCACTCCTCTTCCTCTCTTGTAACAATTGCTATATAAATCGAGCCTCATACAATCAATAAAAAGCTACAATTGTAACTCTTTAATATTTGACTTTACTTGTGACTTTGGTTTGTTCTTGACTTGAAACACCCATTATCAGGTGTGTTTGTATATGACTTATTGATTTGATACTTGACGACAAATGATCGGGCTGCTTCCAATTACAAATATCAACAATTGTTTACATTTATTGGATTTTGCTGTTCGATGTTTTAAGCTTGTTTTAACATAGTTCTTCCCTCTTTGTTTTGGTTAAACTTTAAACCTTTATTTATATATCTCATATGGTTTCTAATGGACTTTTATAACATCCCTGCTTGCATACCCACGTGATGACCTTGGTGGAATGGATGCAGCAAGGAAGGTATGATGCAAATATGCTTTATAAGTTCTCTTTATCAGGTTGCTTCCACCACTAACATGTTTGTGAGTGTATTCATTCAGATATTTATATTATTTTAAATTGGTTCCGATTCACATGATATTGGAGTTTATATTTGATGTCACCGTAATGATCTTACTTTCTGATTACTTAATTCTTCCTCTGTATCCAGTGTAAATAACCATTTCTTCATTTTCACAAGGTAGGCATTAATCTTAGCTCAGCTTCTTGGTTGGCATATTAACATGGAAGACATTAAGGTTCGATTTTACTTGTGTTTTTGACTTCTGGAGCTGGTATGTTGGTTAGTTAAGCTGGAAAATGATGTCTCATGATCTTATTCTTTTGCTTCAATATGCAGGTAGATAGCTTGTATCTTGATGAAATGGGTCCAAATGTGATGTCTTCTGAAGATTTTGCTGAAAGAGTCGAACTTGCTTCTTCAAATGGGAAGGTGCTCCGCTATGTCTGTATGATTGAGAACTCAAGGTGCATGATTGTGAACATAAAAACAATTAACGTTCGATTTTTTTTTGTGACAACATGATTATTGATTAGTACATGTGAACAGTTTTTTTTATGTTCACTATTAGTAGTGGACAATTCTGTAGCAAAACGTGTAATGTGCATACCGACTCTAAAGAGTAAGAGAGGGTTCAGGCTTGGCGACAACCACATTCACCATATTTGAGCAGATAAGTAATTATATATTTGTTTCTTTTAATTCTTTTACTTAATGTTTAGAATAACTTTGTTACATTTATGTTTTTGTTTTTTAATTTAAGGTTAACAACTCAATATATATGTGCCAAATGAAATTTATTGTTTGTTTTCTTAGAAGTTAGAAGTATAATTTGTTTATTTAGTTTGATTCATATTTATGAAAAAAGTGGTTGTTTTTCTTCATATTTTTTAGAAATAAGAGAATTCATTATATATATATATATATATAATTTTTAATTGTAAATAAAAGTTTACCACTAAATACGTTATATCATGTCTACTACTATATCAAGGTCCACCGCTAACAACCTGCTAACCGCTATTAATAACATATAAAGCCGTAGACTGTGAACATCTCAAAGAAAAGACAATCGCCGTTCAAATCAATTAAGGTGATAGTGTTTTTATGCCTACCAATTTAGACTGAACTGCACTCAATGCATCAGACGCTGGCAGAGACATGAACAAATAATCATGTATGATTTTGAATATAAAAACACCGTCACCTTAACTGATTTGACTGGCGATTGTCTTTTCTTTGGGATCTTGACCTGTCTGTCAAGTTGGATGTATGATAGCATCAAACAGAAACATGAAACTTTTTCAGCACTGTGAAAGAAACACAAAATTGTTTTACTGCTTTCAATTTAAGCCACTATGTTGCTGGTGAGACTCTAAATCTCCAAGTTTGAAAAGCAACAATTTGTTAGGGAAAAAGAAGCCCCTTTTTCTAGCTTTGTTTCACCATTCTAGTAATATTCTCGTATTTGTTTATGAAAGTTGATACTTGTGATATTTGGGCTTGAATTTCAGCTTTAGATAGTGTGATGAAAAACCTGTATTACCTGTGCTACTTCCTTGGTCATTAGGACTTATGTACAATGTGACTGGACTTGGATACGGGATACTTACTCTTGATGAAGAAATTTTAAGGAGCTCATTCCTTGTGCTTGATGGTGGACATCTTGGACGTGGTACCCAGACTGATGTAGCATTGACATGAGTTTGGAACCAGATTACCTATACACTCGTTTCAAACATGCACTGAAATTGTGTTAGCCTACTAACAATCTGCATCAGGAACTAACAGCCTGCGTATTATATCCAATTATGGTATGACAGTCGAAGTAAACAACCTTTTCCCCCAAATACTCATCTGTTTTCTCTAGACGAAAGCATTTTTGTGTGAATTATATGACAAGCATGCGAAGGTGAAATTAAAGCTGGATTTGGAGCGCTCCATCTTTTTCTAGTGAACGAGAATGTGCTGATTCCAGTACAATTATATCAAACTCTGTTACGTCATCGGCCATCTCCAGACGCTCATTGACTTAAGATATTGTGATTCCTTCGTATGTGTTTTACCCACTTCTATCCAATACATAACTGAGGTCACCTTTACTTGACCAAGACTCCAATGCTTTACAAGTGCATGGTTTCTCTGTGAGGAGAAATAAGCCCGATTCTTATGATTTACATGAGTTATGGTATCTCCCCAAGGAGAAATCCCCATTAAGATGTTAGACTATACAGCTTGTCTGTGATTATGGTATCTTGCAAATTAGAAGCCATTAAGGGTTAACTATTTCTCATTTGAAGGTCCTTCATGATCTATCAACTTGAAAGCAGTTTCTCTGCGCAAGTACAAACTACTTTGAACAAGATCAGACCATTCGATAAACTTCTGCTACCTCTAATCATCTTCTCATCTTAGTAAGAGTCGCCTTAGGCTGTAAATGGTTAGTGCCATAAACACAAGTAGATTTATATCATTGTTGTCTATAACTAAGAACATACTGAAAGCATTTTTTGTTCCTGCTGCATAAAATACTGAAGCAGGGTAACCATTGGTAAAGTATGACGAGACATTAAAATCTTGAAATCACTACAAACAACAAACAATAACTAAGCCTTTTCCCATGCTAGACGGGATCGGCTACATGGATTCTTTGTTTCCACATAGCCCATCATGTGTTATGTTAGGGCTTAACTCACAATAAGCTAGATCGTTCTTTATTGTTTCTTTTCAACACTTTTGTGGTTGTCCTCTACCTCTTTTAATACTTTCAAAATCTAGTTTTTCATACCTTCTTAAAGGTGCTACTTTTGATCTTCTTTCTATATGTCCAAACCATCTTAAACAATATTATCTCATTTTATCCTCTATCGGTGTCATTCCTAATTTGTTTCTAATAACCTCATTATGTATCCGGTCTTTCCTTATATGACCACTCATCATCTTCATTTCTGTCACAGAAATCTTTTGTACATGTTGATGATTAACTGCCCAACACTCAACCATAAAACATGGAAGGTCTAATTATTGTACTATAATATTTACCTTTTAACTTTAATGATATCTTCTTATCACATAGAATACCTGATGCTCCTCTCCATTTTAAAAATCTTGAAATCGCTGAACTAACTTTTTTGTGTATGCAGATTAAAGTAAAGGCATGACTTCAGAGTTCCAAAAATTGTACGTGCTAATTTTTCAGGAACTACGGATCAAAACTCAAACCAGCAATTCATTACAGATTTAAGGACGTTTCATGCTCATGAGTTTTCTGTATAGATGGGTGTAAAGGACAACAATGTGAGCGCACATATTTCCACAAAAAATGAACCAGCAAATCAGCATGCATCTGGAACAACACACCCAAGCTGATACATTGACCGCTAGATGAAGGCAACCAACCCCTCAAAATGTCAATGTTGCGTGGGCTCGTAGTTTGTATCTCGCTCCAAGTTCAGTCCCCTACAAGTTCGAATTGAATTTTTAGATTCTAAACCAATGAAATAAGGGAACAAGGCAAGCAAAACAAATGACTTGAATATAGACTCCTAATGAGATTGAATGAGAAATGGGATATCAGCTTAACCATGAGCCCCAGGGACCAGATAAAGCTCAGTCATTGCATTTGCGATGCAGTGATTAGTGGACAACCTGATAACCCATTGAAATAACTGGAGGAAGAAAACAAGAGATGCGTATACCTTGCAGATGCTTCTTTGTGAATCTCCTCAATTTGGTTTTCTAGCTCTGCACATGCAACTTCTATCGCTATGTTCTTTTGGCAGAGCTCATTCCATTGAGCTGCCAGAGATTTTAGCTCCAAAGCAGTGTTTTGCTGGCACAAAATAATCACCACATTAAACTGTCTCCAGCTGAAAAGCAGATGGTTTGGTTCCACAGAAATACTAAAGGGCATTACACCATTACCTGGTGGAACTTCCTTTCACGATTCACAGCTTCAATCTTGTCATTGTATTCCTGAAGATTTGCTTGCATCCTGCAGTATGCATAACAGTGGCACAAGCAAAACAGAGACATTAAAGTCATCGACAAAATGTAACAGACAGAAATACCATCTCCTTGCTACCAACACACAAATGAAACCAGAAAGGCACTTTGAATATCATACCTTGTTAAATAAGCTTCCAAACGCTGGTTGTGAAGTTTCCAGACATTCACTTCATGCTTCAGTATCAAGTCTAAATTTTCAAGTCTGGGAAACAAGTAGAGTAAGGCGGTATCCTAGAGGAAATCATTCTCATTTACGTGAACCAAACACAATGTTTTGTGATCGCTTACAGAAAGGCAATTATGAAAATATGTAACCACCACACACAAAGCAAAGTTGAAAAAGAGAGACATTACAATCAGGATTCTTATGTATCAGCAGAAGGGAATCCGGAAACTGAAGAAGTCAGTACCAACGGTAATTCTTAAGTTCTCAAATATACAATCATCTAACAGTCTGTCATTGCGTTTTTTATGATGGAGGAAGGGCCAAGATAACTCAGGATATGAACTTCTACCAATTCAGAGAGGAGGTCATGGTAAGATCGAAGACATCCATGTGACTAACAATAATAAAAGAGCATCTTGAGCAGGCGTATGCTATGGCTGAAATAAGCAAGGTGCAAAAGGAGACACACATTCTTAGTTAAGATTAAGCCGCATTTTTCTTATGCATATGATATGCACCAAGGGAACTTGGAAAATACAGTGAATAAATCTACAAGCACAAAGTAAAGAATAAAGCAAACCACTTAGAGTTCATAAACAAGTTGAACAAGATAGAGGGTACATAATAGCCTATATCACACATACACCTCTAGGCGGTGAGGTGTTGGCACCGACATTGGTGCGACATGGTGTCGATAACTTCGACACGGTCAATGTGTTTAAGTACGTTTTTGGGTGCGTTGGCCACACCCAAAAGCCTTTATTTGGTCCTGCACCTTGCCTCTAGCCTCTCGCCCGTTCTCTCCGCCACCCCTCGCATGCTGATGGGCTCACCACTACCTCCACCGCCCTCTGCTGTGCCTTCCTTCTGATGCAGGTATTCTCACCCTCCCTTTTTCTCTTCTCTCTCTCCCTTTCTCTCTTTCTCTGTCGTATCTTTTGATTGTTATGAACGGCGCAATGAAATCTGAAATTGGAGATGGACGTGAGGTGGCCGTAAAGGCGACTTCTTTGCGTTCTCCTCCGGAAGAGGCTCTTATTATTATTAGCACAACAGGAAGAAACATAGGCTTGGCTGGGGACAGGGTCTTGCAACGTATGAGAAGGAGAAGGTTGATGGACATGAAGATACATGTGGCAAGAGTGATCCAAGTCTTCAAGATGCCGATCCGAAGAGAATAGAGTCTCTTTCGCTGGCATCTCCATACAATATCCAGGCATTGCTGACCAAGGCAATATGTGTGTCTCTAACGGTGGTATCTTTACCTGATTGCGGTTCATCATCAAGTTTGTCCCCTGTTTCACTTTTCTTTGCAGTATATGCATCTTGCTGGTTTTATTGTTGTTGTTGTTGTTGTCCCATTCAATTGATGTCGGGCTAATATTAGAATTAACTGAATAGTCGTCAGTGAAAATCCTTGTCTTGATCAGAAGTTGTGTACTCCTGGTTCCTTTGTTTTCTGGAACTACATGGTGGCACATTCTTCGGATACACTTTTGATGTGGCATGTTTTAGGCAAACATCGTTGATGCCATGTTCTTTGTTTATATCCATGTGTACGATGTTCAATGGGTATTTAATGTGAATCTATTAAAAATCTGCTGCTCTCCCTGTGGTCTTTAGACTCTTTACTACATTGCTTATAGGTTGTTGCTTTTCTTGTGCCAGTTTAGCCATTAAATTAGAGGGTGATCCAGTCCCAATTTATGTGATGTTGCTGAAAAACATTTACGATGTAATGTACCATGAATTGAAACATGGCAATTTCTTATACTTTTAGAATTTAATATGTACATGTACAAGCTAGTGCACAATGGCAACAAAGAATCCATGCAGTGGATACTACTTAGTAAGGGAAAGACATGCTTTTCCGTTTCAGTCCCAATACTTAACAACATTTTATTGAGGTAGAAGCTGTTCTCCTTTGTATTGTGCTGTGAATATATGACTATGAAATGTCGAACTCAGAATTTCATCCAGATACTGCACACGATAGCACGCAATGGCAGCTAAGAGTATATGAAGCTGATCCAACTTTGCAAGGAAAGGCTTGGTCTTGGTTTAGGTCTGGGTTTTTTTGCTGGTTGTCTTGACTCTTAATACATAACAAAGTTTTTATCAAGGAAGAAACTGTTCTGATATTAATATGTTGCATATATATGCATATGAAATATCTAACTATTAACATGTATACTGTTTATTCCTTACTTTTTCTGGTTCCTTTTGTCACCCGCTGTTGCTTGTCCCTGTCTCATCCTTCAATATCTTTTTTCATAGGAAGCGTCTTTAAACAATATAACCTTGTGAATTTGGACACTATAACCACACAAAACAATGTTGACGTTGGAAAAGGATTATACAGTAACCCTGTGTGGTGTCTGCCTAGAGAAAACTATTATTTCTAACTGCAAATTTGTTCTTGCAGGTATCCATGACAATTATGTTGGTGATCTTTATTATCCTGGTTCCACTGATCATGGGTCTGATTTTGCTGCTGAGGATTTCATCAGTAACTTAGATAGTCTAGACATCAATGCTGTAGATAGTTTGATTTCTGATTTGATGCAGCGTGAGGATTCTTTTGCTGACCATTCTAGCTCTCCTGGATCTGCTTCTATGTGTAAATTAGCTTCATTGAAGAATTGCATAATGAAGTGTTAGAGAGAAAAGAAAGTGAAATTGATCAGTCAAAAAATGAGCTCAGGTCACTTTACAAATACAATTATGATGAAATTAGTAGTTATTTACTTGTTTTGCTTTAATATAAAGTTGTGTAGTTACTATTGCCATATACTTATGCTAATTGATGTCTCACTTGCTCTAGTTTGAATATTATATATATATATATATATAATATTATATACCTTAGCCATGTCCCTGCACCCAATATTTTTGAAATTTGCCGTATCCCACACCCGCACCTGCACCCGTGTGACATAGATAATAGCCTCAATTATTTATATAAAAAACCCTTGTTTGGCAACTCGATATTTCAGTCATTGTCTCTACTCCTCTCCAATGAAACTTGCTCTACTTCTATGCTTATGCTAGAACGAGATAATTGGTTAACAATTTCAAGATCAATATAGAAGTACAATGTGAAATATAACTATTAATAAGTGTTGGCGGTATATTGCGTTCTAAGAGACGGGAACCAAAGGATCATGATCAATTCCCATTTCTTAAATGTCATCAAATTTGCATCATCCTCAAGAACATATACGATGGGTTCCTAAAAACCACCAGATGCTACTTATGAACCAAATTCTGTGAGTGAAAATTTCGCAGAAGCGGGAATTCCCAAACTCTGCCACCGCCAAAAGAGAACTAGTTGATCTAATTTTCAGGAAAGGCCTCACTGGACTCCCGCCTAACCCACTCTCCCATGTTTTTTAGCTGCTTACGCTTCATATATGAAAATTTCACATATACTGTCTGTAAACTCTTCTTTGAAATGAAGAAGAAGGGAGAAGTGTACTTGTGTTTTTGATACTACTACATGGTCGCTCGATGCCTTGGCAGATCAACCACATACATAAGATGAGTCCTGAGGGCGAACTGTACTTGTGTTTTGATACTATACATGGTAGTTCGATTACTTAGCGGATCAACTACATGCATAAGATGAATCCTATGGTTGAATCTAAACCTGCATTTTCACTCTCCAAAACACCCATGAAAATTGCAACGGAAACTGCCGGCATTAACAAGAAACGAAAAGGAACCTGATGATTTGATGCTGAAGCTGGGTCTGGGCGTTGCGTAGAGCCTTGTTCCAAGCTTCGACATCGTGCTTCTTTGCAGGTGCCGGCGGCTCCAAACCATAACGCGAGAAGTCAAGGACGGAAGGGGGCTTTCCTGCCCTCACCCGCTCGTACTCCCTTGCAATCAGAGGATGGCTCTGCCACAAAACCAAATGTCAGATAATCTTTATAAGACAACGATAAGACAACAAGTCTGAGTAAGGAGACGAACGTGGAGGTCGAATTTAGGAGCGGGGGGAAAGCTGCGAAGGAAATCAGAGGGCTTGCGGAGGCTCTGGCGCATCTCCTCCTCGACGAGTCGGTCCACCTCCGCTTTCACCCTTGGGTCACCGTACTCGTCGTCGATGTAAGGCAGCGCGTCGATGGAGATGTCTTCGTGCCTGAGACCGCCGCTCCAGTCTGGCTGAGCCGGCCCTTCCAGCAGCAGCACCTTCCCACCACCACCACCACCGGTCGTCGCCATTTGATTACCTTCCGCTCCCTTCTCTCGATCGGCTTGCACAACTCGCGTTCCTGCTCTAAGTTTGCGAGTCCACTAGGGCTGCCACAACGGTTCGGCTCTGCTTCTGATCCCGATGGTTGAGAACGGGAAAGAGGCCAGAACCATGGACTTCGGATCTGATTTTCGGCACAAACCCGAACCATTTACGAGCAGGGCGTCGTGACAGCTTTTAACGGACAAATATATAGCTTTAGCTGCTGGCACGGCTTTCGACTCACAAGACTCAGGTACTGAGTTTGATTCCCGCTGCGTACCTGCCCTCGTCCTACCGTTGTAACTGGGAAAAAAAGTGTATTTAGTTACGGTCGTAGGTTCGACTAATACGTAGAGCTGAATTTGATCAATGAAAAAAAAGGGCATTCTAGGTTAGGATTGCAAGACAAGACGAGCGGCTCGTCTCTAAGCCAGTTTGTAGTTCGCTCGTCTGATCTACTTTAGTGAGACAGGTCGAGAGAGGTTAAGCTCAATCCATCTATGACAAAACATCCTAGCCCAATCCGACATATGGGTGCAGGTCAAAATATATATATATATATATATATATATATAAAGAGAGAGAGGATATGTTTTAGTACTCTTAGGTGCTACCAAATCTAAATAAGTATGAAGGGACACTTTATTTACATGAATACTTTTGCTTTTTAAATTTTAACCGTGTATCATTACCTTTAGGTGATTTGTTTGAATTGCTAACCTTGCTTACTCATGTCAAACAATTATTTTTGGATGACACGAGTATAATAATAATATTTTGAAAATTTATAAATTGTACTCGTACCATAAAAAAAAGTCAAAGATGAGTAGAGATGATATGATTTTATATATTAATTATAAGAGGAGGTCGAAGACTAACACACCTGTGCTCTCTCAGAGTCGAACCCCAACCGGTAGCAACGGCCCTAGAGCACCCTGCTGCTGTAGAGCTAATGCTCTCCGTGAAGAAACTATATTTTTGCAATAAAGTCAAACACTATCTTTAAGTAAAATACGAGTATGAGTTCCGTTTTCTACTAAAAATTACTTATAGTGTAAGGTCATGTTCGGTTGAGACCTTCTCCTGTGAAGAGCTTGTCTCATTTCAATTGAACACAAGAGAGTGGGTAAACCGTAAAAGTAAATCTTAGGCGGGCCTGTCTGACTGGCATAGCTGGCGAATCCATCATGGCAGATGATCCAATCTTCCGATGCTTGTCAAAAAGTTTGAGGGGGTTCCAGATGTATAGTTGCACAGCCCACTTGGCTAGGGCCGTCACTCGCATGTTCATCGTCATGAGTCAAAAGGTGGGTTGGTTCAGCCTCCCTTGCGCGGTTCCCCTTCGAAGAGATTCAGAGAGATGTTCTGAGTAAGCGGTTTTTCTTTCTTTCACCAACTCCTTTTATCTCCTTCTCCTGTTCGTTTGAAGAGGAAAATGACTCATTTGATCGAAAGTTCACTGATACTGATTACGGTATTCCGTTGCATCGACTTTAATGGCCGTTCTCAGAGTAAAAAGAATGCATTGTGGGCTATTCTGAGGGCACTTTTCGTGTGATCATAGTTGTAATACGACGTAAGACAATTTGACTAACTCTTACCATGAAAAGTCTCTTTGTGTCTATCATCTTGTCAGGTGGATTCCATTGTTTGAAGTTCTCCAATTGATCAAGAACTGGAATATTCAAATTCAAAGCTATTTCTGGTGATGCTTTCTTCTTTTCATTTCATTGATATTGGTAGCGCTAGTTGCATGCCTGACATGAGTTTATGGGAATTGGATAGGAAGGATGCAGGATTTACCACGACCACTGTCAGCAAATTGACCTTTTCATAGTTTTCGGTACTTTGAAATCTGAAGCGCATTCCTACAGATTCACGACGTAAGTATCCTTGAGGTTGATAGGTTGGATATGTGGATCAAGAAAGGTGTCATCTACGATGTTGCTTATTGCATTTTATTTGCAGCCAGAACCTTTTGAGGGTTGGCACTTTGATTTTACTGAACATTTGAACCAGAAAAGAAATTCTTTCTCAGCCACAGGTTCTTCTCAATTGAGTAATGTTTTCATTTCCCAATTATGGCGTCTGTCACTAACTTTTCAAACTAAATTTAGTTCTATGACTCCCCCTCTTCAGTGGCAGTGTTAATATGGTTTCTCTGGAGGTTCCTTCTCAATCAAAGGATATATCAAGGTGCCATCTGCCAATTATGAGTTTGGAGCCAATCTTTTGGATCCTAAGGTGGGTGATTATGCCTTCTATTGTTGCATCTGCATAATCATCATCTTGGACAAGCTTGCGTTTAAGACTTAGCAGTTGATGCTTGTTGGAATGATATTAACAGATGTGAGGCTAAATTTTTGGTAGAGTCAAGTGTGATTTGACGAATAATCTTTCTCTGAACATTAATGCCCAGGTAACCTGCTGTTGTGTTCATGTAGAAAATCATATTTTTTTTAATCCTTCACAGATTTACTTGATCACGGACATGAATTTTTCCCTTGATGGAGATTCTAATAACTGGAGACAATTCTGTGGGGGTATCTTACCTAATTTGAGGAAAAAGTATACTAATCAAGGCATGTTCAACTTTGATTTCAAGGTAAGCCTACATAAAGAGTTTTTCCTATATCCTGTGAAATAAAATGGCTAGTGGAAACTGCTTGTATGAATTGTTCTATTCTTTTGATTATCTTTTTCCTTTGGCTTAATGAAATCAACTGGATATTTTAGTATTGTTTAGAGATGGCTTCTGTTAAAAGTCCAAGGGTTGGACATTTCACTACTGCATCCGCGAGTTTTTGCCAGGTCTTCATCTCAAGTCATCGCATTTGATGTGACAATCTTGTATTTTGGGCTTTAAGATGCCAAGAAAGTGGCTTGATGATTTATAGTGTCAAGCATTGCTGTTGGTTTTCTTTTAGTCAATTAGTTTCGAGCAAATATGTTTGTCTAATTTATTCATTCACAGAGTATTTTGTTCAGATTGTATTTCTAAAAAAATGTACATATTTGAATGGTACCACATTCCAACTATATGTGACCACTTCTACTGAAGCAGAAACCAGCCTCGGCTATGAGAATTGTGATTGCCTTGGCGGCTAATAACATTATTTGGGTGAAATATCATGATATTTCTATCTTCCCGGGTAACAGAATTTTTAAGAACAATAGAAGCACATCATTTTGCTGCTTACTGATTGCAATGTTGATTGTGTATGGAGGATAATGCTCTTTTCCTAACCCCCCCCCCCCACCCCCCCCCAAAAGAAAAAGATAATCCAGAATATTGCATTCTAAATCTCTAATGAGAATCGGATGAAAATCCAGAATATTGCATTCTAAATCTCCAATGAGAATCGGATGAACTTCAGGAGCTTCAAGATCTACATCACTTTTTGCTTCTGATCCATGCACTTGCCAGAGAAACCAGGATTAGCAGGAAAACCTTTTGTCAGTTTCCTTCTTATTTCGGATTTCAATTTAGATATGCAACAGTTCATTACACACCTTATTATTCCAGATTTCTAGATAAACGAGGATGCCCTCAAGAAAGAGCAAAAGCATGAATGCCTGATATGACCAGGTGATTTTTCAGTTGATCATCCAAATGGCAACAAAGAAGAATAGTGAAGAGAATTGTATGTTCTGACAAGGTGTGCCTTTTGTCTGATACCTGTCAGCCTTATTTTACGAATGAAAGTATTAATACTGAAAAGTTTTCCTATCAACCTAAGTGCCTTTTTCCCCATATGACTGAAAATATCACAAAGCTGGTTGTCATATTGGTTTGTTTGCATGTGGACTTACATCCCCTGCACATGTATCTGGTAATATCTTTGACTTGTGTCTGTACTCAGCAGATTTTATTTTCCTATAACTAATCGATATTTCACAGAAATACATTGGAAACTGAGAAAATGAACTAGAAGGGTGTTTTTTTAATGTCGGTTGTTTTTCCATGTGCAGGGTAAAGATTTCAGGATCAGTTTCAGAACCTTATGGTGCTAACTATATCCAGGTAATAATTTGGAGCTTCATTTATTGATGTATTCATGGTTTCCATGAAGTACATGAAGTGTCTTATATCCTCTAGGAACCAATATTGTTTGCTGGAGGTTGGTAGCTGGTGTGTTCTAATACAAGTCTTGATCCTGCTTACCAAATGAAGATTAGGGCCTGAATGTCTCTCTGAACTCTGCATGTAATACATGACAAATTCAATCAAATCTGTTGATGTGTCAGATTTTATGTTTCTACTGTAATAGCCCTTGGTTTTCCCTGTAACCACAGGCCATTCCGTTCTTAATATTTTCTCAACAACCACTATCTGTATTTGGCAGTGTTTCGCTGCATTTGACTCTTGGTGAATCTTTTTTTTTTTGGCTAGGTCATGAAAAGAAGTCTTGTGTTTGGTTTTGCTGCTCGGTAGAACAGAGATAAATTAATCAATTAGTGTTCTTTTTGATTTATTGGTTTTAAATTTTAAACAGTTCTGTGATGTGTGTGACATGTGAAATCCTACATTCTTTAAGAGAATATGAACAGATTAAGGCTGACAAAAATGAAGGAAACATAAAAGACCATGAAGAGGTGGGGCAATATCTCATTTTATGGATGGCATTGCCCCGTCTTTCTGGTGACCAAAAAATTTTGACAACTCAATATGTGCTTGACCTCAGAGCTTGTCCAAATGCGAAAGAAAGGTCTAGGATGATACTAGAGTCAAGAGGTACTAACAATATGTTACAAGAAGTAGAATGTGGTTGGTCTAAAGGGAACTATTAGAGAAAGAAAGAAGGAAACGTCTTATCTGATTTAGTAAAGGTTTGCAAAGTAAAAGTTTGCAAATGAAACCATTCAATTTGAATAGCCTTTTATGGGGAACTAATTAATTGTAAATATCATTTTGCTACTTTAGTAAGTGTTTAAGATATGTGCATTAGGCTGTTAAGAGTTTGGTGCCAAAAGGACATGAACTATCTCATTTAACACTTAAATGCGTGAATGTTCAAAGATCTGCACATTATGTGTGTGTGCATATGATGCATGCATGTGGCTGTCTTTCTGTGTATATGTGCAAACACATAAGTATTAAGAATGAGGTACAAAGACTCAACCATGTCAAGAGAAGGGATGTCGTCGATAGAAAGGAGAAGACTAAACGGTCATCGAGGATGGGAAAAGTCTAACAGTCAACAAGCAACCAAGCTTCCCAACAACTAGATTTGTACTTGTGAGGAGAACTGTAATGGCTAGATGGTGTAGCCGTTGGATACCAACGCATATTTGTATGAAAGCACCACTTTTATGCTGTGTAAGATATTAAGAAGGCCAATGGTCTGATTCTGTAAAAACCCTCTCTTTGGAGAGATTCACTAAATAAAATTTAAGTTAGAATTCATTTTCTTACATGGTATTGGAGCACGTGATTCGATGGTGTGTCAGTCGTGGCTCTACGGTGATGGACGATCGGCAACAATGGTCTTAGTTAGTTGCAGTGGTGATTGGCTCTCTGCGGATCAAGCATGCACTAAGGGATTGAAGACCACCATGGTGCACCGCATGGGCGTAATCAGTGACCACAACTAGTAGTCCTTATTGCCCATGATGCCAAATGATCGTGATAGAGCCAAGCCCTCTGAGTGCCGTACAAAATCTGAAAACATTCCACGCCATTACTGCCTCCGAGATGTACATGGTGTGGAGAACGATGACCCAAAATGGATTGACTTTTCTTGATTAAAAGACTTCCTTGCTCTGCAAGGGTTTTCTAAGATTGCGGGAGAGAACCGCTTGCCATTTCCCCAATTGCGAGAGAAAGGGTTTCAGTGGATGGGAATGGTGGTGGCTAATCAGAGTGGAGATGGCAGTTTTGAGTGAACTCGATGGTGATTTTGGTGGCTAATCAATGGCGGATGGAGGTGGTAGTGATGATGGCGGCTAAAGGCGATTTTAGCTTCACTGCGCACCAACAGAGAGAGAGAGAGAGAAGAGAGAGAAGAATAAAGAGGTAGGAGAGGAAGTGGGAGAGGCATATTGTTGGTTCCAACGGCTGGGTTGTGGCAATTCGGCTTGTAGTTGTGGATGCCAAGATGCGACGGTCCAGGTGGTGGCGAGGAGTTGGATGGGGTCGACACCAACGACGAAAGAAGGAGAGAGAGGTCCCCTGTTTTTGGTAGAGAGTCGGGGATACATTTATATGTAGTCAGGTCCTACATCTAAACCCATTTTGTGTTAGATATGAGATTTTGTTGGTCGTGGATCTAGACTCGTGCCTATGTCTGGATCCGATTTGATCGTGTTTGGCATTCATGCAGGTGTGTTTCTTTCGGTTATTGATATTTTTTATGATGTTTTATCGATTGATTGACTTCTGTTTGTTAGATAATAAAGATAATAAGTTGCATCTTTGCGTGATTAAGATCTTCATATTGTGACTACATGTCACTTTTGTTGGCCTTTTGTTAAAGAATTTGTGATTAAGGTGCTTCACATTGTGGACTATTGATTGGAGATTAGTTAATGTTTGAAGATACACTTATTAATATTTGATAATTTGTGATCTTGATAACTTTAAAGTTGCATTTTCATGTGATTAAAATCTCTGTGTTGTGGCTATATGTCACATTTATTGGCCTTTTGTTGAAGATCTTTGTTATTAAGGTGTTTCATGTTGTTTGCTATTGGTTGGAGATGAGTCAATGTTGAAAATACACTTATTGTTATCTTGATAACCTTTTGCTTGATAAAAGTATTTGAAAATAATGCATAAAAGAGTTTTGCCTTGAGTATTGACTATTCATTTGCTAAAAATTGCATTCAAAGAATTCTTGTTTTTTGACACAAACATTTTATGTGAAAAGATTCTTAGAAAATAAGTTGATTATAAATCTTTAAAACCTTTTTTTGATAATCTTGATGGATTATCTTATTCTTAGAATCATAGAATCACATTTGAGATTGTGAGTTATTTAATGGCCTTGACGTATTTGGATGGATTTAGCTTAACATTAAAACTTGTTTGATTTGGATGGTTTGAACTTAGCCTTAATGCTTGTTTGGGTTCAAGTTTGTTTTTAAAACTCGGGTTTGAGTTTAGCCTTAAAGCTTTTTTGGTATACCAAGGCTTTTTGTAATATCATGAATTTGCGATGATTCATGAAATTATTTGTTATATTTAACGATCCTACTTAGATGATCAATGTTTTTCATTAAAAAAATTATTTGAAAAACAGACAAGGTTGAGTTATGGGATCTTAATACTTTCATTGAGGATTAATCCTATAAGTTTTCTTGCAAGTATTAAAATAAAAGATTACAAAACAAACGTAAACTTGAGCAAAGAAACAAAAAGAAAAGTATTGAAGAGAGATATAAGACTCCAATCACTCTCTAGCAAACTGTAAGTTGATATTGTTAGTTTGAGGGGAGGTGTTAAGAATGAGGTATGAAGATTCAACCATGTCAAGAGAAGGGATGCCATCGATATAAAGGAGAAGACTAAATGGTCAACCAGGATAGAAGAAGTCTTAATGGTCGGCAAGCAGCCAAGCTTCCAACTACTAGAATTGTATCCGTGGGGAGAACTGTAACAGCTAGATGGTGTAGCCGTTGGATACCAGTGTATATTTGTATAACAGCACCACTTTGGTGCTGTGTAAGATATTAAGAAGGCCAATGGCCTGACTCTGTAAAACCCCTCTCTTTTGAGAGGTTCATTCAATAAAATTTCAGTTGAATTCATTTTCTTACAATACGTGCATGTGTGACTTGAATATGTCTCCAGGAACTTCATGAAGAATCTATCTTGAAAGGAAGTAGAAAATTCTCCTGCATGATGGTTGAGGCATAAATCTGGACATCTCTATGGTGTATGAGCCTACGACATGAATGAGCTATCATACTGAGAATGAGTAGTATCCTTTTGGCAACAAATTGAAACACAAATTGTGTGAACAAACACCACATGCTATTTATTAGTCTTGCAAAATTGATACTTCACAATGAAGGAGGAGAGCTTTTTGAGAGAAGAGGTATAAAAAAAGGTAGTACTTTTTTGAGAGGAGAAGAGCTTAGACGTCTGTTTGTAGCTTTGCCAGTTTGATCACCATGCAGGTCTCCCTAGCTTCAGACTTCACGTACAATAGCAAGACAGGAGATAACTACCAGTATTCGCTATGATGACTTGGTAATCTTGTTTCAGCAGCCCTGTGTTATTTAACCAAGTATCTTGTTAATCCTGTGTATTTTTTAGATGTTGCTAGAAGAGAGAATGAGCATGGGTGTTAATTTTATTCTATCTGCAGAGGCGATGATCAAACAACCCTGTGACTTTCATGCTATAGTTATCATTCTCTTGTTGTTCCTATTGTGAAGAAAATGCATCCGATCGATCATTGGATGACGTTGCAAACTTTTATTTGATCTAGCTGTAGGAGGATTGTGAAAGTTGGCCAATTTTCTCTTGCATGATAACTGGATGATATACCAGCGATTGTATTTAGTTTTATTTTAATTGCTTGGTAACGTTGGTTTCCTGTTTCACTCTGGTTGTGGTGCTTTACTGCCACACTCAGCTTTTTGGGTTTGTGGGAAGTTATTCTTTTGTCTTGGACGTGAGGACACTGTTTTCTCGGTTTATTCACATTCACAGGAATTGTTCTCCGGTGCTTTTCTTGGAATTTTGTGATATACAATTGAAATATGATCAAAGCACCCGAGTTTTTTGCCTTTTCTTTCCAGTAAGACCACAAATTGCGTTCCTTTGTTGCAGAAGCTCGTGTGACAAATCTCTTGACAAGTAAAATGAGGATCATGGTTTTCTCTTTCATTTGCATTGTCAAGATCATGTCGAGTTTCGTACACCTTGTTGTTTCTACCTGGTTCACCTTCAAATGACATGGCGGTGTAATAACACCCCTGTAAAATCTGAAAGCAAATCACAAATTAATGTCGCAATAGTTCTTCTCATTGGGTTGTAGTTTAAGCTTGTTGGTAGCGTTCAATTCTTCAAAATCTAGGTTTTGTGAGCGCAAGGAAGGTGTACCACAATTGAGTAATGTGTAAATACTGGATACTGTACATTCGTTGTGGTCATAGGTGTGATGGTTGTTGGTTCATCAAACATGTGATTTCAGAAGACAGTCCCGTTCTTGTGACCTGAAACCATCGTGCAAGTTTTGATTATCCAGCTCTCTCAGACGTAGATGGAGAATCAAAGTTTATTTGGAAATGCTCTTAGGAGCCATTAATTTGAAGGCAACGTTAAGGCAGTTCGGGATGACATTTCTTTTTTCCAAAGGCAAGGATGACATACTACGAGGGTGCAACTGAAGAAATAGTGAAGAGACTGAAAGGATATCTGCTTTCTGCATAATAAAGATGACGTGACGATGTTGCATTTCGGTGAGGTATTAATTTACTTGAGAAGGGTCTGCTCCCCTTTCCTTGTGGTGTTGGACAAGGTTATGGACCATGCATGGGTTCTCCAGCGCATGGCTTAAAAATAGTACCTGTATCTCCGTGTGAGTGTCATATATAGGCATTGGTGGATCTAAGGCGAGGTGAGTCACGTGTTTCACTTGAAATAAGAAAAATTCCTAGGTTCGCCACTGTGTATAGGGAAATACACATGTTATGTTTTGTGAACGTGAAATATGAGTGTCTCGCACAAAGTACGCCTCCTCCCCTCAAAAAATTCTTAGGTCCGCCACTACATATAGGTGTTTATGTACGGTTGTATATAGGTGTTGCTCTTCCCTTTCATCTACTTTCTATTTTAAATATTAGGTCGTAAGTTTGAACCTGAGTTCTGAACTATCTTTAGTAATACTTATATTGTATTAGTATAAATTTTGTACTTTCGAGTATTCTCTCTTCAATTGTTGTGTATACTAACATGGCTGCATGCTGTTTTTCTGTGATTTTTCTAGTTGTTCTTTTCTTTGGAGGCAAACGTTCATAATTTTTTGACGTTTAAATTACACAATTCTTTGAGATCCCTTGTTCGAGTTTGTTCAGAACTTCAGCATATCTTTCACCTGGATATCACAAACTATCACAACAATACCTATGAGTTTTAAGACAATGATCGTAATCTCTTCAGAAGCAGCATTTGTTACTCGATAGATAAATGGTGTTCCTGTTGTTGTAGAATTTATGAATTTTCAGGCGTGGCGTGTGAAGTGACATATGGGTGCTTGGAATTGCGGATGTTGATCCATTGGAAACAGATGGCCTATCTTCTTGATAGCCTATGAACCATAGTAATTTCATGCATAATTTCCTTTGGATTTTCCGCCATTGATTTGTCGGTGATGTGACACTTTTTCGAGTCATTCCTTGTCTATTATTCTCATCCGATTTGTTGATTAACAAGCTTTTGTTAGAATAACATGTTTTGCTTTTCATGATGTTGATTTTCCGTGCAGTGAATGGTCCGTCCCGATGAAAGAGTCTCTCTCTCTATATAAATCGAATCTTGCCCAACCTTGACATAACACACATTGTTTTCGATAAGATGAGTATAGCTTAAATTTTTTAAGGGTTTTCGAGAAAGAATTAAACAATATTATTATATTTATACTCTTAAAAGAAATGATTGAAAATGAATGAGTAGCATTAGTAGTGGGCAGATATAACCTATCTCTATATATGATGTATGTATGTATGGAGATTCAATCTATATTGGCATCTAAATGGTTGTTACCATTGACACATGATTCTCATGTTCCAAAAGAATTGGACCATGATTTTTTATATTTGCAATTTCAATAAGTTCCATTGTGCATCAAATACCAAATCCATTATTAACGTTCCATATGTCAATTTGAGTTGAAAACTTCAGTATTAAAAAGAAAAAACTAGATTAAGAGGCTTCATACAAAAACCTAAGCACCTTCTTCTATCTCACCTTTCATATAAACTCAATCATCGATATCACTTGCGAATTAAACACAAGCCATAGTTCTTCGAAACCATCATTATAAGTCGCATAGTTCTAAGCCGGCAGTTCTAGTAATAGGAGCCTCATACCACGAATCAAACACACCCTCAAATGATAATTTTGAAAATGGCTCTAGCTTTCATTTGTATCATCTTAATTCTACGTCCCTCAGTTAACGCAAAGATAGAAAGTAAATAGCTGTGACTTCACCTCCATTTGAGAGAGTTGAAGCCTCTAAAACTTATGATGGGCTCTCCCAGGGGTCGACTACCAAAAAAATAGGAAAGTACGGACACTCGCGTCATGCCACCGGCAAAGAACTGTTATTTTAAACACAAGAAAGGTCTCAAGGGCAGATCTATAAATCAAATTTAACCTATAACAAATTATTGCAGTTATCATGGCAGACTTCCACCATTATTAATAATAGGCAAGGACAATCTGTCGAATATTGTTTTAAACGGCAACCTTCAGTGGATCATGTACTTGGTTAAATCTTGATGCCCAATTCATCAACCCCATACTAACAAATGGCCAAAATATTAAATGGTCTCAACACCTGCAGGAGATTTTGCTCGAAGAAAATGGAAAGCAAGTGTTTGCCAGAGGTGATCAAGATAGACTCGAATAATTCCTCAACGACATATAGACAAAGAACACAATTTTTTTACGTCTCAGATCAGATGAGAGTGCATTCTTTTTCTCTATTTTTCTAATCAATGCATGCGACAAAAACGTCCGTTGTGATTATTCTGAATAAATGGGGACCTAATGTTGGTGAGAGGCGAATTTTAGCGTTAGCTAGACTCATCAGGAGGCCTTGCAATTGATGCATGTTTGGAAAATACAGTAAGAGACAAGTTAGAGTTCAGACAAGGTTGATTTGTTCAGAGGGTGTAAATGTATTGAGAGAGGCGCGTTTCCACCCTCATTTAAGCAGTAAGCAAAATTTGATTTTTAATTTTTGCGTGGCAGATATATTATATCTGAGATCATAATGAAACTATGTCGTGTACCCTCTGCACTCGATTTAATTAGGTGAACGACGTTATAGTTAGAGCATCAATGGTGGGTAGGATCCAAACGCTCTCTCCATATATATATATATATATATATATATATATATATTTGTGTGTTATGTTTGTATATATACATATGTATGTATTTACATGACCTGTTTTTGTGTCCTGTATCTATCCCATACTCATTAGAGAAAAGAAAACCCGTACCCATCCGTTAAGGTTCGGGTCGGGGCCTAGTATGGGTATAACCGTCACCCGTCCCCGACCCGTGCTGTTGCCAACCCTAAACGGAACTATACGTGCCATTTGAGTTGAGTCGTCGTCGTCTGCAACAATATGCAAAAGATAAGCCATGTTCTTTCGATGGTTTCTATGAAAGTGGTCCATAGTGCTCCACGAAAACGAGAGTTTATATGCAGACAGAGACAGGTAACTGCTTCCAAGGGCCAACCTTCTTCAAAAGCAATCATTTTCATTACAGGATCAATTTGTTGTCTGAATCAAATCAAGCACCTCCGTGTATCCTTCGCTAGATATGCTTGGACGGGTTTATCAGTTCGACGTTGTGTGTGTGTGTGTCACACACACACACACACAGAGAGAGAGAGAGAGAGAGAGAGAGAGAGAGAGAGAGAGAGAGAGAGAGAGAGAGAGAGAGAGAGAGAGAGAGAGAGAGAGAGAGAGAGAGAGAGAGAGAGAGAGTAGCTGCAGTCTACAGACCCTCCGACCTCTCCGTGGCCACTTAATTACAGTCAGGCAAAGCAAGTGGAGGCATGTGCAGTTCTTCTAAACGAGGTTTAAAACCAATTATTATAGATTCGTTATCCAAATACCTCTGTGGTGGACTGACTATACCTATTATCCTTTTAGTAAAGAGTCCACTAGATAGCTAGCAGTTGCATGCATTGTGAGCAGTACACTCATTTCCTGCCTGCGAGTGGATCCTTTCTTTCTTTCAGTGGAGAATTTTGCCTTTTTCTGCATATTTCCACCTACTTGCAGCCTCACTGACAGCATAAATGCATAAATATTTGCTCAAACAAAGGCATCCATCCACTAAGTAAAAGGCCTTTAATTTCTGGGCTCTCGCCATCTCATGGTCCCGCATCACTGACAGCCTTCATTAACTATTATAAAGGCAGCCACAAATATTATGTGTGGGTAATAACCATTGAACAAGCTGAACCCCAATCGGGTGAGGCAAGTGGCATCCCATTGGCGTCAGATTGCCATATTTTTGGCAGGCAATATGTTCCCCCATTACCAAATAAAGCAGCCTTTATGCCAGGCCAAGCATGACAACGTAAAAGATATAAATTGTTATGATCGAGTATATACGTACTACAATGGATTGAATTTGGGAGTACATGATTCTATCTATTTTCTCCAGACTGTGACCCTTACTAGTTGCGCTTCAATTTCAGCCACTGAATTCAGGGTTTGATCTCTACATCATGGTGTCAAAGTTTGGTACTCACGAGTGCATCAACATATATACCGAGTTTTTACCAAAGATGAAGCACATTTGGTCTTAACCACCGACTGTCCCGAAGCCCAAGGACCCCCGCTAATGCGGTTTGAACAAGGTAGGCTCCTCTTTTGTAAAGCTCACTGTGAGGCTTTCCTCCATTTATAAGACTTGAACACCTTAAATGATACTGTGAACCTGCCGCTACAAGTTGATCGGCTAAAGGCATGCCCAAAGGACGCTAACCTTCATCTACAATAGAGAACATTTGTTCAGGACCCTGCGAGCTATATGGGTTTCTAAGCCCCCTCAACCCAAGTAGCTTACAAAGAATGATCAAGATAAAGGTATTGGCGACAATCTGAAGTCCTTGCCGAGTTTGGGGTCGCAATTGGATAAAAAATTAAGAACCTTTTCGATTTCATGTTATCTCCCGATGAAAATTGGGTTGGGTGCAGAAAGCTTGGCAAAGTCATTAAATTTTGAATGTATCTCTCTCGATATAACTTCGATTGATGTGTATTAAAAATAAACAATTAGAGCTGTCTGAAAAACAAAAAAATTGAGTGATTCCTGTAAGATTTGGATTTGTGGTGACTTTTTCAACCTTATCGGGATCCATTTTGTAGACTGATATCAGGCCTCCTAACATGGTTTGTTTGCTTTTGCTATAACCCTTCTTTTTGAACTCTAATTTGCATAATTGTTGATCTCGATATGAAAACCTTTGCAAAAACTCAATGATCCGTCAATTTTGACGAAAATCGTCTAACCTAGAGCCTTTCCTCAAGTTGATTGAGACCTTAGATGCCTTTGAAAAGGTTAGGTTCTTTTCTTCATCTCTTGGTCATTCAAACTCGGATTTGAAAGACTGTTGATTCGTTTAAAACTAATGAGACAAGCTTTCCTGACTTTTAAAAGTGAAGAACATACGCTCAAAAATAGAGTTTCGACACCTTTTTGATTTTCAAATAGATTTCAGGTAAATCGATATGGTTTGATTGTGCAACAAACCACGTGAGCATTAAATTCACAATGAGAAACAAAGAAAACAAAAAATGACATAAAAAAATGGGCTAAAGATTATAATTAAAAAAGGGAAAGAACAAACCAAAGAAAACAAAATAGATGATATGTTGATGTTTGGGTTGATATATCAATTAATTCCTTGAAAGGTGAACAAGCACCTTCTTTTATAGCTATAAGTGGACCCTTTTCTAAATTATCCTACTCATCGGTTTCTCCAATAATTTATTTTTGCTCCAGCTTCTCAGAACAATGTATCAGTTTCCGTAATAACTAATTACTCCTCGTTAGATATTCTCAAAGTGGCTGCTTGGGTTTCTTGTATGTACCTATATTTGGAAGAAGCTAATTATATCTTGAGGGTGGCTCCTTAATTTACAAGAAATTTTTAACGTTAACACTTTGCCTCCTATAACCTTAAACTGAAGTGTATTGTATACTTTGATATAATGTCAAAAATTAAAATAAGTCTCCCTCTATTAAAAGTTGAAATACTTGTATTGCCGTTAGCTCTTTTCCTCTTTAACTCATCAAGTATAATGTCGACTATGGTGAGCTAGACCTATATGAGTCACTTGACAACTCGATTGAGATGGAATACTAGTCGGGTTGAAGGCTTACCATAATCACGTCTATGTCTTGATGGTGGTTGATGAAGCTTTCTTTGACTAATAAAGATGGTGAACCAATGGTCCACATAGTGACGGTGAAGAGGAAAAGAAGTAGTTTGAATCATGCTGATAGGAATTCAAGAGCATGCATAAACAAGCTAGGCGAAGCCAACCAATCAGGATGTGCAGTCAATCCATAGAACATGGATTTATTGGGCACCAACTGGTCCAACCCAGTACTTTGAATCAATCCATTCACCCCAACTCGGAACCAACTCAATCAACCAAGAATAGGATTCTAGGAGATTTAAGCATAAGTTATTATTAGTCAACCTATTGAATTAAAAACCAGAGTTAATTTTCCGCCTTTTCAAGAAGTATTAGATTTCCTAAGAGTTCTTTTCCTAGTCATTAAGTGCTTCATGCATCTCCTAGACAACAATAGTTAGTTCACAATTTTAAATTAAGACACAATTTTCAATGTTTTGAAAATTGCAACATTTAGTTTTAGTGCTCACCTTAGAGGGTTGTTCTAATTTGTATAAACCCATCCATATGAATGAAAACGAAAGTGGTGATTTTATACCGAGTTTATGTATATTTCAAATCTCTCTTATCCTTAACTTGTGGTAAGCGAGCCAGTCTTTATCACCTTGGTGAGTCATATCCATTGTGTGGCAGACCGTGTGTGTGTGGGTGAGAGTTGGTGAGTCATATCCAACTCGTGGGAAATAGTGTGTGTTGGTGAGTCACATCCAATAAGTGTGTGTGTGCGTGAGCCCACTCAAAACATGTTCAACTACTTCTATGTTCGAGTATGTGATGTATTGGTGAGCCCAAATTCAAGAGTGTGTGCATATTGGAGCATCATTTGATGTTTTTCGCTTAACTAGGATTCTCTCGACTCGTGATTCACATCATTTGGTGCTTTTATATAGATTGAGAGGACAACAAAACACAATTTAGATTCCCCCCCGAACCACGAGGTATGGCTCTCAAGCAAGCTCAAATCATGGCACTACAATGTGGACAGGAGGTACTCGTAGTCCATATGGCACAGCTGACCCAAAGCCTTGAGGAACTGTTGCAACAATGAGCTCCTTCTTCTAACTACTTCAACACGAGTCACCATGATGTGAGTTGGATAAGATTTTGATTCCCCCAGTACCTTGAGGTATATCTCTCGAGCAAGCTCAGATCATGGCACTACAAGGTGGATGGGAGGTACTCCCAATCTAGTTGGCATAGCTGACCCAAAGCTTTGAGGAACTACTGTGACAACGAGCTCAATCTCCTAACCGCTTCAACACCAGTCTCCATAATATGGACCCAAACTCCCTTGAGTTTAGGCTCAACTATACGAATACACCAGGAGGCGAGAATGGATCGAAAAGACATAGAACACCAAATTCGAATCAAAATTCTCTCTTGCGCCGTATCAAACTCACCTGAAGAGGGTTCACTGTCATCAAGAATCTTGAACAATGAGGTTGCAATGACTGACCTTGAGTTGGATAATAATCCACCTATGGATTGGAATTTTGAACTCATTAAGGATGAAAGACTAGCATTTGTATCAAGCCACCTTGAAGAAACCCACAAGTCCATGTCATTCCTTCGTGTTGGCAAGTCTATTAAACAAGAGACTCAAGATTTAGACCCTCTTGACCTTGATACAATTCAATTTATTGTGGGTCCACTTAGCTCCATTTATAATCCTTTCCTAAATTGGGCTAATGGGTGCCAACATAAAGTAGTGGCAGATTTGGTTGCATGTTCAACTATTTTTCTTATATGATGAATTCATCTAGAACAAACACGTGAAAGTTTTATCATTGTAACGGAGATTGAAGCTCCAAGAGTAATCCCACCATTTTGTGTACATAGTACTTAGGGTAGAATATTTTTACTTATTGAGTCATAATTTCCTCCAATTTTGCCATAATAGGTATTTGCTTATGTTGTTTCTTTTGGTAGTTAAGTGTACTAGATCTCGAGTAATGTAAGTGTCTTATTCTTTTGGTAGTTAAGTGTACTAGATCTCGAGTAATGTAAGTATCTTAGTAGGAAAATTTCGCAACAAACAGTGGTGAGAACGCTTTGCAAGCAGCTCATGGGAGATCACGTTGGCATGAAAACTGAAGATCACCAACGGCTTGCTTTGAGGACAAATCCTTACCAACCCTGGGCGTATGATAATAATCCAAGAGCATGGAGAGACAAGCTGGGCGAAGCCAATAAGGATGTGCAGTCAATTCATAGGACATAGATTTATTGAGCACCAAATTGTCCAACTCAATACTTCAGATTGATCCATTTATCCCAACTCGAAACCAGCTCAAGCAACAAGAATAGGATTTTAGGAGATCTAAGGATCAATTATTATTAGCCAACCTATTGAATTAAAAACAAGAGTTAATTTCTCACCTTTCCAAGAAGCATTAGATTCTCTAAGAATTAAATGCTCTTTTCTTTTTCCAAGTAATTATTAAGTGCTTTATGCAGCTCCTAGGCAGCAATAATTAGTTAGCACTTTTAAATTAATTATGACATAATTTTCAATGTTTTGAAAATTACAGCATTTAGTTTTAGTATTCAGCTTAGAGGGTTGAATGAAAACTAAAGTGGTGATTTTCTACAAAGTTTATGTATATTTCAAATCTCTCTCTTATCCTTAACTAGTGGCGAGTGAGTCAATCTTTATCACCTTGGTGAGTCATATCCATTGTGTGGCAGACCGTGTGTGCATGGGTGAGAGTTGGTGAGTTATATCCAAGTTGTGGGTGAGAGTGTGTGTTGGTGAGTCACATCCAACAAGTGTACGCATGAACCCACTCAAAACATGTTCAGCTACTCCCATGTACGAGCGTGTGATGCATTGGTGAGCTCAAATTCAAGAGTGTGTACATATTGGAGCATCATTTGATGCTTTTTGCTTAACCAGGATCCTCTCAACTCACAATTCACATCACATCCTTTTGTTGTGCATGTTACTCACCAATTTGGTGGATATGAGTGTCATAACAAATTGCTGTTAATGGTGGTTGTCCCCCAAGTTAGCATATAAATGTAACCAATACATTAGGTAGTTTATACAACGGTCACTCTTTATGAGCTTGGGATGAGCAACCAGCACAAAGTAGCTGTTATGCTTTGCAAATAATAATCCACATAAACCAATCTGGCGGCCCTACTGGGCATCCCAAAAAGGTGTTGCCGATTGAAATGAATACCTCCATTAACATGATTCCATTGCTATGAATTGTTTGAGTCTGAGCATGTTAGAGAGAGCTAACCTCTACCCCTGAGAGAGAACATAGAGTTTGTTCAGGATAGGGCGAGTTGTGGGTCTCTAAGCCTCCTCAAGCCCTTGTTGAGTTTCAGGTCAAAACGAAGAACCTTCCTAAATTTTTGTTACTTTAGAATGAAAAGTAGGTTCTACATAGCTTGAAACGACCATGGTATTTCTCTCGATACAACTCATTTAATTCGGTTTTTATACATCGGAAAATAGACATATAGACTTATCTAACAAACCAAAAATCAAGTGGTTCTTATAAGAATTAGATTTTGGTGAAATAGGATCCAACCAATAACTATCATACCTCTTGATAGGGTATGCCTGTGATTGCTATAGCTCTCGAACTATGATTTACATGGTTCTTGATCTTTAGAAAGTAGGACATGGCGACTTTTCCAAAGAATCAAGAATCAGCTGATTTTGATTTTGATTGTAATTGACTAAGCCATGGCATTTTCTTGAGATGTTCTTGGTTGACCGATACCTTAGATACCTCTTACGAAATTAAATTGTTTCTTTTGTATCTCGGTTATTCGAACTTATATTGGAGAGATTCTTGATCCATTTGAAAACATACAAGATGAGCTTCCTAAATGGTCAAAACTTATAAAAAGATACTTAGAAACACAAATCTTTGAGTCTAGATAGATTTTTGGTAAGTTACTAATTGTAGGTTTGATTGTGCAATTAAATGTAGGAAGATCAAACTCATAACGAGAGACAAAGGAGAATGAAAATGGAATTTTTATAAAAGAAAGGGTTATAACTAGGGATTAGAACTAGAAAAGTGAAAGAATAAAAAGCAAATGAAAAAAATAAACGATAAGTTGATGCCCGAGTTGATCCCCTTCAAGGTGAGATTGAGAGTGAGTCACTTTCGAGATTATTCTTGCTACTTCACTCCTCTATGATTCTTCTGTCTCTCCAATAATTCATTCATGTTCCACTTTTCTTGGTTTTCTTGCATGTGTCCGATAGTAGAAAGAGAGCAATCATATCTCTAGGGTGGCCTCTTAGATTCGATGCAACTTTTAGCGTTAATGAACGTGTAAAGATGAAAACTTTAAAGAAATGCTTTGTTATTTTGTTATTTATTTCTCTTTTCGCTTTTGCCTTTGGGTATTTATGACATGGTACTGTTATTCATGCTTTGACGAAGTAAGGTTGGCTACACTTGACAGAAGACCTTGTAAAGGGACATCCAACTGCACGCGAGTAGATGAGATTTAGGGTTTCGGTGTAAGGATGAAAGGAAGTGTTAGAATGGAACGGAAGGGACTCGGTCTTTGATGGGCAGTCGGTTTCTTTCAAGTTGGCTAAGCTATTATTATTATTATGGTTCATTGATCGAATGGCAGACTCAACATATGTTTAAGACACGGCCACGTATAGCATCTTCAGCACCTTATCACTGCGTTGATGTCATTCATTTTCAGATTTTAGGATAAGCTCCTTATCACTGCGTTGATGTCATTCATTTTCAGATTTTAGGATAATCTTCTCCTTTTCCATTTCTTCACTTTTTGTAAAGATGCTGTTAGATAATGGGTTAGCTTGAGCATATATGTTGCACCCAATTTGAAAAAGTTGATAATGGTGTACGTACATGTGCGTGCACACATACACCTGTGTGATATGCTTTTATGGGTAAACATGTTTGGTTTCTGTGTTAACTCAAATCATGAAACTATAATCGAATTGATTAAGGATTGGTTCTAGTTTTAGAACCATCGATTTCAATTTGAATGTGAAACAGTTCAGAACAGGTAATTTTACTAAAAAAGTTAAATTTATAGAAAAATATTTTAAGAAAAAAACGGAAACCAACAATTTGAAACCGTCAGTTCCGATTTTGATTTTACCGGTCTTAGTTTAATAAGTTCTTGACCTAATTCGGTTTCGGTTGAAAACCATCAATCTAGTTAAGAACCGGTCATGTCTACCCCTGTGCTGAATGTAGCTAGTGTTACAAGATATGTACAGGTGGCCATTCTCAGCTCAGGTAACGGCTGGACTGGCCATCAAGTCCGTTACCTGAACAGATGAGGGTCGAACCGTAACGGATGACCGTTACCATGATTTCCGGTAACGGCTCCGAGATTTGCTCCGGACGAGGGAAGCTACAGGTAGATGAATCCGGGATGAGGGAGAGCAGGCTGCCTATAAAAGGCAGCCATTACAGGTCGAGTGAGACACTAAAAACACAGACTCTAAAAAAATACAAAAACACCTGGAATCTCATCCCGTGAAAGCCCCTGTGTGGGAACCTCGTATCCTCTCTCCAAATCCACTACATACATAGGAGATCGGCAGAAGCTGAAGAAGGAAAGGCAGACTAAAGCTGCCTGCCGCCGACCCACCATCGGAATCTGCCGTCGCCACCGGAGGTAGATTCCTTCAGTATTATCAGGGCCTAAAATCCTTGCAAAAAAAAAAAGATAAGAGAAGTGAAAGGAAAAAAAAGAGAGGAGAAAAAAAAAAACATAGAAAAGGGGAAGAAATCAGAGAGAAGCAGAGGCGGTCGGCAGAGGCAAAGCAGGCCAGAGGCCGAACGGTCAGAAGCCAGAAAGGCTAGAGGCAGAATGGGCAGAAGCCGAATGGCCAAAAGCCGAAAAGGCCAGAAGCCTGAAAAGCTAGGAGCCGAAAAGGCCAGAAGCCTGAAAAGCTAGGAGCCGAAAAGGCCAGAGGCCAAAACTCTAGAGGCCCCCCCCTCCCCCCTTATTCTCCCTCCATTTTCCTCTCTCCCCTCTCTCCTCCCTTTTTTCTTTCTCTATAAACCTGTATCGACTTTTTGTTTTGTATCGGTAATTAACAAAAAAAAAAATTGAAATCCGCAGTTTCGAAAAACCACGGACGGGAAAGCCGGGGAACGGTCTAAAAAGATCATTTTTCCCCAACCGATTTTCTGATATTACTATGTTGCCATTCGGCAAAATTACCATTTTGTCTAGATATTTTCAGGTAAAAAGACTATTTTGCCCTTACTGAGTGAAAAGTCTATTTTACCCTCTAGTTGTTTGTGGAAATTATAAATATCAAGTAATTACTTTACAGTTTTACCCTTCCCGGTTTGGATAATTTCAATTCTGTCATCTTGTCAAAAGACAGATTTACCCTTGTTCCTTTGAAAAATCACAAATTTGCCCTAAGGGTTAAAATTGTAATTTTAACCCCTATCATTTGTGAATTTTACAAAAATACTAAATAGTAATTTTACGAGTTTGTCCTTAGAATTTTATAAAATTACAAAAAGAGAACAAATAGATAAAATTACAGTTTTGACCTTGGTATTCTTTTAGGGGTAAAGAGGTAGAAATCACTTGAAAGAATTTCAAAAAGAACATTAGATTATTTGCTTGATATCATGTATCATACTAACATGATTCTTGCTATGTATGCTTGTATTTTTGTGTTGGTTTCCTTTTTAGACCGCTTAATTGTTACTTTTGTCAAACACATAAAAATGAGTTATAGGATATGTGTGTTTGAATTGGCAAAGACGGAAAAGCTGAATGATCTCAACTTCCAGACATAGAAGAGAAGAATTCCTTTGGCTCTAACACTGGAAGGTGTTGAGTATGTTCTAAAGAAAACCATGCGTCCGCCACCCCCAAACGCAAATGAGCAACAATTAAAAATGTATAAAACATTTCTAAAAGATGATATCATAGCAAGGACGATCATGTTGACCTATATGGAGGATGACTTTATCAGGGTCTTTGAAGAATATGAAACCGCAAAAGAGCTGTTTGACTCATTAACAACTAAATATGATACAACTGCAAAACTGCATGTGCAGTTGTTACTACAAAAGTATAACTCCTTCAAAATGAAGGAAGGAGATAATGTAGTTGAGCATATAAATCACATGCTGGTAATGACTAGAGACTTAGCTGTAGCAAAATCAGTCATCCCCGAACCGATGTAGATATCAATGATATTGAATAGTCTACCCTCGTCATTGAACATGGTCACCACTGCCCTAAGATTAGGGCCGAAGACTAACCTTTCTGAGTTGCCCTTAAACTAGCAATAGAGCAAGTGCATATGCTCAAAAATAAGAAAGAAAAATTGCTAGTGGTTCAGGATGAGTTAGCATCTAGCTCCAAATCCAACTAGAAGAAGAAACCAAATAAAAAGTTTGACAAGAATAACAAGAAGGGCGGTTAAAATTTTAAGAAATCGCAAGAAGCCGCTTCTTGGATCAAGTGTTTCAACTGTGAAAAGATGGGACACTACAAAAGGGACTGCTGCAAAAAGAAAGGTAGAAGAAATAACCCACAACATGGACAGTCAAAGAAGAAGGATATAATCTGCATGATTTCATAATGCTTGTATTTAGACCGCCTAGTGACAGGTTGGTGGATAGACTTAAGAGCTACAAGACACGTTTCGAAGACTAAGGAATGGGCAATTAATCTGAAAGAATATCAACCTAGGGAACATCGAGTTTATATGAGAAATAATACTTTCTCAGATGTTTTGGGTGTTGGGTCCTTTAGGATACATGTAAAAGACAAACCAATTGTATTGACCGACGTGTTAATTGTGCCATCAATAAGGCGCAATCTGGTCTCGATCCCTGCCTTAGTAAAAAAAGGTTTTGAAGTTAGGTTTATTTCTAACAAGGTGACTATGGGTAAGCATGAGAGAATTTTGTTTTCTGGAGAATTTGATGTAAAACAAGGACTATTCAAATTGTGTGATAATGAAAATCATGAATCTTCTACTTATATTGAGAGTGCCTTTACTATTGATGTTAATATGTGGCATAAATGCTTAGGACATATAAGTTTGGAAAAGTTGAGGAAATTAACAAACTTTGACTTATGACATAGATTTGAAGAAAATACTTTCAACAAGTGTGAAGCTTGTATATAAGAAAAAATGACAAGGAAAGTTTTTCCCAAGAAACCAACAAGGGCAACAACCTTGTTGAAAGTTATTCATACAGATTCATGTGGACCTTTTAGAGTAAAGACACATCGGAGAAAGGGTTATTTTATAACTTTTATCGATGATTACTCTAGATATATGTATATATATCTTTTGGCACATAAATTGGAGGCACTTGATGCTTTTAAAGAATATAAGCAAGAAGTAAAAAATCAGTTGGGGCATTCGATCAAAGTCTTAAGATTAGACAGAGGATGTGAATATACCTCGGCAAAATTCTTGGAATTTTGTAAAGACTTTGATATTACTAAACAAAATACAATGCCCAGGACACCTCAACAAAATGATGTAGTTGAAAGATAAATAGAACCTTGCTGAATATGACAAGGTCAATGTTAATTGATACCTCTCTTCCAAGGGTATTTTGGAGAGAAGTAGTAAGTACAACTATTTACATACTCAATAGAGTACCGTGTAAAGTTGTATTCACTACACCATATGAGATGTGGTTTGGAAGAAAACCCAACTTAGGTTATCTCAGGAGGTGAGGATCTATTGCACATGTCAAGATCCTTGATCAGTCTAGAGATAAGCTAAACAACAGGTCCTTAAGATGTATATTTATTGGATATCCAAAAGGTTCAAAAGGATATCAGTTTTATCATAAGGACCATGGACTCATTGAAAGCAGAGATGTTGAATTCTTAGAAGATACTAAGAATTGCATCCTGGAAAATGATGAGGAATGTGTTGATGATTTGATAGATTTAGTCCAATCATCTTTTGAGCTCATAGAAGATCTTCTTCAAACTACTGATACCTTGGGTAGACATAAGAGGCTAAGAGCCAATCCGTCTCACTTAAAGGATTATCACACTTATCTTGCAGAAGAAGTGTGTAATTCGATAGATTTAGATGAGTTGACTGATAATTTGACGTATCAGGAAGCAATGAACTCATCAGAAGCGACGGACTAAGAGAAAGCCATGGATGAGGAAATTGAATTCATTGAAAAAAACCAAGTCTGGGAATTAGTTGATTTGCCAAAAGAAAGAAAAGCTATAGGCTGCAAATGAGTTCTGAAAAAGAAATACAAGGTCGATGGTACAATCGACAAGTTTAAAGCGAGGTTGGTTGCAAAGGGTTTTTCGCAAAAAAAAAAGATAGATTATGTTGAGACATATTCTCCAGTTGCGAAATTTGCATTCATACGGATAATCCTGGCAATATCTGCATACTATGATTTGGATTTACATCAATTAGATGTAAAGATAACTTTTGTAAATGGAGATTTAGAAGAAATCATATACATATCGCAACCTGAAGGATTTGTGGTTGAAGGTCAGGAAGATAAAGTATATAGGTTGAAAAAATCCCTATATGACCTTAAACAATCACCTCACCAATGATATTTGACTTTTAAAAATGCTATTATAGAACTTGAGTTTGTGGCTAACAAACTTGATCACTGTGTATATGTTTGGAATAGTAGGAGCCACTTTGTCATCTTGTCATTGTATGTAGATGGCATATTGTTGACTGGAAACGACAATGAGATGATTGTCAAAACCAAGTCATGGTTGAACTCCAAGTTCGAAATAAAGGATATGGGGGAAACATCCTATATCCTAGGTATAAAGATTTCTCGAGATAGAGGATCTAGACTCTTATGCCCGAGTCAGGAGAGATATATTGACTATATTTTCAAGAAGTTTAAAATGGGTGAATGCAAGTCTGTAGATACACTTGTTACAAAAGGGGTTAAATTGAGTAATGCTGATTGTCCCGGTGAAGGAGACGATAAGCCTAATGTTCCTTGTGTACAAGCTGTTGACAGCTTGATGTATGCTATGTTGTGTAGAAGACCTGATATCAGCTTTGTTGTTGGTCTTGTAAGTAGATATCAAAGTAATCCTGGTTGGCAGCACTGGGTAGCTATGAAAAGGATTCTAAGATATCTGAAAGGAACAAAGGACTTGAAACTGTGTTTTCAAGCAGATGAATTGAAAGTGGTAGGATACTTAGATGCTGACTTTGCTGGGAGCAAAGATGACAACAAATCAACCTTGGGACAAATATTCTTATTTGGAGGTGGTGTTGTTTCTTGGGCATGTAAGAAACAGGATTGTCTAGCATTGCATACATAGGAAGCTGAGTATGTAGCTTGATGTATGGCTGCAACAAGTACTGTATGGATAAATCGCTTCATATGAGATTTGAAGTTAGAAATAATAGACGAGCCAGTAATTATCTATTGTGATAACAATGCAGCAATAACTCTTATTAAGAGTGGAGCGGATTGCTCGAAAAGCAAGGTGAAATACCACTATCTTCATGATATGGTTATGAGAAAGGAAATATCCATCTCATACATGCCAACGAAAGATATGTTGACAGACCCCTTAATAAAAGGCATAACAGAGGATCTCTTCTCAAAACATGTTACTAACATGAGTTTGAGATATGTTTGATTGTTATATAGGTAAATAACCATACAACGGATAAATTGTTGTGTAGAGAAATAACCACACAACAAGTTCTGATTGTAATAGTAATCATGAATCAACATAACTAGGGAAAATCCTGAAAAGTGAGAGAAAAACCAGTATGTCGATACACTTAGCTCAAATGGCTAAGTGGGAGATGTTACAAGATATGTACAGGTGGCAATTATCGACTCCGATAACGGTTGGACTGACCATCCAGTCCGTTACCTGAACAGATGAGGGCCGAACCGAACCGTAATGGATGACCATTACCGGGATTTCCGATAACGGCTCCGAAACTTGCTCCGGATGAGGAAAGCCGCAGGTGGATGAATCCGGGATGAGGGGGAGCAAGCTGCCTATAAAAAGCAGCCATTACAGGTCGAGTGAGACACTGAAAACACATACTCTGAAAAAACACAAAAACACCGAATCTCATCTCGTGAGCCCCTGTGTAGGAACCTCGTATCCTCTCTCCAAATCCACTGCATACATAGGAGATCGGCAAAAGCTGAGCTTGCCGCCGCCGACCCACCACCGAAATCCACCACCCCCATCGGAGGTAGATTCCTTGAGCTAGCAAGGGAAGATGCATTGAGAGGGTGACGACTCCATCTACAGCGATAGCAGATGCCCTTACCGAATAACGGCTGAGACGGCACGTCGACCAGCCGCACAGATGCTCAGAAAGAGAAAACAGCTCTCTCGTGGGGCTTCACAAGCTCGTAGTTCGTGTTGGGGGACATTGACCTGGAGATTCGTAGAGCAGAGACGTGCCAACTCCATGCACGGGTGTGGAACTCGCAGTTTAACACAGAGGACGATTTTGGAGGAAAACGAGAAAGATTACATATGACCAAGGCGGTTTGACCTAAGTAACTTTATATTACATAAATCACCGCCTTAAACTTCTGATTATTGTTAATTATATATGTTTGCCTTCGTAGTCAGCGTCCTTGTGTTATGAAGAGAGAGAGTAAATCTTGCACTCGTCTGTCGCCCAGCAAGGGAGGATAATTAGCTTTAACGAGGATTATTCCGTTCATTACTTTATTAATGGAGTCACCGTGTTCCTTACGATGTTGAAGACCTTGCAGCCACACATGCATCCTCACAAAGCATCTATGCCTGTGTGTGTGCTCACTCGTGTGCTAATAACCTCTCTCTCTCTCTGCGATCAAGAAACTGAATCAAGCCTGTGGAAGCTCAAAAAAGCACTTGAAGATTTAGTTGGATGGAGGTCGAGAGAGACTTTCCTAACGATTTAAGGCATCTTTGTTTTGCCTTGTGATCTACAGAGAATGTCAAATCACACCACCTACATACTTTCACAAATCTGTCAGAACGAAGTTGAGAAAGTATGACTTGTTATTCATGACTGCTTGAAGCTCGTGACTCCGAATGACATGTTTGTGATCTCGAATCCAAGATTCAAAAAGCAAAAGTGGTATCTTTCTTCTGTACAAAACAAAAAGGCAATCGCACCTGTCCTAAGAGAAAGGAGAAAAGGCTTCAATGTATGATCATGCTTTTGGTGATGAACAGACGTTTTTAGACCACATTAATTTTCATAAAAAAAAAAGAATTTGAAGCACCACGTTGATGATCTTGAATCCTAGAGAAGAACAGACCTTATATTTCTAAATGATCAAACTGTTACGCCAACATTAGAACTTATGCTCTCAACTTTAATAATGTAAGTACAGCGAGTGCCAACACAAACTTATTGGCCTAAGTGCCCACACATCTTTATTCACAAGAAACCACATATCTGGAGTGCTTTACACACAAAATTTGAGACCTAAAATCATAAGGCCTATAAAATGTTATAAATTCAGGGATTTAAGCGGTTATCTTGGTGGCCTTATCCACGAGCAAGCTTGGTAAACATATGCACGAAATATATATATATATATATATATATATATATATATATATATATATATATATATAGAGAGAGAGAGAGAGAGAGAGAGAGAGAAAAAAGAGAGAGAGAAAGAGAGAAAAAAGAGAGAGAGAATAGTACATGTGAATACTCATGATGCTTTAATCTACCTAAACAATTTCACCATTCAATCGGCATTATGAATGGTGATGATTCAAATTTAAAATACAAAACAATATTACTTTTCAATTTTTAAATTTAAAGTACATAAGGTACTAATAATTGTTTTCCATCATTGATCATGCAAATCAAATGATGTACATTTTTAAAAGGATTGGACATTAGTTCATGTACACACCAATCTGTACTCTAATCTTCTTAAATATCTCAATCATTCGATCCTTAAATATTAATCATTCATATTTTTAAGAATGTTTCAAGATACCTATTTTTACCTATAAATATCGAGTGCATTTATTGTGCCTATAAAAAGTATCAAGGTACCTTTTTGTTTTTGAAATTATTTCAACTTTGGGTATCATTGATTGTACGGTTTAGATTCTTAAGAATGGATCGATGGACTCCTCACTATGCTCCTTTTCTCTCTCTATATCTATCTATCTATCTATCTATCTATCTATCTATCTATATATATATATATGAGAAATTAGTTTATCCACACACCAATCCCAACTCTAATCTTCTTAAAGATCCCAATAATTCGATTTTAAAGATTAATCGTTGAGATCTTTAAATAAAAAATAAATAATACCGGATGCATTTATGGTACCTATAAAAAGTACTAAGGTACCTTTTTGTTTTTTAAATTTGAATTAAGAATATTTACCATCTCTCCTTCTTTTATACATCATTACTGAATGCCCAGACTTCAAGAGGCCTAACTACTTAACAATGGCCGGTATCCGGCTTACTTAGAGAGGCTATAGTTCACCAACCAATACGCGCATTTGATGCCTCCACGATAGTTATCGATCACTTGGCGATCCCTTTTTGAGTAATCATCTTATGGGTCTTTTTCTTTCAGAGCAGCTGTTAGATATGATAATATAATTTTAAATCATAACTTCATAGCAAATAAATGTGAACTCATCTTTTTTCCATCTCTCCTATAAGGTTCGTAGTTAAATCCCACGAAATCAATGGTCTAGAATCCATCCATACATGGAGCCGCATCTACACTGGTGCACATGTTCCAACCAGACATGTCCGGTTTCGTTTAGTTTAAAACCTGAAAATATTCTGGAATCATTGGTCCCGGAATGGTTTCGGTTTGAATATGAAACCGTCCAGAATATGTAATTTTATTTAAAAAATCTATGAAAAGTTTTCCAAAAAATATCAAAACCGGTGGTTTAGAACAGCTGGTTCCGATTCCAGTTTTATAAGAGGTCAAACTGGAACCGAACCAGGTGGTTCCGAGTTCGAAGCCTGGTTCAGGTTTTACTAGTTTCTAGTCCGGTTCAGTTCCGGTCGAAACTGCTCATGCCTAATTCCAAACTTTGGAAACTATATAAACTGATTTGAACGGTGTCAAGTTAATTCTTTTAAAAATAGTTTATCAACTATCTAGGACGGCTTAGAACCAACATAAAATTTTATTTTGATTGGTTTCTCAACTTTAAAAAATAAAGAGGTTATTTTTCCTTCGACTTCCTTATTTAACTTTTTCTTTACCGACGTTGCTGATCAATCGTCCATATATTCTTTTGACCTTTCAATTTGCCGACCGAATTGAAATGGTGAAGGATTCAAAAAAATGAACTGTTCTAGCAATGACAATGTATGAAACATTCATGTTGGTTGGTGGTCACATCTCGGTGCAATAAAGATGGCCTACGTGAATGCTCAATCTTCACATCATGTTCGTAGCAAAAACCGTTCAAGAAACGCCAATTGCGTTATCCTTGCGTCAGCACAGCTATACAGCAGAGGCATCTGCCGACAACCATGGCAAACTGACGCCGGACGTAACGGAGCTCCACCCACCCACACACACACACACACACACACACAGAGAGGAGCTGATCTTATTGCGTTCGTCATGCGTCGTTAATGGTGTTTTAATGGTAGAGTAAAAAGGAAGCCAGATAATTGCGAGAGTTGATAATCAGATGGGGCGTTATTCGGTGTCGCCGCCACCATCCTCCAGATGGAGTGCGTTGTAAGGACCTGTTGCCGACGATTGCTTGCTTCCGTCACCCCGGATCATAATTCAAAAGCGAAAATGCCCGCAATTAATACCCCGTCGAAATAATTTCCTCTTTTCTCCGACCTGGGTTGCTCCTAAAGTTGCCATCGCTCGAACTCATTCCTTATCACGTTAATTTAATTATATAAGTCATACCGACCCTCCTTATTCCTATACTTCTTTAACATAATTACTATTAATACACCTAGTTTATTAAATTATATTCTTTTTTACAAGAAATTCTAAAATACATTTGCTATATATTTTCTTCTCTCTTGTACGTGTTTACCTGTTTGCTTTTTAGTATACATATTATTAAATCTATTATTAAATCTTTAGCTTATCCTTTCTACCCAAGAACCTTTTTTGATCTTTCTTTCTCCGACAATCTCTTTTATTGTCGTTGTCTCTCTTCATCGTTTGATTTTTTAGTAAATTTTGTTCTCTTCGACTCTTTCTTTTGAAATTTTCATGGATGGTTTGATTTTTTTCGAACTTAGTTCTGTACTATTCTCAATCTCTATCTCGATTTAAATGTAAATCTTACAAAAAAATGATAAAAAATAAAGTTCTAAGTCATTGGTCACGATAAATGTTTTTAACGAGAGAAGAAATCGGTGATCGATGATAAGACATACCGATATAACGTACCTAAGACACGTTTTACTTAAAAGATAAACACGCTCATGATGGGTCACTATTTGATGAGCAACGAGTTGTAAGTGCAACTTTATCCTAAAGATGACACGATTGAACTACGTCTCTTTTCATGATTCATGATCAAATGCCCTTAAGGTTGGTGAATGTGGATGCCTTGCTGTTTGTAGGTACTTTTTTCTTCCAAGAATAGAAAAGAGATAAATGAAAAAGAATAATTAAAAAAAATAATATAAAAGACGTATATTTAGTAAAAAGGGTATACAAATAATAATACCCTTCTTTAATTAAGGCAATGTCTGAAAGTTACTATATGTAACAAATGGTCACGGCCTTAATATTGTTCTTCCATGAAAGATCCTCTTCCATACTCTACTATAGAAAATCTTTTGAAAGCAAACAGTGCTTGGCGATTCAAGTCCCATAACGCTCTTTGTGATCTCCGATTTCGGATCATCATTCTCTCTCTCTCTCTCTCACACACACACACACGCACACACACACACACATGCACTGATATACTCGGTAACGTTTAATTCAAATCCTGCAAACAAGACATATTTTACATCCTTATCTGAGGTCTCAACAGGGGTGGGTGGCTCTATCCAAGCTGAGCCCTAATGCCAAATGTACAAAAGATTGAGGAAGTAGTCTATATTCAATACTCAATAGTACTTAATGGCTTATTTTGTATTTTCCACCATTTCAACTACGGGCAACCACCTTTCATGGCCTTTTGGGGTAGTGCAATGTGAGCTTTGGTAATTGAAATGGTAAAAACTGTGCAAAATAAGTCATTGACTATAATGGGTATTAAATATGGACTGTTTTTTTCTCTTTCTCTCTCTCTCTATAATTATACATATAAATATATACATACATACATGTATATATATATATATATATATATATATATATATATATATATATATATATATATATATATATATATATATATATATATATATATATATATATATATATATATAGAGAGAGAGAGAGAGAGAGAGAGAGAGAGAGTGTAATTGGATCATACCCACACTATATGAGTGTAAGAAAAAATATTTTTCATACTTTTTCAAAGTTTCTTAAAAATTTTAAAATTATACTCATGCTACTAAAAGAAATGAATGACTATGAACTCACACTTCAATCTATGTTGTAATTGTCTTAAAGATTTCAACCATTTAATATTGAAAATTAGGAGTTTAAAATTTTAAGTAAAGAAAAGCAAATAGTACAAGGTGTATATGTATATTGTATCTACAACAAATACCAAGATATTTTTCTTTTAAAATTGAAATTTCAATCCCAAAATTAAAATTGTTGAGTATGTTTAAATATGGATTGACGTGCGGATGAACAATTCTCTCTCTCTCTATATATATATAGACTCGCGCGTGCTCACGTGTGTTGCAAGATGGTCATGCTGGTGATTGGTGTATAAGTCTCATCCAACGCTGCTGCCATTTGTCGTCCTACCACTCGTTCAGATTCTTTTTAGATTGTTGACGTGGCAGGATAAACTTGCCCTTTCTCAATTTAGGCTTTAATTATTCGAATGTCCTGCTGCGCTCGTAACAAGGACGCCAATGTACGACACGGTTTCCTTTTTCGCTGGTACAAGATTTATGCTGTACAATTTCTTATAAAATGTAATCTTATAAAAAAAATACAACTCCCAAGCGTTTCTGACCATCAATTCTGATATTTTTAATTTTTAAAATTTTATTTAGAATTCAAACCAAAACCTTGAGTCGACGATAGAAGCCGGTTAGTCGTGAAAAGTCGACGGCCACGGGAGTCTGAAAGGGGTTGACCAGTATGCACCAGCTGCGCTCCGGTAACATCAAACCTTGAGTGGGGGTAAGGGTGAGGATGGTCAATCATGGACAGGGGTTTGCACGAATAGTGGGGTAATCCATGAGAACACATCGGACGATCAGGATTTGAGGATGCCTTTTTGGACGGCCGAAATTAACTGGCTTGACAGTTAGTGGTGGGCTCGGTCGTCTTGCCTTTTGAAGGGCATCTGGGCCACGACCCACCATGCATTACATTTTCCCAGAAGCTTTTGCTGCGAAATGATTCCACCACGGCAACCACATATTTTTTTATATTAAATAAATAGAACTATAGCAAAAATTCTCACGCTCACAAATTCCTCTTGTACAACAGTTTTATCAAAAAGAAAATTCGATGAAGTAAATAAATATTTTTTTATGGTTGGAGTCAGCTACATTTTTGTTTTCATACTACCTTGGTTATGTGTGATACTTAACTCAATATTTATTGTTTCTTTCTAATACTTTTATTATTTTTTATGAGAGTTTCTTTTGGTCATCTATCTTTCTATGTGTTCAAACTATTTTAAATTATTTTTTTATTTTATCATCTATGATATCACTCTCAATTTATTTTTAAAATTTTTAAAAAAATTACCGATTCTAAACTAAAACTGGAATCGAACCGGTTCCGAAACAGAAACGGACATGTCTACTCAACCGGACCAGGTAAGGTAATACGTTGAAGCTCTCCGTAACGTATCTACTAATAAAGGTTCCAGTGCCTCCTCAACATCAAGAGGAAGGGTAATACCTCCCTCACATCTACGAATATACAGGGTTTTCCAAATTTAAATAAATGTACGCAAGATGTATTTCACCATTTTTATATTATTTTTGTGAAAATTCCACTGCACGTGTTCCTGTGACATGCGATACGCCTTTTTATGGGACACCACATCCTCTTCTTGGTAAAGAAGAATATGATTCTATTTTCCCCTGAACCCAATTATATATAAAATGGAATATGCAATTTTCTTCACGTAAAAAATAAAGCAGGATTCCTATTTTTGCGTCCAACAAAATGAGGATTCCGAGTCCCTCGCGGTCCAGACCGTGCGCACCAAGAGGTTGAGTTACCGGTGCACATGATGGCCATCCGGCGGCGTTGGTACCAAAAGATAAGCCCCGCGGCCCATCATGGGCTGCCTCTCGTAAACTTTACACAAGTCGCACGTCCGTGCGCACCAAAAGGTTGAGTTACCGGTGCACATGATGGCCACCCGGGCGGCGTTGGTACCAAAAGATAAGCCCCGCGGCCTTTTGTGTATTTTCCTGTAGCGACAAGTGTAGGCCTTGACTTCACAAATGACCTTTTTACCCTCTTGATTGGACACCCTCTTCCTTCCCTAAACAAAGTTTAGGACGCAACCGCCGGAGACAGTGCACTAGGAAAGTTGAACATAAGCACCACAAGTGGATGCACCTCTGTTAGCAAGCCCGGATGGTGTTGTGGTTTGGTGCATCACGCCAGCATTATCGAATCTTGGATTTGATAATATTGAGTATTAATATAAGAAGTTCTAATTGATTTTGTATGATAAAATTAATTGTGAAAATATTAAAAAAAACAGAAAGACCACAATACATTAAAGAATGATCTAATTTATGTTGAATTAACTGTTAGCATGACACATGATCAAACTGTATAGAAACAAAAATAACCAATCCCATCTAATACGAGAAAAGACTTTGTTGTTATTGTTTACTCATGAGCTCGCATGAGCTTGTGACAAGAGATCACTTCATCCTATTGCAGTGATTGAATTCTATTTCTTTAAGCTTCGAAACATGTTGAGAACCTTCTTTAGATCGAGCAAACAACCGGAACACATACATGGTTTAATTTTCGGCATCATGTAAGGTCATGGCTCTATTTCCATTTTCAACAAATGGTGTTTTCCACTGCGAGAGTTAGAACCCCTTATCAAGACAAGCGTAACATTTACTTAAATTGATCTGATCAAGAAGCTAAGTAGATTTTGATCAATATCACCACTATAAGCAGATCTCAATGAGGTGGTAGCAAATGGCAATCTTGCAAGAAATTTGCAAGGTTCCATGGCAGTATCGGCATAAAAAATTTAGGCGGAGCGGTGTTGGTGGATAACGATGAGGGTGTTATGGTCAGAAAAGATTGAATGCCGTTATATATAAGATATAATATAATAAAAGGTGGTGGTGGTCGAGAAATGGACGGGGGATTCCATTCCAGGAAGGTTGGGGGGTATGGGCGGGCAAAAAGGGAAGGAGAAAAGTATCGGAGACGGACGTCAGAAAAGAACGGTGGTGGTGGTGGTGGTGGGGAAAGATATTATCCTCTGCAGATGACCACTCTAAACTTAACCACGGTTACATTCTCCTGACCGCGGTTTTCCCAACGTTAGTGCCGACCTCTCTCTCTCTCTCTCTCTCTCTCTCTCTCTCTCTCTCTCTCTCTCTTATTACCAAGTAGAAGAGGCCCTTAGCCGGTTAAAGCAAGAGAGTGCAGGCTTTCTTCTCTCTCTCTCTCTCTCTCTCTCTCTCTCTCTCTCGTGCTATCTCTTTGTATCTGACGCTCGCTTGCAGAAGTCGAGAACGAAGGTTTAATGGTGGGAACGCCTTCTGTAGCTTAAAGAGGTGAAAGTCTGATCCCCTTCTTACCCGAATTTTCCGTCCCTCCAATTTCGTTCTTCTGCAGAAGAACCCGGTGTTTCATTTGCGGCTTCTTCTTCTTCTCTCTCTCTCTCTCTCTCTCTCTCTCTTAGTGAATTCGCGTGTTTTCAGTGTTTGTGTGTCGATTGGATTTCTTTTTCCGTTTTCTCGTGAACGAAAGGCTGGCTGGTTTTTGGAGAATGGATTGATTAATTTCCAACTTGGGGACCAGCTAGATTTTCTTTGGTTTATTGCACTAGTAAGTGCAAGATTCTGTGTTGAGGCATTTTCGGGAACGAAGGATATGAGTTTATAGTATTGCCGGTTATGTGGACGTATTTTGAGTGGTGATCCGGTTACGCGCTTCCCTTGGGGAATATTTTTAGCGTGCAGCTCTTCTCCCCCAGAACTTTTTTTTCTAGAATTCCGGCGATGAAGCTCATGCTTCGGTGCAAAAACAGGCTTTTTGCGGCGGGTTTCTTTGTTTGATTTTTGAAGGCTTTTATCCTATTGTCACGTTGCACAAGTGAGTTCCGTGACTCCCTTCCTTTCCCTCGTAAGCTTTTGTTATTTTTTGGGCTAGTGGCTTCACTGTGGTAGGATATAATTTGTCGGAACACGGATTCTCTTGCCCTACTTTTCCGGTGATTTCACACTTTTGGTAGACGTAAGCCGGCAGTCCGTTTTTGTCATCCGGGAACTCATACTTTTTGATTTGTTTCCTCGAATTCGTTTCATCTTTCCCACAGCTTAATCTGGTGACATCACTTCTTCCTGCTGGCTTTGATGCTTCATGTCTTGGGCTGCCTCTGTTGGCGACGTGAACAACTAATTGAACTGTTTTTGTTGGAGATGAGATCTAGTCTCGAGTGACGGATTCGCGGATTCTATTTCTTCCTTTTTTTTGTGATTTTCAGGCTGCCTTCTAAATCTTTCACAAAGAAAAGGAGTAAAATTCAGGCTACATGAGTTACCTGAATTTGTTGCTTTTAGTTCCAGTTCCAAATATTTCTTCTGTGGGCAGACTATCTATTCTGACGCTACTTTTTACGCATATCTAATCGAGGCTATCATGTTTCCGATGATGGTGATGTGTGGACATGCTAATTTTCCCTCGTTTTGGGTTACCCGACAGTCTGTTTTTGGGTGTCCGACTCCGTATTCCGGCAACGTTTTGCGGCCCTCATCACGAAGAATTTGTTTGATTTCATAAGTTACTTCCCATTCCGACTTTTTCAGGAATATAACCAATTGGTCTGCCGGATACGTTTTTACTCTTCACCAATAAGGACTTTCCTCGTATATTCTGCGCTTTCCGTCTCTTGCTCTTTCCGGCTTTTCTTTGGTGTGTCCTTTCCGTTTCGTTGGTTTTCCGGCGGACCTGACCGACTTAGAGCCACTTGCAGTTTGCCATCTTCCGGGCTTTTGAAGATCGCTTCTTTATCTGAAAGATTGGTCCCCCATCTTGACTTCCGGTTAGTCCGCTGTCCGCCGGCCGAGTCGGTTGTATCCTTTCGGTCATATTTTTCAGTGTAGTTCTTGGGCTAACCCCCCCTCTCACACACACAACTTTTTTGCCGTCTTTAGATGCAGAGATTCACTAGAGCCTTCCGCCGTGCTTCTTATTGGCAGGTCCGGTCGAAGTACAACAAGATGAAGTTTTAGATTTCTTATTGTTCTGCGGTTGTCATCACCTTAATCTTCAGCCACCGAATGCTTCTTTCTTCAGGTTTATTGCTCTGAGATGACTCCTTGCTTAACCAATTAAAACAATAACGCGCTCCTAGGCTTTCCTCTGTAATTTGATTGGACTAGCAGCTGGATTCTTGAAGCACTTACGATCGATTTCATGAATTGGTTCAGATCAAAACGTTATGGGCATCTACGAAGACATGGGTTTTGGAGGGAGCTTCGATCTCCTTCCTCTGCCTCTGCCACCTTCAGACTGTGAACAGGGGATCGGAAGCGAAGGGGAGGTCCTGCAAGATGACGATGACAGCGAAGAGGAGATTGATGTTGATGAACTTGAGCGTCGGATGTGGAGGGATCGCATCCGGTTGAGGCGGCTGAAAGAGCAGAACAAGGCTAAGGAGAACGGTGATATCGCGAAACAGAGGCAATCACAAGAGCAAGCTAGGAAGAAGAAGATGTCGAGAGCACAAGATGGAATTCTCAAGTACATGCTTAAGATGATGGAAGTCTGCAAAGCACAGGGCTTTGTCTATGGGATCATCCCAGAGAAAGGGAAGCCAGTGAGCGGCGCCTCCGATAATCTCCGCGCCTGGTGGAAGGAGAAGGTCAGATTCGATCGCAACGGCCCTGCTGCCATCGCCAAGTACCAGGCCGAAAACGCCATTCTTGGTAGCAATGAGGAGAACTCTGGTTTGATTTCCACCCCTCAAACCCTTCAGGAGCTTCAAGACACAACTTTGGGGTCTCTGCTCTCTGCTCTGATGCAGCACTGTGAGCCGCCACAGAGGCGGTTTCCGCTTGAGAAAGGGGTGGCTCCGCCGTGGTGGCCGACCGCTAGAGAGGATTGGTGGCCTCAGCTGGGTTTGCCAAAGGACCAGGGCCCTCCACCCTACAAGAAGCCTCATGATCTCAAGAAGGCATGGAAGGTCAGCGTGCTGACTGCTGTCATAAAGCACATCTCACCTGACATCGATAAAATCCGGCGGCTTGTCCGGCAATCAAAGTGCCTGCAGGACAAGATGACTGCAAAGGAGAGCTCAACATGGTCTGCTGTGGTGAATCAGGAAGAGATTCTTGCGCGCCAGATGAACCCCGACGTTGGCATCCCGGTGTCATCTTTGAGTGTAAATGGTACTCTCACCTTCAGTGGCAGCAACGAGTATGATGTTGATGGCTATGAGGATGATGCTAACATGGAGATTCAGGAGTGCAAGCCTGATATATTCAACATGGGGATCACAGGGGAAAGGTTTCTTCCCCAAATCAAGGGGGAAGTTTCTTCTGATCAATGCATGCGCAAGAGGAAACTCACTGGGGAGCAACTGATGATGGATCAAAAGTTTTATGCTTGTCAAAATGTTGAGTGCCCCCAAGATGACTACCAGAGCGCGTTCCTCAACAAGAATAATGCACGAAACAATCACATATCCGGTTGTGTTTATAACCCGGTGAATTTTCCTCAGCGGATCCACTTCCAGGGGATGCAGATGAGCGAGGACAAGCCTGTTTTTGGCTTGCAATTTGCTGATAGCAAGCAGCAGCATAACTTGCCTGTAACTGTGGGCAGGACTGCTTATGCGCCGACCAAAGAGGCCAATAAGATGCAAGGTGCTCCAACCCCGCCCCCGCCGCTACCCCTGTCTCCAGCATCACAGAATATGCCCAATCCCAGTTCCATATCTCTCTCCACTCTGGGTATTCCGGTCGATGGTCAGAAATCGATCAATGATCTCTTTGTGTTGTATGATCAGCAGAGCAATAGAACGAATCAGATCAATTTGCCTCCTGCTGATAACAGGAGCCTTCTTGATGCTCCGCGTAATGTTGCGCCCCAAAACCGTGCTATTTCGGTTGGCCAACAGGACGGCAATCCATTTGGAGTCCACAGTTCTATGCTTGGCAATGACTTTGATGGACATAGTTCTCGGATGAATCTCCTCCTCCGAGATGAAATCCAATTAGATCAGAAGTGCAAGATGGTGGACCAGTCCTTTGAGCATGCTCACCAGGACATGAATAACAGTTACAAGTTTGGTTCAGCTTTTATCCCGATCGACTATGGTGACACCTTTCACCGCGGGCAAGAGCTGCAAAAGTTGGAGTCATCTCTTTGGTTTGCTTGATCGGTTGAAGATGCTTAGGCTCCTTAGAGAAACTACTGTACACTACCGCGGAGCCTTTCAGCTGTTGCAGCAGAACGGTCCGGTTTTCATGTTCAGAATCTTGACTACCAACCATGATCGAGAAAGAAATCGGTCCATAATTTTCCAGGAAGAAGGCTTGGCTTGGAATTTGTGGTTTTAGATATAGTGGTTTATGTAGGTGTTATGTTCATCTCTGAAAATTCAAAATTAAGTATAGATTATTGAAACTAGAAACAGATGGTTGGCTGCCCTTCTGTAAGTGGATGGATACCTTTCACTTGTGCTGTGCCTGCAACTCTCTTTCAGGTTTAAATGATATATATACTTAATTTCTGGAACGATATACCCGTATTTTCCCCCAATCTTCTTTTCTTATGCTTTCTGAAAGGATAATGGTGAATTGGCTCGAGAAATTCGACATCCGTGCATGAATAGTTACTGCTTGTTACTCTATTTTGCATATTTGCTCAGTCTGTTCGATAGCTGCTTCAGATTCGAAGTGATGTATATGTTAGTCCTCTTCATTCCTGTTGCAATGCAAAGATTGAATCTAAAATATATGCTTGCTTGGCTGCATTACGTCTTATCGGTTCAGAACCCACCCCCATTTGATAATGATAATCAAATAGTCAAACGACTAAACGTGAGCATGGATATCAGCTTTGATTAGAACACTTGCTTCATATATATATATATATATATATATATATATAGAGAGAGAGAGAGAGAGAGAGAGAGAGAGAGAGAGAGGGGAATGCTAGGGTTCATAGTATTTACTTTTTATTATGACTGTACCATCAAAGTGACAAAACAGTCTTGATTCTTAAAAATGAGCAACTGTATTAGTGTACGAAGCAAGTATGATATTTTTTTAGGTGAATCACAACCACTCGATCAGCTTAATTAAATTGTTGTGATTAGAAAATATATACCTTCAAAGAACCTTAGCATTTTTCATATATATATATATATATATATATGAACCCACTTAATAGTCTTAAGTGTGTGGGCCTGGGCGGTTCCATCGTGCTCACAGGCTTTTGGTCCCAACCTCAAACCTCTGTTGTGAAGCAGAATCGTCAGTCCTCAGTATGTGTGACCTAGTTGCCAGAGGGTGCTGGGCAATCCTGTGGTCTGCACTGCGCGTATCCTATTCACCATAATTAACATCTGGTCCACGGGAATCTAGCCTCTGTGCTGTCCTTATGCTTCGTCTCGCATATCATGTTCTCTGCAAAATTTACCTAGTTTCCAACTGTTGATGTACAAACATGACACTCTATACAGTATCTAACTTTATCTTTCTACTTTGGGTATGTGAGATACGTCCCTCAAGCACAACGTCAGCAATGAAATACCACAATGCATTTGAATACTTCCTCCTTGTTATAATTATCATTCTTATTGTGTTATTATTATTATTGTTGTTATTATCATTGTTATAATTATTTATGTTGCCGTATTCCAGTTTTACGGAGGCTAATCATAGAAAATGAAAGAGCATCATAACCTTTGCATGGGTCATTACATATTCTTACTCGAAGAAGATTTTCACGATGATGAAGAGTCTCACGTCCATTCATCAACTCCTATGCACATCCCTTTTATATGCACTCTTTCAAAATAATAAGAGGTTCGCATACCACGACCAAAGCTAACTTCTAACTTCTGTGTTCAATTCGGATCGGGTCACGTTTCATGTCCAAAACAAATTCAACCTCATCAACAATTTGGTCCTTGTGAGGCCAGTGTGGTTTGATAGCCAAAAACTCGAAAAGCTAGGACGTTTGCTGTAAGAACCTATTCGTGCATTGACTTGACGAGTTTGACGCTGTCTTCTTGATTGGTAAGCAGGATGGGCTCCAGCAGCAACAATCGCCGGCCGGAAATGGTTTTTGCTTAGTTGACAATCAATGGTGGCATATCTTCAGTTAGCATCCATAACCAGGTGGATAACTTTATTCATGATGACACGAGTGGCGTAAGATGTCAGGCGGGAGGCCCAACTGCCTCTGCTTTACATTTCTTCTTTTTAACAGCTAGCGGGTAAGCGTGAAGGCTTTCCATCTGCTAGCTGCTGCCTGAGCCTGTGATGGCGCTAGTCATTCAACAGCCTGGGTCTGGGCTGGAGTCCTTTGTGAAGCAAGAGATGGGTGGCATGAGGAACGCCGATCGAGCATTATCTGCTTGGCATTCTATAGAGGAAAAGAAAATCAATAATGTCTCTGTCCCATTAATTGGAAACGAAAAGCAGCTTTCCGCCACATTAATGTGACATGGGACACATGGGGTGGGGTGGGGTGGTTTACTGGAGAATAGATCCTTGCTCGTGTCTCATCTCGCTCGTCTCTTTCTTAACGTTAAGGTAGTTTTCTCAGCTTGTTGGGCGCTGGCTTCTGCATTGCATGTGAGCGCACCACCATGCACTCTTTATGGCAATGTACGCAATCATGGTGACTGCTTTCTACCTACCATCAATTAGAGAACTCCAAAGGTGAAAATTTAGGCAATGGAAATTTGAATGACCATGTATTTAAGACAATCTTCTTCTTCAAAGAAAGCAATGTTTGCTTCTCATACATGCATATTAATTTTTCTTCCTCTTTCAAGTAATGGCACATGAGTGCGATAAAATGGATTAAGGGACATACTACTTATGTGCAAAACTTGAGACACATGGGGACAATGCTCGTCGGCAAGTTGAAGAATGATCATGATCAATGTTGTAAAAATCGTATCCTATTGTACAATATGATATCATTTTATCGCGTATTATACCATTTCATATCATATCATATGATACAGAGCCGTATGATATGATATAATCCGTATCATATGAGTCAATCCTCACTTTTTTGAGTATAAAATTTGATAATCCGAAGTTGTAGAAATAACTTCTACTTATTTTTAAACCCCTTTTAGCGTCACTCTTTTGCTCCCAAATTCTTTTTTAATCCTTGTTTTTGTTGTTTTTGTGGTTTATTTATAAGATTCTCAAGTTTTTCACCCAATCCAACTCCTTATCTATAAGCCTTTTATTAAATTTGTGGCATACCCCTTTTCTTTTACATTCTACCCGATTTTTCACTTGAAAAATTTAAGGTTTTTACATATTTCGTGATTTTTGACCTATAAAAGGGCTTTTTCTTTGAGTTGATTATCCACTCTCGTCTTAATGCCATAGAAATATTGTACCTCGATATATGAAGGCAATATACTTATGAATAAGTGCATGTTTTGTAATATAATAAAGTATGGTGATATTTCTCATATGAAACACCATCTTGTGAAAACCAAAAAGGATGCTAGTGCTTGTCCTCGAGTTCTCAAAGTGGTGAAGTATGAGATTGAAAAGGTGTTGGAAGCTTTGAAGGAGAGGGAGAGATTATGGGTGAGAGAGAAAAGAAATAGGTGGTTGGGATATGTCTTAACCATTTGAAGATATTTCTGAAGGGTTGTATGGTGATAAATTTCATGGTACACTTGAGATGGAAGAAGAGATGGTTGAAGAAGAGAGGAGAATGCGAGAAAAGGAAAAGAGCATAGGTTCTGGTGGTAGTAGCAAAGTAGTGACTCTTGTTCTATTGCAAGAGCTCATACTCGCTTGATGCCTACGAGGGCTACTAGAGGAGGAGCCAAAGCTAGAGGTAGTGGGATGCCTTCATTTTCCTTGTGTACGACTGTTAGAATTCAATTAGGCATTAGATCAACTATGACTTTAAAGGAGATAATTAACAAAGTAGATTTGAAGTGTGCTAATTTTTTTTATGAAAATTGCCTCTCTTTCAATGTTACAAATTTATTTTCTTTTCAAAGTATGATGGATGCTATTGCCAGTATGGATCGGGTTATAGAGTCCTTACTTATCATGCTTTGAGGGTTACATTATTGTAGAAATTTGTTGATATTGTTAATACGTGGAGTTCTAAATTTAGGGAGTCATGGAAGGACATGAAATATTTTATTATGGCTGATGGTTGAACAAATGATTATCGTAGGTCTTTGGTGAACTTCTTGGTCTATTGTCTTAAGGGGACATTGTTTTTGAAATCATACGACTTGTTCCTTATTGATAAAATTATAGATAATTTACTCCCTATTTTTGTGTAAGTTGTTGAGGATGTAAGTGTTTCAAATGTTGTTCAATTTATTACTGAATACTGCAAATTTTAAAGCAACTGGTAAAATTATTGAGACAAACCATCTATCCTTAATATTGACTCCATGTGTTGCATATTGCATAGACTTAATACTTGAATATTTGAGTGTAATAGATAAAATAAGAGGGACTATAGATGCATGCAAAAATGTCACAAAGTTTATTTATAATCATTCTTCTATATTGCATTTGATGCAAATTCCTACAAGTGAAAGATAATTGATTAGGCCTTCATTGATAAGATTTGTTACGAATATCATTATTGTACCAAGTCTTATCATGCAAAAAAATGCATTGAAAAAAATATTTGCATATAATAAATGAGGCTCTATTAGTTGGTCCAGAAAGAAAGAAGAGATTGCGGTGGTAGATGTTGTTTTCAATTATGATTTTTGAGAAAATTATAATAATTTTTTTAGGATCATTGTACCTTTAGTTAAGGTAATGAGGATGGTGGACAGTGAAGATTCGCCTACTATGCCTTATATATATGATGCTCTGAATAAGGCCAATTTGTAAATACAAGAAAACCTTCACCACAAACAATCACTTATAAAAAAAGTTTAGAAGATAATTAACGGACGGTGAAATCACCAAATGTATCATGATTTGCATGTTGCTATATATTTCTCTAACCCTTCTATTCGATTTTCTCCTAACTTTGTAGATGATGAAAAAGTAAAAAAGGACATATTAAATGCAATTGATCTTTTATAAGATTCATCTACTCGTTGCAATACCCATTTAGAGTTAAGCAAGTATATACAAAGTCTTGGAGATTTTGGAAGGCCAATTGCAATCTAACTCCGCTCCCAGATACGATTATATATTATATGTTTTTTGTTTATATTTATTTAAGTTATCAATTGATTGGCTTTGAGTGTTTCTTATTAATATTATTGTGTCTTATTTCAGATAAATGATGAACTCATCTTGGCATAGATGCACCAAACTTGTGAAGGTTTGCTCAACATATATTGAGCCAAACATACAGTTCAAGTAGGTACGAGAGAAATTAAAGTTTTTTTGAACGCATTTACATGAGAAAGAGAAACATATAAAAGCATGTTCGACTGCGTAATTTGATATATATTACATATAACATGAAGTTAGGGTAAAATAATAGTTTTAAAAATATGTGTTGTTGCTCCCTAGTTCCTTCTTATTAATAATGAATGATTGATGACTATATTGTATTTGATATTCTAGATAATTTAGATATTTTTTCTTTACAAACAAATGCAAAAAAATATAAAAGGGCAAGAAAGGTGTCATATGACCCACCGAGCGACGAAAATATTGATATTCTTGATGATTGGGTCGAAGACGAGGATCCCCCATAAATTTAGAGAATGAAAACTGGAGGGCACTCTAAGTCGAAGCAAAACTTGGAATTGGAGTTGATGATGAAGATGAAAGTGTTAGATGGGCGGATCCAATTGCAGAGGAGGAAGAGGGAGGAGATGATGGTGGTGGTGATGGTGATCTTGACTATGTCGATAACTTTGTAACTTTGTTGTTCTTTAAAGGTATTCATTATTCACGCTATGGATGATTATTTATTATGAGATGTTATTTACCTTTGTTATGCTCAGCCTCATAGTGTTCTCTTTTTACAATCTCTCTTAATATGCTTATAGAGTCATAGTCTAGTCATTTATTAAGAATTATCTGTTTCAAATCAAGCTTTTGGATTCAATTTTATTTAATGTTGATCGTGTTATATATGTTTTGTTCATTAATTTCAATTCTTATAATTTTTGGATTTATTAATTTTTTTTGATTTTTTAATAAAAAAATTAGAAAATTTGTAATGATCGTAAAAGATTGGTCATGATTGTAAAAGATAACGTGAACTTGAATAATTCACCGGAAAAATTCACTGATATAACTACAAAGTAATGGGAGAAAGATTGCTGGTGAGGCAACCCTCCGATGGAAAATGATTATTCCGTAAATCTAGTTTTCTGTACAACCTCTAGTAAATAACTAATGAGAAATGAAAGAAATGGTCATGATTCTTCAAACGGAAAGTTTGTTATTTTTGTCTAATATAGAAATGCAGTTGAAGGGTTGAATGGAATATAAATGCTGAACACATCTAGAAGGTAAGATTCAGTCAGCACATATTTAATCCCGGCAACCAGTGTGCAGGTCTACCGCCTTTCAAGCTTCATGAAAAGTATGAAGATGATGATCCGGAAAGATTGATATACTGCGTTGAAGGTGAAAAAGTTACAGATATATTCATGTCTCATGTTATACTTGGGCTGTGCTTCAAATACTATTGAGGCACACACACACAATGACACAGACCATTAGCAGAAAATAACCACTCAAGAAAAAGAAAAAAATATAAGATTTGTGTGGTCGAAGGAAGATGTCTAATCCAAGGTAGACCTAAAAGAAGATTTTTACTATGACGAAGAACGCCAAAATGCCATAGATGATCTCTCACAATCTCTTCAAACCTGAACCCTTATGCATATCCCACTTACATGCTCTCCCCAAATATAGACGAGATACTAATTACAACAAAAAAATTTCTTGCGTTTCCATGATTTGTATGGTGCACATAGTTTATGAACCTCTAGTTTTCGCATCCAATTTGGATCACTCCATGAGCTATTTGGATTGGGTCACAATCTCTGTCCATCCCAAATTCAAGCCATAGGAAAAAGAAAATTAAGTAATGTATATTGCTCTTATGCACACGTCTGCGCGCACACACACACCAATGTGTATTCTTCATAGATTACATGCACGTTTATTGCGGATTATACAAATTAAACAATGAATAAATATATAATAGATGTTTATGGGTCTTACAAATAGTGATTTGGACATAAATAATAGATATTTAAGCGGGATTTGGATAAGCAAAGACAAGACTGGCATTACGAAGCTGTGGTTGCTGTCTGTTTATCACTTCAACCGTGTCATCCACTTGAAGGCCGGTAGGCCCAAGCATGGTGGTCATACCAGAGTGAACTCTCTAAGCTAGCTAGCTGGGTCACAAACCTTCTCTTCTCCCCCTTCCCCCCATTAATATTCTAAACAATGGCAAAAAAAAAAACTCTTTTATGGATTCCTGAAGAAATTCAACTGTCTTGAAGCACTAGAATTAATACTCCATTGATATTGATATCTTTTGACTTAATTTATTTTGATTTCTTTTATTTGGTGGGCAACCTCGGCATCGAGTTTCGCACCTTTCGTAGAAGCAGACCGACCTCACCCTAGATAAAGACTTGAGCCCATGTTGGTCCGGTGTGGCTCTAGGCAGCCTTGCGCAGACATCAGGGACCACGTGCAGACATCAGGGACCACGCTTCATTCGTGAGTCCTTATCAGATATAAAGCAATGAAGGGGACGAGGAAAAGAAAGAAAACAACTTCCAGAGGGTGAAGAGCTGTTAATACTTTTGAGTACTGTTTTGGTTACGTCGGCCACAGTTCAGGGTTTTTTTTGGCTTCATTTGCACATTTAATAATAATTGAGAGAGATGTTACTCTCCCCTCCTTTTCTATGCTTTCATTTCCAATAGTAAGGATATGTAAATGATTGAAAATCTTGTCAACCATCACTTCTTTTGTGATGAGTTCGATCTCTCATTAGAAAACTGTTTATTAATAATGTTTCTCTCTCTTATATATATATATAAGAAAATCAGATCCTATCACTATTCATCTTCAATGCTTTCCAATGACATCAATTATAATTTTGAAAGTTATAACAGTATTCAAAAAAGAATGAAAAACAATCTTATTATATCTACATAAGCATACAGCGTTAGTTATGAATATGATCCGGTCACTATATATATATGTAAATACATGAATTTTAGGGTCTTTCAATTGTGTACCACTCAATCAGGGATGATTTGAGAACTAGTATTTGAGAATACCTATTCTTAGAGTATGATAGCATTCTATACATACAAGCACATATACATATATATACATACATATATATATATATACATACATATATATATATATATATATATATACACAATTATATACACACAACACACCAATCTTGCATGGATACATGTGTGTGTGCGTCTTCCTGATTTTATTATGGTAGGTGAGCGCAATAGAGGCCGACAAAGGCGTGCAACTTGTGTTTGATTGAGAGGAGATGCTTTGGCCACAGAAACTCATGGTGTATGATGCTAGAGAGGGCCTATGGCCCAACCTGCATTATTACTCCCCACTGTGCCAATTAAGAAACCTTGGTCAAACTTTAGGAGATAACATACTAAACTGCACATGGAAATGATGGCAGTCGTGAGCTTTGAATTTTGTACTGGTTAGTGGGTCAACCCGAAACTCTTTTTCCTCGACATTGTTGCACGACCTCGCCGGAGGCCAGGTTCATCATGGAACAAGCCTTTCTACCTTAAGTTGTCCAAATTAAAAGCTCCGTTAAGCGATTGCTTCTTCCAAATTTCTCTACGGTTGATTAGCAAGCTCTAATTATATAGATAGACGGCTACCTACCAGATGCACATATTAAACTCACTAAACCAGTCTACTTGTATTGGAAATTGCTTTTCTTATGTACACAACACCCAGATTCTTGTCGAAGTCACAGGCAAAAGCCATTCTAATCCTTGCCGGACGGTGATTTTAGATTTAATTATCATTAGTCTCGTGCAGGTTGGTAGCTTAGTTTTGTTTCTTTTATCAAATTAATGAGTTCGAGGGACAATCTTCTTGATTTGCCTGGCTTAAGAAGGAAAACTTCATTAGGCCTTGTGTTGTTAATTGCTTTTATTACTTACTAACAGCCAGATTCTTGTTGGAGTCGCAGGCAAAGGTCGTTCTAATCGGCAGAGAACGGCAATTGATTTATCTTTAGTCTCGTGCAGGTTGGTAGCTAAGATTTGGTTTCTTAATCAAGTTGGTGGGTTGGAGGGATGATCCTGTTGATGCCTGGCTTAAGAAGGATTAATCCTGGCGAGCTTTAATTTGCTTCGACTTTGACAACTTGGGTGAGTCGTCATCAATGTTATGCCTAACTTCGACGGCCCCTTATATCTTCCAAAGGTCAGGTACCTACTTTATGTGTATTGCCTTTTTCCTGACACAGATAGGATCGACTTGCAACTTGCAGAAGAATTGCAAGTGATTTGCGTTCGTGGGACTTACTTTAGAGAGAGGAGGAGACACGATAACTTGAGTTGAAGACAGTGGGAGAGACCAGGGCTCCATCTGAAATATGGCATCCACGACCCTCCACAACCTTAGCGTAGTAAAATATCTCAATCTTGAGAAAATCACACAGGAAATTCCTGTAATTTTTTGTTTTTATGTGCAGAAAATATTTAAACATCCAGTTTCTCGATCGACACGAGACTACGTTAGCGATAAGATCCTTGAGGTAGACTAGTTGGTTGGTTTTGGGTGATCTCCCGACGAGTTGTTTCAAACAGCCCGTTCCGGTTCTACTGCTGTTATGCTGCGTGGAAAACCTCCAGTGAAGGAGAACACCCTATTTTTATGCCGAAAAAGATGACCAACTGCCAGAAACCACTGACAACTGCTATGAGACAACTCACAAGATAAGATCGGCCAAAGGGTCAGACTAGCTAGAATTACCAAAAGAGACAAGATCGGCCAAGTTTTGTCAAAGGCCAGACGACTGAAGCAGAAGATCAACCAGCATCAGCAAAAGAGACAAATCAGTCAAGTTCTACCAAATGCCAGAAAGCCATGATAGGAGATTGATCGAGTTTTGCCAAAGACCAGAAAAGTGTGGAAGCATGAAGTCAACGATCGATGACCGTCAACCAAAAACAAGAGCTAAAGGGAGCCATGCTATCCATCTCTCTCTCACTCTGTGTCTTCCCTTTTACACTTCTGAGAAACCGCTCAATGGTTACAGAAAACCGTGGGTCGAAACCAACAATTTTCTGAAACTATAGACTAAAAAGTCCATTTTGTTCTTGGCCAGTTTTAAAACTATGAACTGCCACAGTGTAAAACTATGAAAATATCCATATATTTTTGAGTAAAAAGATAATTTTATCCTCAAACGGGCAAAAAGTTGGTTTTGTCCTCTAACTGTCTATAGTCAACCAAAAACAAGAGCTAAAGGGAGCCATGCTATCCATCTCTCTCTCACTCTGTGTCTTCCCTTTTACACTTCTGAGAAACCGCTCAATGGTTACAGAAAACCGTGGGTTGAAACCAACAATTTTCTGAAACTATAGACTAAAAAGTCCATTTTGCTCTTGGCCAGTTTTAAAACTATGAACTGCCACAGTGTAAAACTATGAAAATATCCATATATTTTTGAGTAAAAAGATAATTTTATCCTCAAACGGGCAAAAAGTTGGTTTTGTCCTCTAACTGTCTATAAAAATTACGAAATACCTCAAGATTGAATTCCCTTCCTCCCCTTACTCGATAAAAGGTTTACAATTCTACCACTGTATTAAAAGAAAGGTTGCCCCTATTTTTTTGAAAATTTACAAATTTGGATTGAGGGACAAAATTATAAGTTTACCCTTTATTAGTGACGAATTTTACGAAAAACCAGATACAAAGTTTACTATTATGCCCTTGGTCTTTTTAAAAAATTACTAGATTATCCCTACTATTTAGGGAAATTATAAATGGTAGGAAATTTTGAGAAAAATTACAGATTTGTTCCTAGTTTGATTATATAATAGAATCAAGTTATTAAAAACTCAATAATGATACTTAAAATTTGTATGAAATTAGTTTTAGGTACCATGAGTTAATTCAAAAGTTGGATATTATGCATTTTGTGAGTTAAATATTTGATATATGTTGCTTGATGCTTGATAAATGTTTTTCTTTTAGACTATTTAATTGTTAGTTTTGTAAAACACATAAAAATGAATTGAAAAATATGTGCATCTTAACTGGTAAAAACAGAAAAATTAAACGATCAAAATTTTTAAACGTGAAAGAGAAGAATTCCATTGACTCTTTCATTATAAGGTGTAAAGTATGTATTAAGGGAAATTGTGCATCCTCTACCCCCTGATGCCACAAAGCAACAAAAGGAAATGTATAAAATATTTTTAAGACATGATACGATATCAAGAACTGTCATGTTAACATACATGAAAGATGATCTAATTAGGGTCTTTGAAGAATATGAGACCATAAAAGAGTTGTTTGATTCAATAACAACCAAATATGATATTATAACTAAATTATATGTTCAATTATTACTATAAAAGTATAACACTTACAAGATAAAATAAGGAGACAATGTAGTAGAACATGTGAACAATATGCTAGTAATGATAAGATATTTAGTTGTAGGTAAATCAATCATCCTAGAACCGATGCAAATATTAGCAATACTGAATAGTTTTCCTCCATCCTTAAACATGGTCACTACTATCCTTAGACTAAAGTCTGAAACAAACCTTTCTCAACTGTCCTTTAAATTAGTAATTGAACAAGAACATATAAACAAAAATAGAGAGAAAAAATTGATAGTAGTGCAAGACGAGATATGGTCCAACTCCAAAGTCAACTAGAGAAGAAATAAATCAAACAAAAGGTTTGACAAAAATAATAAAAAAGGCGGTAATCTTTTAAAAAAAATAAGAAACTACTTCTCGGATCAAGTATTTCAATTATAAAAAATAGGATACTAAAAGAGATATTGCTGCAACAAGAAAAATAATAGAAACAACCAAGAATACGAACAATCAGAAAAGCAAGATATAATCTGTGTGATATCATAATGCTTATACATGAACAACTCGATGACTAATTGGTAGATTGACTCTAGAGTGACGAGACACATCTTAAAGAGCAAGAAAAGAACAATAGATATAAAGGAATACAAATCAAGAGAACATCGAGTGTATATGAGAAATAACACTTTCTCAAATATTTTTGGAATTGAGTCTTTTAAAATTTATGTAGAAGGCACACTAGTTGTACTAACCGATGTATTTATTGTATCATCTATAAAGCATAATTTGGTTTTGGTCTCTACGTTGGTTAAGAAGGGTTTTAATGTAAGGTTTATTCCTAGCAAAATGATTGTGGAAAAGCATGGGAGAGTGTTTTTCTTTAAGGAATTTGATGTAGAACATGAATTGTTCAAATTGAATATCAATGAAAATAAAAGTTCTTTTGCTTATATTAATTGTGCCTTTAATGTTATTGTGAATATATAGCATAAACACTTAGGGCATAAAGTCTGAAAAAGTTGAGAAAATTATCCAACTTTTAACTATTACCAAGATTTGAGGAAAACACTTTTGATTAGTGTGAAGTCTCTATATAAGAAAAAATTACGAGAATTTTTTTCTCAAAGAAACAACAAGAGAAATAACCCTATTGAAAGTTATTCACACTCATTTATGTAGAAGTTTTAGAGTAAGATCACATCGAGAAAATGTCTAATTCATAACCTTCATTGATGATTACTTGAGATATACATATATATCTCTTACCACATAAATCTAAAGCACTTCAAGTATTCAAAAAATATAAGGAGCAAGTTGAAAATCAACTAGGGCATACAATCAAAGTCTTGAGATCATATAGAAGTGATGAGTATACCTATGCAGAATTTTTAGAATTCTATAAAGACTTTGATATTTCGAAGTAAAATACAATGTCCAAGACACCTCAATAAAATAGTGTAGCTGAAAGATATAATACGACCTTACTAAACATGATAAGGTCAATGTTAATAGATGTCTCTCTATCAAGGATATTTTGAGAAGAAGAAGTAAGTACAACTGTATACATACTTAATAAAGTACCATGTAACATTATGCTAATAAAACTATTGAAACTTTCAAAGTTTATAAGAAAGCAAAGAAGGAAGCGAAAGAGGCCGTCAATGAAGGAAAAGCTAAAAATTGGGAGGATTTATATAAAAAAACTCAACTCAAAAGAGGGTGAAAGAGATATTTTTTACGATAGCTAGGGCTAGAGATTAAAAAAGTAAATATCTTAATTATGTTAGATGCATCAAGGACGATGATAAAAAAATTCTAGTGGCAAACGATGATATAAGAAATAGATGAAAAAACTATTTTTATAAGCTTTTTAATGAAAATAATGTTAGTATTAACTTAAGGGAGTTAGCCATATTAGAAAAGTATATAAACCATAATTTCTACTGACGTATTCAAAAGAATGAAGTCAAAGAGACTCTTAAACATATTGTAGACACCAAAAATTTTCACTTACGGGTTCTTAGGCCTAAAGTGAACCTTTTCGTATCTACTTCGCTTTATGAGCGTGCCAGCTAGTTTACTTTAACTAGCAAAGTATGTTTTGAAAATAATCTGACTTTTGAAAGGCGATTGTAGGCAAGTGAGATTTTTACGTCGCAGACCTTCTTGCACCGATGCGCAAGGGTTAGTCTGTATGCTTAGAGACTTCGTTTTGAAACAAGTTTAACTCAAAATATATTTTGAATGAAGAAGTGTTTTAAAACCTTTTGAAAACCATGCACTTTGGGCGATTTTGATTTTATAAGGGTTGGACAACCCTAAGTCTTTCAAATTTTAATCTACTTAGGCACGATGTGCGTGCATCGAAATAGCCTAAGTCTTGGCGTGTTTGCAGGATTGATTCGGGTTGTTTTTGTGTGATTTTCAAGTTTTATTTCACGTGGATTTGCACGTGCCTATGTCTTTCTTTTTATTCCTTTTCGGGCCTACTAGGTGTGTATTATGAACACGTAACCTAAGTGGGGTGACTTTGAGTGGGAGTATGGGGTTTACTTTGATGCAATATGCGTCCTAACTCGTGGTATGGCGTATATGTAATGCAAACTCACGCAACTCCAAAGGGAAAACACGAATTGAAAGACAATGCGGAAGGGAAATGACTTGAATATAAATTGCCGAAGAAAAATTGCGAAAGGGAAATATGGCTATATCTTAAGAGCGGAAAGGCTCAATAGTGCAAGTGTGTTTTGTGTATATATTGAAAGACAACGTACACAACTGAACCTTAAAACCCAAATCTTAAAGACATAGCCGAAGGAAAATACTTATATAATATATATGGGCCCTTACTTGGGTCTTGGGAGTAAGAGCGAAAGCTCAATGTGTGTGTGTGTGAAAATGTAAAGACAACATACACGATTTGAAATGAAACCCAAATATAAATTGCACTATGGCTTTAACTAAGGTCTTGGGAGTAAGAGCGAAAGCTCAATGTGTGTGAGTGTAGAATTGAAGTACTACGCACACGACATAAATGAAACCCAAATATAACTGCAATAGGCCTTGACTAAGGTCTTGGGAGTAAGAGCGAAAGCTCAATGTGTGTGCGTGTGGAGAATGTAAAGACAACACACATGACTTAATTAAAAACCCTGCGACTTAAAATATATAAATACAACTATATCTTAGGGGCTGGTTAGGCCCGTGTGTGTATGCAAAAGTGTGCAACTAAGAGCGGAAAGGCTCAAGTGCACATGTGTGTGGGTGTGTCAAACCACGTTATTAAATCGGGGGAGACGAAGTTCCTTTACTACAACCCCGTATCAAATTTAATTTAACTTAATCAAATCTACAAATAAGGATCGAGTTAGGCACTTACGTATAGCTGGTCCGGAGGTGACTTGCTTGAGCTTGGGCGTCGCCTTGGGCTGCAAGAGGGAGCTCCTCGGAATGGCACGGTTAGGGTCTTAGGGGAACTAAGGTTCGGCCAAGACGGGGGCTGTTTAGGGTCTGTCCTAGGGTCTGTTCTAGGGTGCAGGTCAAGTCGGTAGGGGGGTGGTCAGGTCGGCAGGGGGGTGGTCAGGTGGCTGGCGCGGCCGTCGGGTGACTGGCGCGGCAGTCGGGTGGCCTAGCGCTAGGGGGCGTCGTAGGGGCGCGTTGGGGGGGTTCTGGCGCTAAAGGGGTGGTAGGGCGTTGAGGGGCACCGCAGTGGCGCGGGATGGCGTCAGGGCATGCGGACAGGGCGCGGGGTGGGCGGGGCACGCGGTAGGGGGTTCGAGTGATGCGCAGGGCGCGGTCCGGTTAGATTTAGGTCGGTTCGAGTCTAGGGTTAGGTTTGGTCGAACCTAGGCTGGGTTAGGCTAGGTTTAGTTAGGGTTAGGTTCAGTTGGGGTTAGGTCCAGTTGGGGTTAGGTAGGTTCGAGCCTAGGCTAGGTTGGGGGTTAGGTTTAGAAGGGTGTAGAGAGAATGGCTAGGTTAGGTTAGGCTTACCTCTTGGAGTCGGTCCAACCCATGTCCAAGCTTGGTTGCAGCCACTTGATCCAACCCACCTTGGTTGCAGCCCCTTGGTCTAGACCCACATAGCCCACATGGCTTGAACCCACCTCACCCAATGAGCCCACATGGCTAGGTCTATCACTCCCTCTCTCTCCTCCCAAATATTTTCATGCACCCTTTACATGGACGCCCTCACCTCTATTTATAGAGATTTGAGGTGGGTCTTGGATATGGGTTTGGGTTTGGATTTGGATCCAGACCCAAATCCAAATACTATTTGGATATGGATATTGGATCTTGGATATTTTGAGATTCGTATCCGATCCAAACCCAATATTTTTATGTATACGGATCTGGATATTTTGGTCTAGATCTGATCCAATCCAAACACTATTTGGATCCAATCTAAATCCAAACACTATTTAGATCGACCCAAACACTATTTGGATTGGCCCAAATCCAAACACTATTCATTACATGGATTTGGATCTGAATATTTATGGTCCAGATCCAAATCAAAATTTCTTCAGACAGTCCTTCTTGGCTTCTCAAGGCGAACGATCTGTGCGGACACTGGCTTCATCAGTGCTCCGTCTGGTGTTGGGTTTTCCCCAACTTTGTCATCCGGACTCCGTCTCGCCGTTTTGGACTCCGTTTTTCTTGATTTTCACCGTTTTTGGCTTTTTCTTTAAACGAGCTTTGCTTTCTTTTGTTTTTTTATCAGGGAGTGGCTTCTGAAGCTCTGGGCTTGAATCCTCTTCGGGCCTAGGGTCTCCTTTCACCTTCTGTACCTGTTTTCACATTTTAAAATAGGTTGTCGTTTTGGCTCAAACAAGCTTTTCGGTGTTTTCGAGAGTTTTTGAAATATAAAAGATTTGGGGTGTTTACACATATGAAGGGTGATAAATCGGTAGGACAAGACAATAATCCTATAAAAGTTTAGAAAATACTAGGTGAAATAGTAATCACTTGGCTCACAAGACTATTTAATGAAATATGGAGAAACCAAAAGATGCCTGAAGAATGGAGAGCAAGTACACTTATACCCATATATAAGAACAAGGAAGACTTTCAGAGTTGTGTGAATTATCGAGGTATCAAGTTAATGAGTCATACTTTGAAATTGTGGGAAAGAATTATCGAACGTAGGTTAAGACAAGTATCAAGTACAATAGAGAACCAATTTGAATTCATGCCAAGCAGATCTACTATTGAAGCGATTCACCTTTTGAGACGTCTTATGAAACATTTTAGAGCAAAAAAGAAAGACCTTCACATGATATTTATTGATGTAAAAAAAGCTTATGATAGGGTAACGAGTGAGGCTCTCTGGAGAACTTTGGAAAAATGAGGTATCCTATTGACATACATTAACCTTATAAGAGACATGTACGATGGTACAAAAACATGTGTGAGAACTCATGAAGAATGATAGACTTCTTTGAAGTTAATATTGGGTTACATCAAGGATCAACTTTAAGTCCATACTTATTTATAATGGTGATTGATGAGTTAACAAAATATATTCAAGATGAAGTACCTTGGTGTATGTTATTTGCAAATGACATTGTGTTAGTGGAGGAGTCTAAGGAAAAAGTTAATAGAAAATTGGAACTATGGAGAGAAACATTAAAAAATAAAGGACTCCGACTTAGTAGAACAAAGACATAATATATGGAATGTAAGTTTGATCATTTGGTTACTTTAGAGGACATAGAAATTAAAATCGGCACATATTGCATCACCTAAAAGAAAAGTTTTAAAATACTTAGGTTCAATTTTTCAGAGTGATAAAAGAATTGATGGAGATGTTACGCATAGAATTAATGTTGGTTGGTTAAAATGGAGAGGAGCATCATGTATTCTTTGTGATAAGAAGATACCATTAAAGTTAAAAGGTAAATACTATAGAGCAACAATTAGGCCTGCCATGTTTTATAGTTCTGAGTGTTGAGCAATTAATCATCAACAAGTACAAAAGATGTATGTGACAGAAATGAAGATGTTGAGATGGATGAGTGGTCATACAAGAAAAGACCGTATACATAACGAGGTTATTAGAAACAAATTAGGAGTGACACCAATAGAGGATAAAATGAGAGAATATCGTTTAAGATGGTTTGGACATATAGAAAGAAGATCAAAAGAAGAACCTGTAAGAAGGTATGAAAAACTAAATTTAGAAAGTATTAAAAGAGGTAGAGGATGACCACAAAAGTATTGGAAAGAAACAATAAAGAATGATCTAGCTTATTGTGAGTTAACTGCTAACACGACACATGATAAAGATCTATGGAAATAAAGAATCCATGTAGTTCACCCCATCTAGTATGGAAAAAAGCTTAGTTGTTGTTGTTATTGTAAAGTTGTAGTCACTACACCATATGAGATGTGGTTTAGAAGAAAACCCAACCTATGTCATCTTAGGAGGTGGAGATATATCGCTCATGTGAAATATTTGATTAGTCTACATATAAACTAGATAACAGGTCCATGAGATGAATATTCATCGGATATCCTAAAGGCTTAAAAGGATATCACTTTTATCATAAGGACATGGATTGATAGAGAGTAGAGATGTTGAATTCTTAGAATATACTAAGAATGACATTCTTGAGAAAAATAATGAGTATGTTTACGATCTAGTAGATTTAGATCAATAATCTTTTGAACCCATAAATGATCTTCTGAATCAACTGAAACTTTAAGTGGACATAAAAGGCCTAGGGTCATACCGTCCTGCTTAAAGGATTATCACACTTATCCTACACAAGTGTGTAATTCAATAGATTTTGATAAGCTAACTAATAACTTGACATATCAACATGATATTAACTCATTTGAAGCAACAAACTGAGAGAAAATCATGGATGAGAAAATAAAATCTATTGAAAAAAATCAAGTTTGAGAATTGACTGATTTGCCTAAAGAAAGAAAAGTCATAGGTTGCAAATGGGTTCTGAAAAAGCAATATAGGTCGATCGATCAATCAATAAGTTTAAAGCGAGATTGAATGCAAAGGGATTCTCACAAAAGAAGGAGATAAATTATGTTGAGGCATATTCTCCTGTTACAAAATTTACATTCATTAGAATAATCCTGGTGACATCTGTATATTATGATTTGGATTTACATCAGTTAGATATAAAAATTGCTTTTCTAAATGAAGATTTAGGTGAAATCACATATATGCAGCAGCCCGAAGGATACATAGTTAAAGGCGAAGAAGATAAAGTATATATGTTAGAAAATCCCTATATGGCCTGAAACAGTCACCTCGCCAATGGTATTTGACTTTTTAAAATGCCATTGTTGAACTTGGGTTTGTAGCAAATGAGCTTGATCACTTTGTATATATCTGGAACAATGGGAGCTACTTTGTCATCTTATCATTATATATAGATGACATATTATTGACTGAGAATGACAACAAAATAATTGTCAAAACCAAGTCATTGTTAAACTCAAGGTTTGAAAGAAAGTATGTGGGGAAGCATCCTATATCCTGGGTATAAAGATTTTTCGAGATAGAAAATCTAAAATGGGTGAATGTAATTCTGCATCTACACCCATTGCGAAAGGGGTAAAAGTAAGCAACGCTGATTATTTCGGTGAAGGAGACGATAAACCTAATATTTCTTATGCACAAGTTGTGGGTAGCTTGATGTATGCAATGTTATATACAAAACCTATATCAGCTTTGTTGTTGGTCTTGTGAGCAGATATGAAAGTAATCGTAGATAACAACATTAGATAGCTGTGAAAAGGATTATAAGATATCTTAAAGGAACAAAGGACTTGAAATTATGTTTTCAAGCAAATGAACTAAAAGTGGTAGGATACTCAGATGCTGACTTTGTTGGGAGCAAAGATAACAACAAATCAGTCGTATGACAAATATTTTTATTTGGAGGTTGAGTTGTTTCTTGGGCTTGTAAGAAAAAAGGTTATGTAATGTTACAAGAAATTGAGTATGTGGCTTGTTGCATGACTACAACAAGTGTCATCTGGATAAGCAGCTTCATGCGAGATTTGAAGCTGGACATAATCGACGAGCCAATTATGATTTACTGTGATAACAATACAATAATTACTCTAATCAAGCATATAATGGTGAAATACCACTATGTTCATGATATGGTTATGAGAAAGGAAATATCCATCTCATATATGCCAACTCAAGATATGTTGTCATACCCCATGACTAAAGGCATAATAGTGGATCTTTTCTCAAAATATGTTACAAACATAGGTTTGAGATATGTTTGATTGTTGTGTAGGTAAAAAACCACACAACGGTAATGATTGCAATAGCAATCATAAAATTACATTACTAGAGAAACCCCGCAAAAATGAGAGGAAAACTAGTATGTGAGATTATTTAGCTCGAATGGCAAAGTGGGAGATGTTAAGTAGAAAAACTCGTCATTTCCGGCAGTTTCACTCACGGGAACAACTAGATCGGCCATCTAGCCATTTCTCTGATATAGACATTTCCAGTGGAGGCTATTACGGAACATATCCGTAATAGCCTGACTGTTATATATTTGTTCCATAACGACCAAAAAAGGGTTAGGAGTAGGTAACACGTTCCCTGTCTTTGTTTCTATTGCATTCTATCTCATCGTATGACATTCTGTTTTGCGATACTCTAGAACGGAAAGCCCAACCTGAATATCTGGGAAGAGGAGACAGACGATGCTCTATAAATATTGAGCAGTGCACAAAAGCACATCACAATAAAAAACAGTGAGAAACCTCCCTTGTAAAACCGGATGTAGGAAACTGGAAAAACACATACCTCATTCTATGTCTTCTGCTCTTCGTCTTCAACATGCAGAAGTCATCCGCTGCATGGAAAACCTCCGGTGAAGCCGCTGTCAGATTCCATCATATTAAACAAGGATGAGATTTCAGAATCAAAACCAAAATATAATTTGGGGCATTGATTTGTGTTCTGGTTCAGCTTGATTCCTTCGTAGGTCGAATAAGAAACCAGGGGGTCTCCGGCTCCGTTTCTGTTCCCATTACAGTCTGGAGTTTGGACAAGGGCCTAGGACTCCGTAGGTTGCTGGCCAGCAAGTACTCATGGTTGGGCTCATGCTGAACTGGTTGACATTACTACATAACCTTGAAGAAACAAATATTTAATGTGATTATAATGAACACATCAAGCACATACCGACAACTTCAGAAACTAAGAAAGAGAGATGATTTTTGTTTTTCGTGTTGAAAGAGAAGTGTTTTAAAATCACGTCAGGAATCGAATGTATGTTGCTCCGTCATGCCTATGATCAAAACAAACAATTGGACAAGCAAAATCAGGTTGCTTAACATGCATTTATCGAGCCTAATTGACATAGGTGCACCGAACAGGTTGCTGTTTCGGTCGCCTAACACCCATTTATCGAGCCGTGTTCATTGATCACCTAGCTAGTATCAAACTTGGTCCAGCAAAGAAGGTCTAGCAAACATATTTTTCCTTTTAACGAAACGGTTGCCACAAATATCATGCTGATTGAGAAAGTGTGTCCCTTGTTTTAGTAGCTTTCATGTGCCTAACTTAAAGGCTCCTTTGGTTCGCATACCTCAATATGCACATTTACATGAATAGTTTCTGTCCATTCGAGTTGGAAGCAGTTGTGAGAAACGAGACGAGAAGCGTTTTGATTGGGCTTGCATACCTCTCGTCAAAAACTTGGATCATAAAGGGTGTGTTTGATTGGCAGTGCTAGGCTCTTGATACTAGAACTGCAGGCCTGGGCTTGTAACTATGGTTTCAAGGAACTATGGTTTCCGGAGAAGAGGGATAACAATATGAGAGATTGAGAAAAGGATGTACTTGGATTTTCGTTTGAAGCTCTTGAGTCTAGCTCTTTTGGCCTACCTCTGTCTTGGTGTCGAAGTTTTTGAGTCAAATTAGACCTACGAAATCATAATTCTAAATATAATGGGTTCTTGATACACAATGGAACTTGGAACTGCAAATTGAAAGTCTAATTTCCTTGGAACCTTATATCAATGCTAAAGTTTTTGATTGAAATTAGGCCGGGTGCCTAACCCCAAGTCACTCTCGAAGTTTTGGTGTTGGGTCTAAAATTTCCACCCTATTATGGCCATGGGATTAGTGTGATGGTTTTAAGCTCACATCATCTGTATTCTTGCTTTCATCGTGATACTATTAGTTAAGCTATGTCACAAGGAGATAGTGGGATTTGCTCTACTATTGCATCCTCTTGTGTTGATTTTAAGCTCATCTCCATCGGACCCCATTGTGATCGGAGTACTTGTTTTCAATGAACATGCTCGAATTTTCACCCTATTGTCATAAAGCACCTTGATCCCCAGATTCCATGTATTTCTTCTTTTGAAACATGGATGTGATCTCCACCAGTTTCCTATAAAGTTGTAAGGTCCAACTAACCCTTGAGCTCAAAATTTTAATGAAATGAACAGGGAGATGTACCCTTAACTTGACCCAAATACATCATGGATCCTGCAGTAAGTTAAGATCAGAACTCACGAGAATGTACACACTTTGGATTTCTATTTGAATGATTAAAGTAACCAATCACGAGCCCTACACATGCACACACGCAACTTGACAGTGTTGATGTGGTGCATTTTTTTGAATATGATTTGTCACTCTCGAGGAAATCAGTCCTAACGAGCTGTTTATGCATGATTGAATAATGCATTTAAGTTTTATGGGCAAGATCAGGTAATTTTCAACATAAGCACTTCCATCGAAAACAAGCAAACAATAATTAGGCCTTTCCCATACTAGATGAGGCTGGATCACATGGATTCTTTGTTTTCATAAACTTCGATTTTATACCATACTAACTGGTAGCTCAACAAAAGCTAGATCATTTTTTATTCTTTCTTACAATACGTTTGTTAGTTTTATTTAACTTTTCACCCTCTAGTTTCTCATACCTTCTTATAAGAGGTTTCTTTGGTGGTCTTTTTATGAGTTCAAAATATCTTAAATGATTTTTTCTCATTTTTCTCATCTATCGGCATCACTACCAATTTGTTTTTGATTACCTCATTACTAGTACAATCTTTCTTGATGTGATCACACAATAATTAACTTCCCAACACTAAGAACTGTATAACATACTAGGTTAGATGAGATATAAAGACTCATGAAACTTGAGGCGTTGCTTGAAATGTAAAAAATCTAAATGAACGTGAGACATTATTTCGAAAAATCCATTCCTAAATGCAAGGGTACCATGATTGTAGTAATGTATCATATATGCCATGCTATTTAGTAGTTTAGATCAATGCTGTTTGCAGTAGGTGCATTACAATTGTCCTAATGAACTTTGATGCGTACTATTATTTTAATGTGAAACTGAAGTGGACTGCGATTAACTTATCCAGAGCGTTGCAACTCACGAAGCTTGATATTTCTAATTTAGGTCTATACACAGCTCATATGTAGACATGTATAAATGAATTAAGATCTATTTTGACAAGCTTCAGGACAAGATATCATGCCCAGTTGCATGTTGAGATGATGAAGTAGGTCAAAAGAAGAAATATAATCCCAATTTGAATCGGGGCATGTGTTAGGAAGTCAGATTCTTTTGTTTTGAGTTTTGATGCTTAAGCAGCCTGATAATCTTATTAGTTGAAGGAAGAAGATGGAGGAAGAAGGGTATATAACATCAAGGTCTAACAGCCTTGCAAAAGTAAGGAACTATCGGTGTGCTTTTGTGATTGATAGTTTGTTTATGAGGTCAGGATGTCAGTTCCAGCAGGTATACATCTCTACTGTTTGCCATTGTGAGGTGATATTTCACTGTATGTCTGTGCATTTGGTGCTTGTTCATGTGCATGTCTGTGTGTGTTTGCGCGTGCACCTATTTGTCAGTTGACTCAGTTCTCATTTTCATCAATAATCTTTCTTTTGTTAACTGATCATACCATGCTACATGAACAGATTATTGTTTCTTTTCATTCATATTCTTTTAGTTTCATCCTTTTCCGGGTCTATGAGGTCAGGATGTCAGTTCCAGCAGGTATACATCTCTACTGTTTGCCATTCTTGTGATGCATGGTTCCCTTTTTGAGTGATGATTTGCTGGGTAGCTGTACTATTAACTTCTTTTTGTTGTCTTCTCTAATCACAAAAGAATACGGATTAAGAAAATTTTTACATTACTATCATAAGTTGATCTTTCAGCCTATCAGCTGCAGGAAAGAAACATAAAACACGAAGTATGCATTGATTCCTAGTAGCAGAACTGAACTAAAGAATGCGAGGATGACAATAGACTGAAATGGAGAACCTAACTCTGATGGATATTTCATGGTGCTTGTGAAAGGCAATTCTTGGGTGCGACATATGAACATGCTGAATAACATCTGGGCAGCATTTAATCTTTCACAGCATTCATCATGTTTCACTGGACTTATCGTTTAAAGCATAGATATTCATCCTTTAATACAGGCACAAACGAAAAGGATGCAGCCATTGGGTATTTGGTTCATGCTGCATCGTCTTTTCCAGCATTCCCCATTAGTGTGCAGTGAATAAATCTGCATGGATAATGACCATGATCGGATCATGGGGACTCAAAGGAGCATGTGCTGCGTCTTGCTCATCCGTGATAACAAGAAACGTAGTTTATGCGTGTGTGATAGCTTGAGCGAGTTCACGTAAGCTGCCTATTCTGAGGAACATTTTGAGATAAGCGGGGCATCATTTCAGCAGCAGTTCCGTGTATGTGAATATGTTTTTATTCAAGTTAGGCGGAACCTTTAAGCCATGCTATAAGGAAAATATTCCGTTCTTTCATTTTGATTAGGCTATTAATCTCAACTGGGTTCCCAACCGAAGAATCCCAAGGCTTAGTATAACTTCTGGGAAATCTACTATTCACATTTCAGCCACTCCGAGAAATGAATAATCATTCCGACTGTATTCCTGAAAAAGCAGAAAGAGAAAAGAAGATTGGATTTCTCCTTTTTCATTTGTCATATAGTTCTTTGATTAGGTTTCTCCTTTTTCATCTACCATCAAAATTCTGTGGCACAGTCTCCCATTTATGGGGCATCAACAGAAACGAAATCAATTGCTTATCCATGGAAGTAAAAGAAAGAATGAGAGCATGTGTCCTGCGCCGAGTGGTGCTTCACTTTCTGCTTTTAGCAACTACATCCAAAGGAAACAAGAAAAATCAACTTTGGTTCATCATATTCTCGAAAGAGAACCTACTCATGAATGACTGGGTAAAAACTGAAGGCATAATTGCATGCTTACTACTAACAAGTTAGTAAAAAAGGATTACATGATGATTTTCAGGTGCAATCATCTTAGCTGTACTTTTGAGGCTCAGATCTGCTGGTTGATGCTGGCTTGGTATCAGTCTATGTCTATGTCACATGAGTGCGGGTGCGGACACAGGTGCGGGATACGGCAAATTTTAAAAATTTTGGATGCAGCGACACGACTAGTGTACATAATATTATATATTATATATAATATTCAAGCTACAACAAGTGAGATATCAATTAACATAAGTATATGACAATAGCAAGTACACAACTTTATATTAAAGCAAAACACATAAACTGAAAACAACTACTAATTTCATCATAATACACAAAATATCCACACAAAAGGAAGTAAAGAAGGTCCACATTAAGATATTTTTTTACGTTCATCAGCGGAGTTTCATGGGAGATGATGGAAGACAAGCTGAAGGAGTATTTTGGAAACTATGGTGAGGTAACTCAAGTGGTCATCATGGGAGATAAGGTCATGAGTCGACTAAGAGGCTTCGGTTTCATCGTCTTCACGGATTACTCCCTCTTTCATCGGGTTCTCCAGGATAAATACACCATAAATGGCAGAACCATGAGTTACAAAAAAAAAATTTGTGTTTTTTTTGCATGCCGCACCGACACGGTGTCGGTGTCGCACCCGTGTCGAGGTCGACACTCCACCTCTTAGAAGTGTATGTGTGACTTAAGTCTATGTAATAATTTGCACAGTAGTTATCGCCTAAACAAAATTTGATTTGGTTGCCACAACTCTGGATTGTCAATGCCTGCATGATAGAGCACAGAGATGAGAAAACCACTCACTTTGCTTACCCACAACCCCACCTACACACACACACCAGATCTGTATGACTTGGCTTATTCCGAACATTTGATCAAGAATCTTTAAAAGTTTATAGAAAGGCAGGATTTTGTAAGCATCTAAAAAATAAAGGGTACATAATGATGTAATACTTGGCAGTCAAGAAAATCCAGTTTTTTGTCCCCATAGCATCAGCTAAGTGAAAAGCATGTTTTTCAATACACCAGCTCTAGTACACACACCAGATACACCAGAAATTCACAGGCTTTCTCTAAGACGACGGATGAGTGAGTGTCTATACTTACAAGTTGCTTACACTGCAATAGTTTCCACTTTCTGGTAACAGTTCCTCTGCTGCAACTTTCATTGTTGAGTTGCACAAAAGTTTCCGTGTCCGACTGTCAAGGACATCAACAGCTGCAAAAAAAACTGCACATACTGGGCGGTGGTCCGAAAATCTCAATTCACTGCGGACGTATGATAATTGCTGAATGCCACTTCCATGCCACAAAATTCTATCACACCTGAAACCAGGGTAATTTTAATGCCATGCATTAGCACACCCAGCATTACCGAAAAAGAGAAGGAAAAGATTTCGTCATTCAGATTCAACAGAGACTACTTAACAAAAGATTGTTGCAGGCCTAGGATAGGCCTTTGGTAGTTTGTATTGAACAGTTCCGCTATGAAGATATCATGTGATTAAGATCACCCTGTCATTATCAAGTTTTCTTCTTTTTTTCGTTTTCTGGTGAATAATCAAAAAACTACTCAGACCAACCACCTCCATGAGCCAGTGCTCACACACATGCCCTGTTGCCAATCTATTTCAGTGTAATTTACATGATTTATCCTGTGGTTATGAAGATCACTTACCATGCAGGAGTTCTCCGTTGCTTCCTTGATTTGACAGCTTCTCCAGCGTAATTGTCAGAGTTGTATGAGTATTTGTAAGTGGGAGCAAAATAAATCTTTCCCTCATTCCAACCTTTAAAAGCTCTACCTGCCTCCCGCTCAATCTTTAGCTAAACAAGTCAAGGCAAGCAGGTAAGAGTTTGTAACAATCAGATCCATAAAAAAGACAAAAGGAGAAGTATACATTAAACATGCAATACATAACTTGATCTGGTGCAGAAAATGAGAGACAATGAACTTGTATCTACAGTTTGCTACTTGTGTAGCATGAGAAAACATGGGCCAGCTTGAAATGGCTTGGGTTGTCAAACTTGAATTTACCAGGAGATGTTGATTTAAATCCACATTTTTTCTAGTTTTCCTCATAAATTTTGAATGTCCAGAAAACATTAATCAACTTGGAGAAAGATGGAAGATCTGGAGATGACTTGTCATCAGTTCTTTGTATCGACAACATTTGAAACAATTCACACAATTAGGTGAATGGACATGATTGGCAGAAAGCTACCTGGTCCTTTTCGAACAATGAATTCCAATCGTTGTCCTCAAGAAGCTTTCTCGTCTCAGAGTAGCTCAATGCAATTCGATAGTTCAAGTCCCCAAGCCATATGACTCGACTAAAGAATTTCATTCAACATCAAAGCCAAGTTGATTAGTAAGAGGAAAAATTATGAGGCATGAAACCAACATAAGACAGTAAGAGTGAAAAGTTGATGCTCACTCATGCTCAAGAATTTTCTCAGGAATTCTTCGGCTTGAATTCTTACATATCCTGCGAAATTGAGTATTCTTCAAAATCTCTATCACGTCAGAGTTTCTTCTCAACTCATCTCCTTCTTTCTCCCCAGAAGCAAGGTGACTGCATACAAAGCAGAATGTAGTCTGATGTAGGGACATACTCACAGAGATGCAACCCTGCAGGGAAAAACGAATAGTATATTGACGTATAGTAAATTCAGAAAGTGAAAGGCACCCTTTATTTTGACAAGCAAACTGGTGTCAGTTAGACACCTATCAGATGCACATCTGGGGTATTGAACTCCTAACAAGGCACCATTAATCCTGAAAATACTCTATCATCAAACTAAATAGTGTAAACATTTTTTTTTAATTTTCATGTTCAAGCTTAAGTGCAATATTATACAGTTATACGTGTTGCCTTTGTTTCTATAGAAAACAAGTTTACCAATGCGCGCATTACAAGTAAAAATGTAACTTCACTGGTTCTTACGGCATTACTGATGAATACAGATGCTTGTTACAAGAACAAAACAAGTAAAAGAAGTCAACAAAAGCCAAAAATTAGATACTGGAAATTTATCGAGCGCCTTATTTAAGAGTCGCAATCTGAATGTAGTTACCTTAAGAGATTACGCAAATAAAATTGGGAGCAAGGAAGCTTCAACTTTACCTTATTTCCAAGGTAACCCATGATCCCACACGCAACAGAAGATACCCTGAGATGCCCAATGTGCTCCAACAACGCATTCTTTACCCAGACAGTGACAAAAATGCCCACCATTTGCTTGCTTTTTATCAAATAATAGTTCAACGTGTTCGACCCTGAAGCCCTTGTATACGTGAAGCCCGGTCTTTCCTCAGAAGAAGAATCCTCATCAACTGTAGAAGCCTCCTGGCATCTAAAACATGAATCTCTACTTCCCCTCTCCACCTCTAAAGGGCAGTTGCAGGCCTTCAAACGCAGAATGCTCTCAGGTTTAAACCCTTTACTAACTGCCTTTAGTAAAGAGGCTTTCTGAAAGATAGAAAAACTGCTGGACTGTCTCAATTCTCGGGAAGCCAACCTTGAACCTGATCCCCTTGATAAGAATGAAGAACTTAATTCAGATTTGGCGTTGTCACTGTTACGTGGTTTGTTTAGGGATTGATTGATTAGACCCAGCCATTTTGCTGCTGGTTCATCATCCTCTATGACAAGCACGTTCCCAGCATTCAGGGGCACAATTTCCTGAAACCTGCTTCGAACCATGAGCAAACATTCACGGAACTCAGGCAATCAAGCGATGGAAATTACAAAGGAACGAACTAGTTTCTTCTCCCCTGTACCATCTAGTAAATTGATGTTAAAGTTAATGATGAACAAGAAAGGGCTTCATACCCCAATACGTAGATGTCCGAGGGGTCATTGATATGTAGAAAGCTATCAAGATTTAAACCACTGTGAGGAGACTGCCCACCAACATTCCATGTTGCTACGAATATACTGCAAAATTAAACCAAAAGCTATATGGTCACACAAATCCATCAACAAAGCACGACATTTGATCTCATCTGCTCACCGGAAAGGCTGAACATTAGAAGAGCACGACATAGGACTTGTGGTACTGGTCAAACTCAGGCTGCTAAGTGTAGAATAAGCCTCTGTTTCCGCAGCAGACTTCAGTTAGATAACAGAAGGTACTGGAAAAAGGAAAAGAACAATCAAAGAAGGCTTCATTCTCTGTTTATACCAAGAGAAATGTTCTCGTAGAAGACACAATAAAGCAGGGAGCATGATGAAGCGCTTGAAAACAACTTGACAGGAAGACATCCAGGCCAAAAAGGAAAAATGCGTTCATTAGTCTTTACCACAAAAATCCATTTAAAATTGTTATAACATCAAATTACATCCCACTTGTAGATTATCATGTTCAAACCTTCTAAAGAATCTAACAGACAGCACCTTTCTATCTTATCGAATTACTTTATACGATTCTGGAAATTTATGGAACCCCTCTCTCTTTCCATTTCAACCTGCAAACGGCTCAGTAATTTCTCAACAGATTTTACGATGCAGAGAAATCGGACTCCAGTTTAGAGAAACGAAGTCGATACAGCAGATTGCGTCTCGTGTATTTTGTGTCCAGACACCGGTAACATAAGAATTTTCTTAAGTGAGTTTGATATATCTTATGAATTTCCTGTTAATTTTGTTCCGAAGCCAAGAAGAGGGGAAAGAAAAAGCTAAGATGGTCTCTAAATATGTGGCTGAAGATGATACAAATGGACCTTTCTGCTCAATCGTTCGCTTTCCAGCCACCGTGTACTCCGATGTTCTTTAATACAAGAAAAAAGTGTCGCTTTTGAGTTGCTTTCTTTTCTTTAATGGCGCATGACGTGTTAAGCTTTTAGATGTACTGGAGAGAGAGAGAGAGAGAGAGAGAGAGAGAGAGAGAGAGAGAGAGAGAGAGAGAGAGAGATCAATGCTATTCAGTAACAAACTTCTCGAATTCATTGGGATAAACAGTAAGAATCTGTTCGCTTAAAGGGTTGACGTTTGACCGTATTGAGAAGATTTCAAGCGCACTAAGAGGTCATTTTGAGAAATTTTCTTCAATTCTTACCAGAGTAACCGAAGAAACAGCTAGACGCCCGCCGCAGCATCTTCTTCTTGAGAGCGGACATCCTTGGAACGGACGACTACCATCATCACCAACAAATAAAGCAAATAATCCATCATTCGAACAATACCCATGTCCTGCATTGCGATCGAAATGCACCAAATAGAAAAGAATAGGAAAAAAAGGTAGACCATAAAGAAAAGAACCTTGTGCTGTTGCTCATTCCCATCGGTCATCTCCGAAGACCCGAGTTTTCCTTCTCAATAGAAGGCACTCTTTCTTCAAATGAGCCCCGAAAACCTCCACTCAACCATTGAAACATGAATCCAAGGCGTCAAAAAGAAAGGAAGAGAGGAGACTCCACCGTACCGCCGACGCCACCAATCAGGAGATAGATACAGTACAAGAAGAAACCAACCAACATAAATTTAGAAAGAGGGAACAGAGACTTTCCAGCAAATAGGCTGAATTCTTTCTTCATTTATTAATCTCGGGAGACATGCCTTGGGAATTGGAGAATCAGTCTTCCTGTCAGCAAACAGACAGAGAAGAAACAGGCAGTCAAAACGTGTGGGCACTGGAACGAAGTTCCGTAGCTTGTAGGGAAACGGGAAGCCTTGTCCTTACCCCGTTTGTTTTCTTGCTCGCTAGGCTTCAGCAGGGCATGGTACCAACATGAGAGTTGTTGGCGGGGGATCTCTGTCCGTGGATTGCTCACGAGAGCAGAGAGGCAATTAATGGGTTTCCTCTCTTTTATGCGGGAAGTGAGGTCGGTGTGGCGTGTTGTTTACTGTTGTGTTTTGGTTTGGTGGTCGTCTTTCCGTGTAGCAGTAGCGTTGGGAGTAGCAGCAGGAATCCTCTCCCGTTTTTCTTGAGGATGACAGTTGAGAGACTGCTACACGCACGCAAAGTGGTGGGGTTCTTCTCTTCTTTGTTCTTGTGCCTGTAGTCTTCAAGGGGCAGCAATTAACGGGAACCGGTTACCTCTCTCTTAGATTCCTCTCTCTCTCTCAGATTCCTGCCCCCCACTTGACTCGACGTCTAAGGCAAACTATCCGAATCTCAATGAGGCTGTGATTCTGAATGAATGTAGAGAGAGAGAGGAAGAGCTTATTTGACTCTTGAAGCAATCCCGGAAGCATAATCTAATCTAATAATACCGAACCTCACTAGGGCTCCAACACATCTTGAAACTAAAAACGATAACATCCTCTGCTTCCTTCCCTTTTGACTTGCCTTTTTGATCTAAAATAATAAATCTGTCCTCCTTAAACTTGCAAAAGAGAAGCTCCAAGCGAGATCTCTGATAACTTCACGATTCTTAGACTTCAAAAACACTGACAGTTGACCTTTACTTAAGTGAAAGGTTAAACGTGTGATTTGTTGTAGTCGCAGCCACAGCTTAGGCAGTGAGGAATATTACCATGAGAAAAGGTGGTGCTATCGAACCTAGATATAGCTGGTTCTTAACCAGTTCAGCGGTTCCCATCAAAACTGAATCGGGTCAAGAACCGATTGAACTCGGAACTGGTGAAATCGAGTACAAGACTACTCGATTTTATTCTGATTTTATCTTTATAAAAACAAGACAACAATCAAACTACAACCCGCGGTTTCAAGCCACCTCTTATAGTATTTTATAATTCTTAATTTTTTATTAATTTTAATTATTTCAAATCGTTGTGAACTTAAACTGAAACCACTCTGAAATCGATGGTTTCAAAACTGCAACCAACAGTTTGAAACTGAAACGTGCCATGAACCCCAATTCATACAAATTTTAAGTTGATGAGGATCTGTTGTATGGTATAGACGATAAATAAGAAACACTCCAAAATAACATGACTGTAAGATTTTCACAAGTATCTTAGATAAAAAACGAAATATCATGAACCCCCCTCCCTTTCCAAAAAAAAAGAGAGGAAATACCAATTGAGTCGTTTCAAGAGACACAAGTTGTCACTCTTTTCTTTCTTTCTTTTTCTTTTTACAAGGAAAAGCCCAAACCAGCCAAATTAAACTCGAATTCGGCCTCCATACAAGCTGAGACTGCCAAGCGGGCTATCACTCTGAACTGAACTTGAAATGGAATTGATGGTTCTGAAACTGCAACCAGAATCAGTCCTCAACCAGTTCAGGTCTGGAGTAACTAAAACTCGAGGGGTGGTCAACGGCAATGCTCATACTAATTGAGCCTTATAAATATCATATTGGACCTTGTATCACATGGGGTACCAATATATATGTATCATATCATACAATTCGATATGACAAAGGTAATTTTAAATTATTTTTAAAAAATTCATAAGAAACGTAAAAATATAAAATCATGAAAAAATTCTACAATATGCAACACAGCCATAGACAATAAATTCAACATTAAAACAAACCAAATTACATGTTTATGTTGCCTTTAAGCCTTATTTTGAAACTTAGATTGATGGCTATCAAGGAATGTAGAATACATATGGGATTTTTATACAGAAAGGAGTTAGCCTTGAAAAGAGAAAGGAATAAACATGTTATGCCATAAAACGAGTTTAAACACATCCAAAGCTTTGATTAAATTTTTTTTTTTAAATTTACATCATATCATACGATAGAATGCTCGTACACAACGTATAGTATGATAAATGATATTTTGTGATATAAATATCTAAATCATATCGGTTTAAGTACGGATCGATATGCATGATATGATTAGCCCCGGTGGTTTACTATTATTCAATATCAATCAAACACATTCAATGCTGAATTCAGCCTACTAGGAGTTTGCGGATTGGGTCATATTTTGAGTGATGAATTGGATCAGGATTCAAGTCCAGACGCAAATATGGAATGCTGAATATCTAATGCTTAACCAGAACCAACGCGTTCACGTCGCGGGAATTGCCGAACTCAAAAAACGTCTCTATGACCTTCCAAGTAATTGTGTAGGTTGTACGTGGCTAGACCGCCAAAGTGGTGAGACTAAGTCACCAGACCGTTAATGTATTTAATGAGGTATAGAATCATACTTTTTATCATTCCATTTTTGAGATAAATTGTTATGGTGATAAAACAAAAAATATTTCATAATTTTTTAAATGATTGAGATGTTTATCCACAACTATGTACCATAAAATATTATATGTTATGCATCTAGTAACAGAACTACTATTCCTTTTTTTTATAGGATTCAATTTTTCATATATATATAAGAAAATCATATCATGATCACAAGTTCACATATGGCTTTTGAGTGGTATTTGTATAATTTTAAAATTATTAAAACCTTTAAAAAAGTACGAACAATATATTTATATTCATGTCATTCATAAGAGTGTGAGTGGACATGTGTCAAAGATAGTCACAACCCAATCTCTTTCTTTCTCTCTTTCTTTATATATATAACTATTTAATGATACATACACTAAGCCGAGCTGAGCTGAACTGCCACTTGTTCATACGGCTTCAACAAAGTGCAAGTGTCCAGCTCATTAGTCTAATGAACTGCTAGCGAATCAACAAGCTTAGGGTAAGCCAAGCCGAGTTTGCTTGGCTTGTTGCCGAGCCTAAAGCTAAAGTAGGGTTTGATGATGGGGAGGAATTGAGGTTGGGACGCCGAAGCTAGATGCACGCCCTCCGTGTCGAACACACGACCTTAGAGATGTCAGTCGACACCCTAGCCAGGTGCCCCACTGCCCGTTGTGCTTGTTAGCGATTTTGTTGGAACTCTTGAATGGAAACGGCACCAGAAATCCGATTATTCACCCATAACGTGCCACGCGAAGCAGCTTCTTCAGAGTGTTAATGGCTTCTTCACGGATTGGTGTCCATGCTCACCATCAAACGTTTCCGTCAATGGCGTCGCTGCTGTCTTCCGAAAGACCCGAATACGGAGTTCCATTCACAATCGACGAAAGCAGTAGAGGAGCGTCTCGCGTCTCTCCTGGACGCGTGCTACTCTATCAGCATTCTGCTACAAATCCACGCACAGATTGTCACCAACGGCCTCTCCCAGCAACCCAACTACGCCGCCCGCCGACTCGTTTCCTTCTGCGCTTCACCTCCTTACGGCGACGTTGGGCACGCCCGTGCCTTCTTCGACCGAGTTGTTCACCCGAGTGTGTTCATGTGGAATTCCATGATCAGGGGTGTCTGCAATGGCGGAAGCGTTGATGCCAAGGACGCGATTTCTCTCTACAAGAGGATGCATTCCGAGGATGAAGCTAAGTCCAATAGTTTCACATTCAATTTTGTGTCTAAGGCGTGCGCTGTGGCTGTAGCAATAGACGAAGGCAAAGAGGTGCACGCACAGATCATGAAAGCAGGGTTCAGAGGAAGCTCTCACGTCAATGTTACGATGGTGAGTACGTATGCTAGATGCGGGGAGGTTTCTGATGCGCATCGATTGTTCGATGAAATGGCTGAGAGAAATTTAGTGGCTTGGAGTGCTATGATTAGTGGATACGCGAGGGCGCTCGGATTGTTTCGTGAAATGCAATTCGCCGGGGTGGAGCCGGATGAAGTGACGTTGGTGAGTGTGGTCTCTGCGTGTGCGCAGGTTGGCGCGTTAGACACGGGCAGGTGGATCCATGCCTATGCGGGGAAGCAGAGGATTGAATTAGACGTTGTGTTAGGTACTGCGCTGGTTGATATGTATTCGAAATGTGGCTGTATCGAGAGGGCTCGCCGACTATTTGACGAAATGCCTCACAAAGATGCTATGGCATGGAGCTCCATGATTATGGGTTTGGCAGCACACGGACTTGCAGAAGAGGCATTGGACATCTTCTCTTGTATGAGGGTGGCGAGTGTGAAGCCAAACGGAGTCACGTTCATCGGGGTGCTGTCAGCATGCGTTCATGGAGGTCTGGTAGACCAGGGGAAGTACTACTTTGATACGATGACAGAGCATGGAATTTCACCGCAGATGGAGCATTATGGATGCATGGTTGACCTTCTTTGCCGTGCTGGGCTTCGTGATGAAGCGCATGAGTGTTTAAGAGGCATGCCAATGGAACCTAACGCGGTTATGTGGAGGACTTTGCTCGTGGCGTGTAAGAGCAAAGGCGACCTTGTTAAAGGAGAAGATGTTGCTGAGAGACTACTCGAGTTAGAACCAGGCAATGCGGAAAATTATGTCTTGCTGTCCAACCTATATGCTGCTCAATCAAGGTGGGAGGATGTCAGTTCGATGATGAAACAGAGTGGAGTTAAGCCGATTCCTGCATGCAGTTCGATCGAGGTTGATGGTGTAGTTCATGAATTTTTCATGGGGGATGAGTCGCACCCGGAGTCAGAGGAGTTATATGCCTTCTTGCAGGATGTGATGTTAATGGTTCAGAGGGCTGGCTATGAGTTTAGAACATCTGCGGTTCTGCACGATATCGGGGAGGAAGAGAAGGTGAATTCCCTCGCCCAGCACTGTGAGAAGTTGGCCGTGGCGTTTGGGTTGATGAAGACTAGAGCACCAGCGGTTATTCGGATCGTGAAGAACCTCCGTATCTGTTGTGATTGTCATGAAGTTATGAAGATTATCAGCAAGATTTTTTATCGAGTGATTATCGTTAGGGATCGGGTTAGATTTCATTGCTTTATTGATGGATTATGCTCTTGTAAGGAATACTGGTGATACCGACCATCTGCCGTAGAAAAGTGAAACTTCCTGCATATGCCCCACTCCTCTGCAACAGATTTTGGCTTGGCCGTTGCTCTTGCCAGCAGATGTCCTTACGTAGCTAACGCTTTCTGTACATGCAAAACCTTGAAAACAAGTAAGGCCTTTCTGCAAGTACTGGAGAAATGGAGAAGATGACACGATGAAACAAAAGAAAACTGAAGTTGGTAGTGCCGATTACATGAAGTGAAGATTCAATCAATTGAATATGCATCGTAAAAATGCAATTAATTTCCTCTTGGCTACTCTACAAGGTAATCTTCGGTCCCTCCTCGATTGGAACATGTGTACTTGAAAGTTGAATTTTGTTTGCCGTGGGGAGATTGCAATTTCTACAGAGCACTTCTGCCGGGTTGGGCATTATCGGTGTCAGAATGGCATCCAGCAGCCAGGGTTTTCTTTCCTATCGAGATATGTAGCCAGCAGTAGACGTAACAGAAGCATTCACCACAATGAAGACTCATTATCCTGATAACATGCCATTGATATTTCGAACACTTGTAATACGCTGTTGCTGGTAAATCTAATTTGAAGAGGTAGATAATTTTCTTCTTTGGCGAACCTTGGAGCTTGTGCGTTTTAATGCAGATTCAATTTTGAGGCGCATGATTTCTTATGACAAGAGTTGGACTTTTACCCTTGAGCTAAATCGGATTATTAACCGTTTGTTAACTCATTCTCTTATGTTCGCAAATGCATGATTTTGAAACCTCCAAAAGATATACATCTTGCTGTTGTACCCTTTTCACGATTCATGAGTCATTCCTCCATTCTCGTGAGAGTGATGTTATAAATTACGCATAAAGCAGTGTCTTGGATTCTGCTAGTTTGAGGCAGAGAAGCCTTTTTCTGTTCTTGATTTTTTTATTGATTCTTTTTTTTTCTTTTTTCAATTCGTCGTTGAGCAGCGAAGAAGGCAACAATGCTAAATGAAACCTCGATTGCCAAGGTAAAGATGTTGGATGAGTCTTTTGCCGGAATTGGGTAGGAGAGGAGAGAGAAATAATGGAATTGGGTGTGAGAGGAAAGAGAAAACGATGAAAGTGGTAATTTTGGTAGTTTTTGGAAAAAGTAGTGTGGATGGTAGAAGAGATGTGAATCTCCTTTTAAGAAGTGATTTTTCGAGCATGAATGCATTCCATTCCATCTAAACTCTAAATGTAACATACTTGAGCGATTAGGATGGGTGACCTCTTAAAAAGTCTGTGTTACATCCTTTAACTGACCTCGTGAGAAAATGCTTAGGTAAGGGAAGCTCGGTTGGTCAAGAGTCTAGAGAAACTGTTCGTTCTATTGAAGTTAAAAGCTGAGTAAAGTTTTGGGCCGCGGCGGATCTACATTGCAGCAGTATGGGGCTACCGCCTGTCCCCATTGCCATCCCTAATAACAAGCATCAGTTTTGTAATAGAAATTGCAACTCGACATGCAGGTGGTTTTTAAGAATCCTTGTGAATAATAAGTTGTGGCGAGACATGAAACCAATGCATCTCTCTCTCTCTCTCTCTCAGAGACACACCCCTACACATGCACTGTCACTCGCGTACATATGAAAACAGGAAGAATGAATGGAGGACAGAGTGGATGCTTGAAGCCATTCTCTAGGCAAATTTTGCATTTAATAGAACCAGTCCTGAAAGGTACAAGCAAGTCCTCCCGATGCATTTGCGGGGCAAGTTCAACAGCTCGCCTGACCAAGGCACTCCACCTAAGCGTATCTGTGCTGGATAGTACGCACTCACGAAAATGGCAATAAGATGCCCTTCATCGTTGTACCTCATAATTTAGCACAAATACCTTTACTTCTCCATCGTCTCATCATCAACTTAGCAGAATAATTCTCATGAAAGCATCACTCAGATTTTACTAAGATGACAGAGTGACTGCTGTGTTTTTCTTTTCTAGATTTAAAGCTGCTGAGCACTACAACTACATCCGGTTAATCAAGTATCTATAATGTAAGGCGAGAACATCCACTTATATGAAACAGGTTTCGGATGCATATTGTCACGCATAGAGAGTAGGCATAAGAAATAAACGAGCGAAAATTTTGATACTTACAAATAGAGCTCCAGGGTATACTTATGTTGGGTTCCTCCTCACGTGGAGGTAAACTCACCTCATTTAGAGAGAGGAAAAATAGCAAGGTTGAATTGCATAGTTGCATTCACCCCATGGTGAATGGTGGTGGCACTCTTTTTTGTGCAGGCATTTGTGATGTCAATGAATAGGGCTTCTTTCAATTCATGTTTGTTGTGTGAGCAATGCGGTAGAGTATATTGGAGACTCTCTCTCTTGAGGCAATCAAACTTGAACAAGTTACTTTTCGTTATTTTAGTCGTTTGGTGTTTTCAGCAAGAAGACAATCACACTTACAACATTATTAATGGAGGTTTGAGATTTACTTTATACTCTTATAAGTTATTTATTTTCTCTTATAAGTTATTTATTTTCTCTTTCTTCAATTTACTCGGCCGTTTGAGTGTTCGTTGATTGGTTTCTTATTTCTTGGTATGTTTTCACTTATTCATAGTGAGTAAAGGTGTTGATATTTTTTTTTACGTAGACATATCTTATTATTAACTCCGCCCATGTAAGGGATCACCCTTGCATTGCCGGTCCCAAGCCCGGATAAAGGAGGAGGGTTGTGTTAGGCTTCCGACAGCCAGCGTAAAACTTCGTCGGATTTCTACAACATGGATTACAAAAATTATGAGCATTGCTTTGGGGCGTCCCCGCCTAGCGACGTGCTGCAGAGCCCGAATGCAGTAAGAAGTAAGCAAGGACCACTACATTTTCGCCCGAATGTAGTGAATCAATTGCAGAGAGGGTTCCCACATCATGGACGGGTGTGGGTAAAGAAGTTAATCCCGCTACAATGCCGTCTGAATGTAGTGAACAATTTTCAAAAAGAGTCTTCGCATTTTGATTATGGACGGATGCGGGGGGTAAGGAAGCTAGTCCTAGATAATAAGATTCGTATTGGTTCTTGGAATATCAGAACATTATCCGATAAGCTAATGGAGATGGTAGATACTATGATTCGGAGAAAGAATCGTATTCTATGTTTACAAGAGACAAAATGGGTTGGAGAAAAAGCAAAGGAGATAGAGGATACAGGTTTTAAATTATGGTACTCAGGTAAAGAAAAGGCCCGAAACGGAGTTGGTATTATAATAAATAAAGATTTAAAGGAGAGTGTAGTAGACATACAACGATATGGTGACCGAATCATGACATTGAAATTAGTGTTAGGAGTAGAGGTTTTGAATATAGTTTGTGCTTACGCACCCCAAGTAGGACTAGAAGATAGTATAAAGACAATTTTTTGGGAAGAGTTAGATAAGGTGTTTCAAAAGATTCCACAAAGGGAGATGATTTGTTTAGGAGGAGATTTAAATGGACATGTCGGTAAAGAGGCATTAGGATATCAAGGGATTCATGGAAACTTTGGTTATGGGGATATAAACGAGGAAGGTAGGGAGATTTTAAATTTTGCTATGTCATTTGATCTCTTTATAGTCAATACCATCTTCAAAAAACGAGATGAACATTTAATTACTTATAAGAGTGGCTTATCACAAACACAAATTGATTACTTTATTTGTAGAAAAAAAGATAGAGCGTGTTGTAAAGATTGTAAGGTAATTCCAGGAGAAAGCTTAACCACCCAACATCGACTTTTAGTTATGGATTTACAAATAAAAAAATGGACAAAGAAGAAAAGAGTGCATCGAGCTATTCGGACTAAATGGTGGAACCTCAAAAGCGAGAAAGAAGATATATTTAAACAGAAAGTCCTTCAAGGAGATGTTTGGAATTATGTTGGCATACCTTGTGATATGTGGAACAATATGGCTATACATATTAGGAAAGTGGCGAAAGATGTGTTAGGGGTATCTAAGGGAGGTGTACCGGCACAAAAAGAAGCTTGGTGGTGGAGTGAAGTAGTACAAAATAAAATCAAGGCAAAGAGGGCATGTTACAAATTACATTATGCTAAGAAAACTAGTGAAACTTTAGAAGCTTATAAGAAAGCAAAGAAGGAAGCAAAAAAAGCCGTTAGTGTAGCAAAAGCTAAGATTTGGGAGGACTTATATAAAAAACTCAACTCAAAAGAGGGTGAAAGAGATATTTTTAGGATAGCTAGGGTTAGAGATAAGAAAACTAAAGATCTTAATTATGTTAGATGCATCAAAGACGAGGATGAAAAATTCTAGTGGCAAATGATGATATAAGAAATAGATGAAAAAGCTATTTTTATAATCCCTTTAATGAAAATAAAGATGTTAGTATTAGCTTAGGAGAGTTAGCCAAATCAGAAAAGTATATAAACCATAATTTCTACCGACGTATTCAAAAAAATGAAGTCAAAGAGGCTCTTAAACATATGAAGGGTGGTAAATCGGTAGAACCAGATAATATTCCTATAAAAGTTTGTAAAATACTAGGAGAAATAGGAATCACTTGGCTCACAAGACTATTTAATGAATTATGAAAAAACCAAAAGATGTCCGAAGAATATAGAGTAAGTACACTTATACCCGTATATAAGAACAAGGGAGACATTTAAAATTGTGCGAATTATCGAGGTATAAGTTAATGAGCCATACTATGAAATTATGGGAAAGAATTATCAAACATAGGTTAAGACAAGTATCAAGTACAACAAAGAACCAATTTGGATTCATGCCAGGTAGATCTACTATTGAAGCGGTTCACCTTTTGAGACGTCTTATGGAACATTTTAGAGAAAAAAAGAAAGACCTTCACATGATATTTATTGATCTAGAAAAAGCTTATGATAGGGTACCGAGGGAGGTTCTTTAGAGAACTTTGGAAAAAAGAGGTATCTCATTGACATATATTAACCTTATAAGAGACATTTATGATGGTGCAAAAACATGTGTGAGGACTCGTGAATGAACGACAGACTTCTTTGAAGTTAATATTGGGTTACATCAAGGATCAACTTTAAGTCCATACTTATTTATAATGGTGATGGATGAGTTAACAAAACATATTCAAGATGAAGTACCTTGGTGTATGTTATTTGCAGATGACATTGTATTAGTGGAGGAGTCTAAGGAAAAAGTTAATAGAAAATTGGAACTATGGAGAGAAACATTAGAAAACAAAGGCCTCCGACTTAGTAGAATAAAGACAGAATATATGGAATGTAAGTTTGATCATTTGGCTACTTCAGAGGACATAGAAATTAAAATTGGCACACATTGCATTCCCCAAAAGGAAAGTTTTAAATACCTAGGGTCAATTTTTCAAAGTGATGGAAGAATTGATGGAGATGTTACACATAGAATTAATGCTGCTTGGTTATAATGGAGAGGAGCATAAGGTATTCTTTGTGATAAGAAGATGCCATTAAAATTAAAAGGTAAATATTATAGAGCAGCAATTAGGCCTGCCATGTTTTATGGTTCTGAGTGTTGGGCAGTTAATCATCAACATGTACAAAAGATGTCTGTGACAGAAATGAAGATGTTGAGATGGATGAGTGGTCATACAAGAAAAGACCGTATACATAATGAGGTTATTAGAAACAAATTAGGAGTGGCACCAATAGAGGATAAAATGAGAGAACATCGTTTAAAATGGTTTGGACATATAGAAAGAAGATCAAAAGGAGAACCTGTAAGAAGGTTAGAAAAACCAAATTTGGAAAGTATTAAAAGAGGTAGAGGACGACCACAAAAGTGTTGGAAAGAAACAATAAAGAATGATCTAGCTTATTGGGAGTTAACTGCTAACATGACACACGATAGGGATCTGTGGAAACAAAGAATCCATGTAGCCGACCCCGTCTAGTATGGGAAAAGGCTTAGTTGTTGTTGTTGTTGTTGTAGACATATCTTATTATACTCATCTACTTTATATAGTGAGATTTTTCTAGGTTAAACCTTGTAATTTTTACCTCTAGCATTAAGAGACTTTTTTTTTATGTAAAAATCATATATTCTTTAATTCTTTAATTTTTGCGTACACATATTTGAAGATCATTTGTGTTAACCACTTGAGATTATTTATCAAATTCAGCTTAAGGAAAAGAGTTTTCAAGCTTTTGTAGGTTTTTGTTCAACCTCTTTTAAACCTTGTATGCCTCAAGTCTAGGAACAATAAATTGTTTTTGTTGAAGCGAGGCTATGAACTTGAGTTACAAGGATGGTAGTTCTATTTACGATCACTTGAGTGATTTTCAAGGATGCTTTGACCGGTTATCCGAGCATGGGTGTGAAATTTGAAGATGAAATTTTGGGACTTTGGTTGCTTAATACTTACTACGATTCTTGGGAAAATCTCGAGTCACTTTGACTAGTTACGCTCCTGGAGGTGTTGTGACCATGAATTATGTAAAGACTATTGTTTTTTAATGAAGAAGTCGAGACGACGAACTCAACAGCGTCCTCTTCACGGTCGAGAGGTTTTGGTTACTAAAAAATAGGGGGAGAAGCATTGAGAGGGATCGGGGACAAGGCAATAGAGGCAAAAGCAAGAGTAGAAGCAAATCAAGGTCTAAATACAAAAATCTTGAGTGTGACTATTGTGGTAAAAAGGGCATGTCCAAAGGTTACTACTAATGGAAAAAGGAGAACAAGGGTAACAAAGGCAAACAACAAAAGAAGGATAATGATAATGATGATCGTGTTGCCACCACTTCTTGGAAGAGATCTTGTGATTATACTGTAATGAGAATTTGATTAATGTTGCTTGTGATGAGACCACTTTGGGTTGTTGACGATGGTGCTGTTTTCATGTGACATCTAGGAAGGATTCTTCACATCTTATACTCTGGTGATTATGGGGTTTTGAAGATGGGTAATGATGGTATGTCAAAGGTGATTGGTGTTGGTGAATGTTTGTTTGGTAACCAATAATGGGACAAAGTTGATTTTGAAGAATGTCAAACATGCACCGGACATCCATTTGCATCGATTTAATAGTGTTCTTGATGATGATGGTTATTTTAGTACCTTTGGTGGTGGAAAGTGGAAACTCTCAAGGGTTCTTTGGTTGTGGCACATGGAAAGAAGTGTTCAGGTTTAAGTATTGGACCAAGGCTTTGGTTACTAAAGATGTTGTTAATATAGTGAGTGTGATAATCGGTCGAGTTATGGCATAAGAGACTTAGTCACATTAGTGAGAAGGGACTTAAACTTTGGCTAAAAGGATCTGCTTTCGGGTTTGAAGAGTGCAAGTTGGAAAGTGTACTCTTGTTTGGGGGGTAAACGAGAATACGAGTATCCTTCAAAGCATCATCCTCCCTCAGGAAATCGAGTTGCTTGAGTTGGTACATTTCTTTGTGGTCCATTGAAGGACTGAAATCCTTTAGGTGGTGCACTCTACTTTGTTACTTTTATTGATGATCATTCAAGGAAACTTTGGGTTTATGCCTTGAAGACTAAGGACCAGTGCTTTGGTGTCTTTAAGCGTTTCGAAACTTCATTGAGAGAGAAACAGGAAGAAAGCTGAAATGTGTTCGCACGATAATGGTGGTGAATATTGTGGACCATTTGATGAGTATTGCAAGCAACAGGTATTAGACACTGAGAAAGACGCCTCCTAAGACTCCTCGGCTTAATGGCACAGCGAGAGGATGAACGGGACATTGATGGAGAGAGTTAGATGTTTGCTTTCTACGAAGCAAAGTTACCTAGATCTTTTTGGGGTGAGGCTTTGTATCTTCTTGCACATGTTATTAATTTATCTCCTTTTGTTGCTACGGTGATGTTCTGACGAGTGTGGTATGGAAAGGATGTTTCCTATGACCACTTACGTGTCTTTGGGTGTAGAGTATTTGTACATGTGCCCAAAGATGAGAGGTCCAAGTTGGATGTCAAGACTAGGCGAGTGCATCTTCATTGGCTATGGTCATGATGAATTTGGCTATAGGTTTTATGATCTCGTTGAAAAGAAGCTTGTCAGAAGTCGTGATGTCATTTTTATGGAAGATCAAACCATTGAACATATTGACAAGGCAAAGAAGTCGAGTCTCCAGAAAGATTGATGGTTTGGTTGATATTGATCCAGTTCCTCTGAGTCTCATATGCTTGATGTAGCTAACTTTGGCAATCATGATGATGTGCATAATCATATTCGGGGTGATCGGTTGAGGATGTTGTTGATAATGTTCTTGATGATGGTAGATGCTCTACTCGTGAGGTTGTTGATGAACTTGTTGTTTCACTTAGGAGGTCTTCTAGACATCTTATTCCTCTACCCAGTTATTCATCGATGAATATGTGCTCCTCCTTGACGAGGGAGAACACGAGTGCTACGAAGAGGCTATGGAGAGTGAGCGAAAAGGCAGAATGGGTTGCGATAATGAATGATGAGATGAAATCTTGATTGACAACCATACTTTTGAGTTGGTCAAGTTGCCTAAGGAAGGAAAGCTTTGCAAAATCGGTGGATTTACGGGTTGAAGAATGATGAGAAAATCGTGGATTTATAGGGTGAAACATGAGAATAACTCCACTCCAGATACAAAGCTAGATTAGTTGTCAAAGGCTACTTGTCGAAAGAAAAAAAAGGATTGATTTTGAGGAAATCTTCTCATAGGTTGTTAAAATGTCATCCATCAGAGTTGTTCTTGGTTTGTTGACAAGTCTTGATTTAGAGGTTGAGTAGATGTATGTCAAAATTACTTTCCTTCATGATGATTTGGAGGAGGAGATTTACATGGAGCAACTTTGAGGTTTTGTGATGAAGGGTAAAGAAAATTATGTGTGCAAGTTGAAGAAAAGTTTGTATGGCTTGAAACAAGCCCGAGACAATGGTATAAGAAGTTTGAGTCTGTTATGATTCAAGTGAGGGATTCAAGAAGACTACTTGATCATTGTGTATTTGTGCAGAAATTTTTTGATAATGATTTCATTATTTTATTGCTCTATAATGATGATATGTTGATTGTTGGGCATAATACTTCTAGTGACATGTTCAAAAAGTAAGTCTTTTGTAACAAAAGACTTAGGATCAACAAAGACATATTCTTGGTATGCAAATTACTCGTGATATCGCAATAAAGATTGGAAAAGTGTATTGCATTATTCTTATGCATGGAGAATCTCAAATTTCTTCACCTTTCATCAACTTTGATAATACAGTAACCCAAAATTCTATGGAGTCCGTAAGGAATAATTGGCATTTTATACCTAAACCGATGCAGTTACCAAGTTGGATTGAAAGCTTGTACCTTATGGAGGCAGTGATGCTACCTTATTGTATAGCAGTAAAAGAACTGCTTCATTATATTTGGTCACTAAAGAAGTTGATGGTGTTAGTTGTTGCAAGGTGTGATAGACTCTTCCAGAAATTTCTTACTTATATCATCATCCATCATATACCTCATTTTAAGTTTGTCCTATAGATTTTTTACATATGTCGATGTTTTGTAAATACCAAATAAGGCATCTAACATGTCGTTTGTAGGCTTTTTCAAGTGTCTATATCTCCTTCTCCTTCGACATTAACACAATGAGAGAATACGTGACCTTCAAAGTGGTAAGAATAAGTTATATATTCTTTTACCACCATAAGAAATTACCTTTGTCAAATCTATCCAATTAAATAAATTTAGATGTCATTTTTTGACAGGAAATAACCATATTGACCAAATAAACCTAAATATTGTTAGTGTTGAACTCTTGTACATAGTATTGATTATTTGAGCGGTTGGCACTTGAGACCCTGAAAATAAGGTTAAGATAGTGGTATTCTTTGGGGCACGACAAACACTAACATTTAGGTTTATTTGATGATGTCAGTCTCAAATAACTAGATGTAATAGTCTCCGAAAAATGGATATAACAAAGACCTTGGTTCATCTTACACGAATATAACCAAGTCTTAGATAAACTGATAAAGCAAAAATGATAATATTATAAATCCAATTAGCACTATAAATAGGCTTATAAATTATCTTGAAAAACTGAGAATAAAAAGACTCATACAGTGGGAGAAAAGTTGAATAAATCTTGTTTAACAATATCATTATATATAGACATAGTGAAGATATAACTCACATGGTGAAGTGTCTTCTAATACCACAACATGACTGCTAATTGTTCATAGATTACAACCACTATTAAGTGTTACGAATAAGCACGATTGTTATTCAAGAGGTAGCTTTTGATGCCACAACATAACTCCTAATTGAATCTTGAGTTACAATCACTATCGTGTGCTATCAATGGATATAATTACCACTAAAAAATAATACTTTAAACCAAGTATTTTGGAAATCACCCAACAATTTCTACTCTATTGGGGTTTTCTCAATAAGATGCTTTGTTGTTGCCTTCACAATCATCCAACTACTTCCACTATTGTGGAAGACATTTCAAACAAGGTGACCATTTTTCTCTTCTGATCCACCATTCTGGACTGGCCTCTCTCTATGTGTGTGTTCGTCTAGATCCATGACGAAACAGAGTAAAAGGGCACGGAAAGTAAGAGGGTGCAGAATTTACTGAAACCTCGAGAACATTGGAGAAGTTGAGTTGCTCATCTGCTAGAGTTAGGCTTGTCAATATTGACAAATTTTTTTTAATTGAAGTTTCTTCATGGGTTGCTTTGATTGAAAAACTGTTAGGAACTGAAGGACAACCTATCCCAACTCTTGCGCAAAACCAATCTGTAGGGGGCCAGGTTTGTGTACAAACATAACCCAAAACGAAAAGAGATCTGGGCAGAAAAATGACCTGTTCGAGGAAAAGGGTGTACTAAGGCCTCGTATCTTGAAGGACATTTGAGTACGATGTGTTTCTGAGCTTCCGGGGCGAAACACAAAAGACTTTCACTGACAATCTACACAAAGCCTTGGAGCTTAGAGGCATCAAGACATTCATCGACAGAGAAGATATGGAAAAGGGAGACGATATTGGGAAATTGATAAGAGACAATCGAGACATCCGAGATTTTCATACCCGTTTTCTCTCCAAAATATGCCGACTCAAGATGGTGTCTGAGAGAGAGAGCCAAGATCGTGGAGTGTGATCGGTTGATCCTCCCCATTTTCTACCACGTTGATCCCCATGATGTGAGACACCAAAGGGGTCCTTTTCTCAATTCATTCCAAAAGCATAAGCAAGACACAGAAAAAGGTGAGATTTTGAAGGAAACGGTTGAAGGATGGAGGAAAGCTCTAAGTAACGCAGGTTCGAAATCAGGCTTCAATGTGGAAGAAATTTGCGATGGGTACTCTGTGTGTGTGTGTGTTATTGTTAGAACTCGAGGATCCTCACTGCAAGCTAATGTGATTTTTACCAGAAAAGTGTCTCATTTGCACTCACTTATGCCTTTTTAAGTACGTTTAGCAAAACTGAAGCATTAATAAAGAACGCATATTTAATTCAAGTTACTTAGTATGTTCTTCCGAGGACATTTTAATTATACAGTACGTTGTTTGTCACTTTTATTTCTTTGGGGACTACCCACAGGCATGAGGTGCAGATGATCCAGGTGGTTGCTAAAAGGGTCCTAACTGAACTGACGAATTGTCCTTTAGATGTGGCTAAACATTCAGGACTTGCTCAACGAGTGAAGGAACGGTGACATGTGGGACCGTGGTGTTTGGATCCAAAAACATTTGATGCAGCAAATAATGATATATTAATGTAGTTAACTAATTAAGTTTGTATTTTTTTTATTTAAAAATCAAAATACCAATTAAGTATATAATTTACTTTTCGATAATTTATTATAGTTAATTATCAATTATATGTTATTCTATTTAAATTTCATTAATTTAATAACTAATTTTTAAATTATTTTATTTGTATCAATTCATTATATAATTTTTGTTATCCATTAATTACTAAATCATATGAATTACCTAGAATTAATCTTATATAAAATCTGCATTCAATTAATTAATAAATTTCAAGCATGTTATTTATGTAATACTAGGTTTAATTAATAAATTTAAATGTAACTATTTTTAAAGTATTATTTAGCTATAGTTATTGATTAATTATTTAAAATATATCACCTACTTAGTATTAAGTATTAACTATGATTTTTTTATTTTACATTACTCAATTATATAATCATACTCATTATTTAATTACTGAATTAAATTAGTTGATTTGATTTGTATGAGCTAATTGTTTTAGTTAGAAACAATAATAATTTCAGACTTGTGATTTGAAGAATTGTTGAATTTATTGTTGTTGGACGCAGGTCCTTGAGAAATTGAAAGATTGATCTTACGGACTGCCAACACCTAAATGCAATTGATTTTTCTGCATTCCCTAATTTGGAGCGCCTGTGGCTTGATGGTTGTGTGGAGTTGGTTGAAGTTTCGGAAACCATTGCACAGCTCAAGAGCTTGGTTCTTCTGAGTATGAGAGATTGCACAAGTTAAAAGAGCTTCCTCATTCCATATCACAGCTGACTTCTCTGAAGGAGCTTGTACTCGGCAGGTGCTATGGCCTTGAGAAACTGCCAAATTGTTTTCATCAGCTAAGCTCACTCGAACGCTTTTTTCTTCACGTCTGCGAACGTTTAAGGCGATTGCCGGACTCCATCTTCGAATCAGCTTCTCTTAAAGTACTTTTCCTTTTCGGCTGCACGAAGTTGAAGGGACTGCCGGATAATGCATCATCTCAGTGTGCCTCACGGAGGAGCTAAATCTTCAGGGTTGTTCCAATATTACTAAACTGCCAGATTGTATTTCCAAATCGACTTCTCTACGTCGTTTGTGGATGGGAGCATGTCCTGCTTGGCGGACTCCGCAAGCATTCTGCATGGAGAATCTCGAATTTCTTCACCTTTCATCAGCTTCGACAACACAGCTACTCGATTCTATGGAGTCCTTGAGGAACCTTCGTGTTTTATATCTGAACCAGTGCTACTCTTTGGCAGAGTTACCAAGTTGGATTGGAAGCTTGCACCTTCTGGAAGCATTGTCTTTTACCTTGTTGTGCCGCAGTAAAACAGCTACCTCATTCCATTGGGTCACTAAAGAATCTGAGAGTGTTGGTTGCTGCAAGGTGTGATGGACTCTCAAAATTACCCGACTCCATTGGCGGTCTCGAGTCCCTGTCTGAACTTGATTTACGAGGTACGTCGTTAAGGCAACTGCCTAATTCTGTGAGATGCCTGACCAATCTAGAGAAGCTAGACCAGCGATCGTGTCTCTTACTTGAGAGAGTGCCGGATGCTATTGGGAGAATGGTAAACCGCAAAGATCTCCGTCTGGATGGCTACTCAAAAGGATCCCCGAAGGTTTGAACAGCTACCTTTACGTTCTATGGCTTCACTGAAGGGGCTTGAGTTGTTGTCAATGAGGGGGTGCAAGAAGGTAAAGGCGGATATCGCATACTCGCTCCAAGATGTGCAGATTTTTCAGGGGGCAGTGGATGAAGTTGGGCAACGCGGATCGTATGTTGCAAAACTAATGGGGCCATCCGCTAGCAACTCACTTTTTTCTTCAATTGCTTCGTAAATTGTGCTTCCAAACGGAAAAATGTAGACGACAATGACGATTATTATGGAATACGGCATTGGGAAAGCTTATGAAAAGACATTTTCGTGGCTGCTTGCCCGGATTTCCTACCTCCTTTAGAGGTCGACGATGATGAAGAAGATAAAGTGTTGAGGGTGTTTTCACGATTGCGGCGACCATGCCTACCTTCACGACTACTCAAAAGGATCCCCGAAGGTTTGAACAACGATGATTTCTTCCAAAACCTAGCTCAGCAATTTAAACATGATCCAGCTGGTTTGGAGACTGTGCTTTACAAGCTGACTAACGACGAGGAGTTCTTCCATGAGAATTATATGCACATCTATGCCGATAGTGAATAAAGAATGGGCAGATCAGATCAGATGACACAAAATCGTCCAAAAGATGATCAAACACCACTGCATGGGGTCATGCATCCATATTCTCCTCTCTCTTGGCGTTTTTATTTGGTGATGGCTGGTTACGGTGATTTCTGATCGCATTGTATGTTGTGCGGTTAATGCGTTTTGTAGCCTTTTTAGAAAATAAAATAAGAATCAAATAAAAAGTATAAAACTATTTAGGAATTGATACCCACACCTTTTTACTATGTGCAATCTTTTTTTTATTGTGATTCTAATTTTGCTCTTATTAAAATTCGAAAATTATTTTTATACCCCTAACATCTCAATCTCTCTCCTCTCTACAAGTTCTTTCTTTTCTTACTGTCGACCGTCATAACTATTTTTTCTGAATATTTGTGACTTAAGCTCGATCCAATGTAATCATCTACCATCTCATAATGCTTCAAATTTGATAAAAAAATAAAAGAGAAGAGAAGAGGGTTGGTTGATTCAAAGAGGGTTTGAGTTGTTTGATGGGTATTTTATTGATTTGATGTAATGATTTTATTTTCAGTCGAAATCAAAATGAAAAATACAGTCAAGTTTTTTACGAAAGAGACGGCACAAGTGTGTCTCTCCAACAAGAGAGACGCGCATCAACTACATCTCTTTCATTGAAGGGATGTGATTGTGTCATATCTCTCTCATCGGAAACTTGATCTTATTTTTTTATTTTCTTTATCTTTATATTTCTTAATTCTCTTTTTCTTTTTTAATTCTTATTGTTATATTTTCTTTTTCTTGTTATTAATTTTTTTTGTTTTCTTTTTATTGTTCTTGATTCATCTTTCTTCTTCTTTTTTTTCCGATGAGATTCGTAAGAATATGCATTATTCAGTTACAAAAAAAGAAACAACGCTAAATGAAACATTCATTATCAAAGCAAAGAGATAGATTCTTATTAAAATTGGGTGGGAGAGGAGAAAAAATGTGATGAGGAGTAATTTTAATATTTAAAAAAATGTGTATGGATAGTAAAAAGGGTGTGCACATTGTAGTTTTCTATCTTTGCTTTTGTTAAACCTTTAAATTGAGCCCAAACGGTGAACCAAAAAAATGATTAAAAATAAATGTCCTTTAGAAAACAACAAAATGTTCTACAAATTGTGAAACGTCAAAATCAGGTATAAATTTTCATGTCTCCCGAAGAAAATCAAGTATTTTCAAATTTTCATTTATCGGTTATCTTAATTAATTTTTTAAGTTAATGTTAAATTACTTGAAAGATCAATTTTAACTTCATATTTATATTCGTCAGTCATGAGTTAACAAAACATATATAATTTGATGTATGTTACTTGTCGATTACATTATGTTAATAAATGAGTCTAAGGAAAAAGTAAATAGAAAATTAGAGCTATGGAGAGAAACATTACAAAGTAAATTACTTTTGATTTAATAAAAGAAAGACAAGAAATCTAAAATATAAGTTTGATCATGTGGTTACTTTAGGTGATATAAAAATTAAGATTGACATACATTAAGAAAAGTTTTAAATATCTAGAGTCAATCTTTTAGAGCGGTTGGAAAATTAATAAAAATATTATATATAAGTTGATTAAAATGGAGAAGTGAAGTAGGTATTATATGTGACAAGAAGATATTATTAAAGTTGGAAGGTAAATAGTATACAATAACAATTATATTTGCTATGTTATATGATTTTGAGTGTTAGATACTTAATCATTAACATGTAGAAAAGATGTCGATGATAGAAATGAAGATGCTCAGACGGATGAGTGGTCACTCAAGGAGAGATCATATATATATATATAATAAGGTTATTAAAAACAAATTGAGAGTGACACTAATAAATGGTTTGGATACATACAATGACTATCAAAGGAAGCTTCATAAGAAAGTACGAGAAACTAGATTATGAAAATGTTAAACAGAAAAAGGAAGACCACAAAAGTGTTGAAGAAAACAATAAAGAATGATCTAACTTATATTGAGTTAACTATTAGCATGATACATGTTTCAAGTTTTACAAATATAAATAATTCATATAGTTGATCTCATCTACTATAGAAAAAGAGGCTTAGTTGTCGTTGTGGCTTATCGTAATTGATTTGTTTCATCATGCCGAGTTAAACTGAAGCCCATGTAAACTCATCGATGGCTGGAATTTTCATAATTGCAGTTTAGTGCCCCGTATTTTTTATATTCAGTTAGAGGTGTCTAGAACTTTGCTTCTTTTATTTAGATGATAAAGATGAACTTCTTTGTCCGACTTCAATGTGACTATATGGACTGAAGTGACTACGAAGCGTGGTTAGGATTTGAGGTTTAAATCGTTTGGACTCGGGGAAAATATTTCAAAATTTTGAAATTTCAAAAAAATAAAAAAATGAAGGAAGTTGGAATCAAAATCCGGTTCCGGGCCAATTTTTGACAGTTCTGGTTTCAGTTGGTTTGTGGTCGAGTTCAGTTCTAGTTGAAACCGATTTAGAACCAACCACTTTGTTGACAAGATGATCAGTGAATGCTAAAGAGGCTTTTTGCTTATTGGATCACTGTTGAAAGATGCGGCAGATCAGTCCATATCGCTAGACATGAAGGGTTTAGTTCAACCAAAACTGAGTTGGGCAAGGAATCTGCTGGAACCAGATTGTGTCAAACCGGATATGAAACCAAAGACCACCCAGTTTGATTCTGCTTCTCCATTCCTTAGAATTGAAGTTAAACCGCCTGTTCTATATTTTTAATTTTCTTTAATATTTTTTTTTGCTGGTTTTAAGCTTAGAGAGAGAGAGAGAACCTTGCTGCTTGCTCACGCTAGATGCCATTAATTATTCATCTGATCTGACTCATCGGACACATAGTATTTACCGTAGCCAATGTTTCAAGTATATGGAAATATTTCTTGTTTCATTTGATTGTCTTTTCAAGAAACACAACAAACCAGACAGAAAATTCTAAATCCAGGTAAAATAAATTTTGAATATGGACATGCATAGGTATGTGTATATATATATATATATATATTAAATAATTACAACAACAATAACTAAGCCTTTTCTCCTACTAGACGGGGTTGGCTACACGGATTCTTTGTTTTCGCAGAGCCCTATGATGTGTCATATTAGCAGTTAACTCACAATAAACTAGATCATTCTATATTGTTTCTTTCCAACACTTATGTAGTTGTCTTCTACCTTTTTTAATACTTTCAAAATCTAGTTTTTCGTACCTTTTTACAGGGTCTTCTTCCTATATATACAAACCACCTTAAATGATATTCTCTCATTTTATCCTCTATTGGTGTCACACATAATTTATTTCTAATAACCTTATTCTTTATTGTTTCTCTCATTTTATCCAAACTTCCAGAAGAATATTGTCTTGTCCTACCGATTTACCACTCTTCATATGTTTAAGAGCTTCTTTGACTTCATTCTTTTGAATACGTCGGTAGAAATTGTGATTTATATACTTGTCTGATTTAGTTAACTCTCTTAAGCTAATATTAACATCTTTATTTTTATTAAAAACTTATAAAAATAGTTTTTCCATCTATTTCTTATATCATCATTTGCCACTATAATTTTTTCATCATCGTCTTTGATGCATCTAATAGAATTAAGATATTTAGTTTTTTTATCTCTAGCCCTAACTATCCTCAAAATATCTCTTTCAATCTCTTTTGAGTTGAGTTTTTTTATATAAATCTTCCTAAATTTTAGTTTTCACTTCACTGACAGCTTTTTTCACTTCCTTCTTTGTTTTTTTACCCGTCTATGATGTAGGAACCCTCTTTGCAATTGATTCACTACTTCCAAGCAAAAATGTAGTGACCCTTGCTTACTTTTTATTGCATTTAGGCTCTGCAGCGCGTCTCTAGGTGGGGACGCCTCAAAACACAACAACAACAACAACTAAGCCTTTTCCCATACTAGATAGGGTCGGCTAAAACAATGATTATAATTTGTATAATTCATGGTATAAAAATCCGACAAAGCTTTTTTTTAGCTGTCGGAAGCCTAACACAACCCTCCTCATTTATTCGGGCTTGGGACCGGCCATGCAAGGGTTATTCCTTACATGGGCCGAGTTATATATATTAAATAATTAATAGTATAAATTATAACAATAAAATATAAATAGTTAATGAATAATGAAATGTAATATAAAATTATGTATAACAATTAAATAATAAATATTTAAAACTTACATTGGGTCTCATGTTTTGGGTCAACCCAAATTCGAGTAGACCCAAACCATGCCTCAGTAGGGTTTGGGCCGACTTGTATGTGGCCCAACCCAGAATAAGGTGAATTGGGTCCGGGTTGGGTTGACTTGAAGTCATTATATTATATTTAACTATTCATTAGATGTTTATTTAATATTATAATGTTTAATGTTAATTGTGTATTAACTATACAATATTTTACTTCAGATATTATACTATAATAGCATAATATTATTTTATATATTATTTATTTACTTATAATAACATCTATTTATAATTATTACGGTTTATTATAAATGTTATATTGCATTATATTATCACAATATTTTTACAAGTTATGATTTATTAAGTTACTGTAAATATTATGGTTTATTATTAATTAACCGTTTAGTTTTATATTGGATAACTATTTATAATATTATATTTTATAACACTTTTATAGTCTATAATTTTTAACTTGGATTATAATGTGAACTAAAATATTGATGATCTTAGTTTATTTAAGTTATACTAGAATTAATATTTAATTACATTATTAGTAATTTGACCTTAACAATTTTATTAATGAATATCATAATCTTAGTTAATAATAGATTATTTCGACCAAGATGTTGATCGATCAATGAGAAACTTCTTTCCGCTATAAATTTCTTCCAATGTTCATTTGTGGATACAAAATTAAGGGGCCAGCTGGATTATACTCTAAGCGTATGTTATTCAACGAGACGACGTTCTGAGCGTGACCTGAATTGTGGGTTCCGTAACGATGGATCAACTTAAACAATTCGATTGTTCATTTAGAACCTAGCAAAGTATTCTCAGAGTCTGCTATGAGGATATATATATATATATATATCATATATTATATATATAGATCATATCCTGTTTCAAAATCTAACCATACCCAATTTGATCCTAAGAAAAGATTACCATTTTGAAATGGCTTAAATTTGGAATTTGTATACAGGTCAGTTGTTTGGTATGTGTATTTTGCCAGCCATACTTAGCTGGACTTTGCGAGTCTGATCCAGGTACGTGAATGGGTCTATACAGTCATGGCCAAACACTAAATATTCTAACAGGTTCGATGGTGGAGAATTCACCTCGAGCTCAATACATTGACACCCCTAATTGGTATTTTCAACCATGAGAAGGTTTTACAAACATGACTTGATTGAGAATCGTTTTCAATATGATTTGAAATTAGCTTTGTAAATATTACTTTAAATATGGTTTAATGTTAAAATGAAGTCTTTTAAACTGATTGTGCAAGGCTATCTTTTCTTCCTTTTTGTGCAAGTCCTATTTTAATTCGGATGCAGAATTGCTTAGAAAACAAGTAATTTACTCTTATTTTTTTCTTTTAAAGCTTTTTTACAGGAAAAAATGGTCGGCATCAGAAAGATGGACTGTCTCCATCTTCATTCATGTGACCCCTCCTCTTCCCATCTATTCTTTTGAACCTCCCTACCATGGTTCAGTTCGGGTCGACCCAACCCATTTAGTTCCTACAGAGAAAGGACCTCGGAAAATATGAATAAGTACAACTCTTAGGGTCATATGAACTCAAAAGTAGACAGTCCTATCGATTTGGAGTTGTTTCACGGTGAGGCAAACAATCTACGGTAAGCCAAGAGTATGAGACATCTACATGACTGGGTCATTCCTCATAAAGTAGTTCTTATATGGGTTGGACTTTGAATCAAGAATAAACAAGATTAGCAACGGTAAGCCAAGAATAAACAAGATTAGCAACGGCAAAATCCCTCGTTAATCCATCACGATCTCTCACTAAAAGCAAATTGTGAGGGATTCGTAAGGGAGTTCTCCGTTTGCCTTCTGCTAGTCATTTACTAGCTACGGAAAGTTTCTCTCGCTATTCCCTAGCTAAATTTTATGTAATTAATTGTTAAGATCTCTCACTGAATTGCGATGAATTTCATAGCGAATCCTCAATAAATTCCATCACTAATACCTAGCTAACTTTTATGAGCTGTTTAAATCGTTCAAAAATATGGAGTAGTTGAGTGAACCAACTAATTTTATCTGATTGTTGCGTGTAAATTAAGATACTGTTCTTGCTTCCAATCATCCAATTGACGAGTTTGATGGACCTGTTACACCTTGGTGTATAAAATGAGAGAGCTCATGCATGCATGAGAGTGGAGGCGTGCAGGCAAGAAGCAGAAATAGGACAAGGTAGGTAGAAAATACGAGTATCCATGTGAAGTTTCATCATTGTCGAGTAGTTGGTGATGCACTCACAGTGCATGTGTTCCCTCATTTTCTCAATGATGACAAAAGAGAGAGCTATTCGTCTCCAGTCAGTAAAATTTCTGCAATGCATGAGTCACATGGCCGTGACAGATTTGACAGCAGTTTTGTTTGCTTACAATTGACAAGGACCGCAACACTGACCAGGCCTCTCTCTCTCTCTATATATATATATAACAAGAAGTCCACGCTCATTCCACAGAGATCCACAAGAAAGTATTGCAGTATTTACCTATGAGTGTTTAAATAGCATCAATCTTCTCTCTCACAGGCGATTCAGGGGGTAGGAAAATCATCTTTCTATATTGGATCGAAATCTTGGCTAAACTACTTTCCTGTTGCACCCCTCGCGTCTACTGAAATTTCAACGCGCGGAATCTTCCTTGCCAATGTTCTGTTTTGGCTTCCAAAAGATGAGTGCGTAACTGGCCTTACAGCTGCTGTGAATTGTTTTAGGAACTCCCATAACATGAGAGTGATAGGTCTTACAATCAAAACGGAGAGGAAACGTTACTAGGCTCTTCCAGTTGAGATAGAATAAGATTATGCTCTCACTTTTCTCCAATGATTAAGTGAGAAGAGTGATAGAAAGGTACATATAGCCATCGATCTCTTTGATGGTTTTAAGTTGTACTGAACAGACATGATAGGGTCCATTCTTAACAGCTACGTCCCTGGGACAGGACAATTCACCGGTACAAATTAAGGTCCTATAGTTACGCAGCTCAGACCTGTGTGTGCGTGTGCGCGTGTGCTGTTAGCAAATAGCAAAGCTTGTTTAGGTTCGAAAGGCACAATATCAGTGCAGGTATGCGAAACCATGCACGGTGCTCGCTCAAATCGAACCATTTTGGTGCATAGATTGGTGAGACAGCAGACACTACAGATAGAATTGGCACCATTGACGTATATCAGCTGGATTGGGGCCTCTGTCGACATTGTACACGAAATCTGCGTTGTACCAGTTCAATGCTTGAACAGTTTTTACGTATTCATGAAAGAATACCAAAAATGCACCAGTACAAGCTTCTTTCCTGTTTCAGAAAAATAAAAAAGATGTCAGGTATGCAACTATTATCCTTCAGGATGAAGAAAGAAGGAAAACAGGGATCCATATTCCAGTTTGGATCCTATTGTGCAGATAAAAAATGAATGAATTTCTAACATTACTTAAAAGTGAGTTATATTGCACCCAGAGAGTTGCCTCACGGGTATGGCTCTCTGACTCCCACCGGTAAAAAAAAAGTGGAGTTCTCTTTTCATGTAAGAAACCTAGCGTGTATGGTCAGTCCTAAGCCCGACAGAGGAAGATTATTGTGTTAGGTAGCTGACACTCCATAAAACTTTGTCAAAGTTTAAGAGGTGCAATGTTTCTAGTATTAATACACTGGATACTTTCCAAGTTAATCATGCTTAAACAAGAATATTATTAGGCTGGTGTGCTTGTAGGATTTTTTCGGATTGCACACTTTAACCAACTCTACATAATGTAAAGGCTTAAAGTATGATAAGGTAAGTAGGACGTTTACGTTGCTTAAAAGTCTCACCACGAATACTAGTATCAAGATCCTGTTTCACTCAAAGAAAAGAATGAAGAGACACACATATGTGTGTGTGTACGCATGCGCATGCGCACGTACGCACTGCATGCATATGAATGAGCTGAGATACTTTCACTTTACTGATTCTTAACTTAGTTGGCACCAACTTTAAAAAGGTTTCATTATCACGAGCCTTTGATCAAAAAGGATTCAACAACGAGAATCTACTGTAAGAGAATATATATATATTAAAGGTTCTTCTTTTGATCTTTTCCCATACTAGGCGACATATCCAAATTTAGTTTTTCTGACCTTCTTAAAGGTTCTTCTTTTGATCTTTTTTCTATACGTCTAAACCATCTTAAACGATATTCTCTCATTTTATCCTCTATTCATGCCACTCCTAATTTGTTTCTAATAACCTCATTATGTTACGGTCTTTTCTTGTATGACCACTCATCCATCTCAACATCTTCATTTCTGTCACAGACATCGTTTGTACATGTTGATGATTAACTGCCCAACACTTAGAACCATAAAACATGGCAGGCCTAATTGCTGCTCTATAATATTTACCTTTTAATTTTAATGGTATCTTCTTATCACAAAGAATACCTGATGCTCCTCTCCATTTTAACCAATCAGCATTAAATCTATGTATAACATCTCCATCAATTCTTCTATCACTCTCAAAATTTGACCCTAGGTATTTAAAACTTTCCTTTTGGGGAATGCAATGTGTGCCAATTTTAATTTCTATGTCCTCTGAAGTAACCAAATGATCAAACTTACATTTCATATATTCTGTCTTTGTTCTACTAAGTCGGAGGCCTTTGCTTTCTAATGTTTCTCTCCCTAGTTCCAATTTTCTATTAACTTTTTACTTAGACTCCTCCACTAATACAATGTCATCTGTAAATAACATACACCAAGGTACTTCATCTTGAATATGTTTTGTTAACTCATCCATCACCATTATAAATAAGTATGGACTTAAAGTTGATCCTTGATGTAACCCAATATTAACTTCAAAGAAGTCTGTCGTTCATTCACGAGTCCTCACACATGTTTTTGCACCATCATAAATGTCTCTTATAAGGTTAATATATATCAATGAGATACCTCTTTTTTCCAAAGTTCTCCAAAGAACCTCCCTCGGTACCCTATCATAAGCTTTTTCTAGATCAATAAATATCATGTGAAGGTCTTTCTTTTTTTCTCTAAAATGTTCCATAAGACGTCTCAAAAGGTGAATCGCTTCAATAGTAGATCTACCTAGCATGAATCCAAATTGGTTCTTTGTTGTACTTGATACTTGTCTTAATCTACGTTCGATAGTTCTTTCTCATAATTTCATAGTATGGCTCATTAACTTATATGTCGATAATTCGCACAATTTTGAATGTCTCCCTTGTTCTTATATACAAGTATAAGTGTACTTACTCTCCATTCCTCGGACATCTTTTGGTTTTTTCATAATTCATTAAATAGTCTTGTGAGCAGTGATTCCTATTTCTCCTAGTATTTTACACACTTTTATAGGAATATTATCTAGTCCTACCGATTTACCACCCTTCATATGTTTAAGAGTCTTTTTGACTTCATTCTTTTGAATACGTCGGTAGAAATTATGGTTTATATACTTTTCTGATTTGGCTAACTCTCCTAAGCTAATACTAACATCTTTATTTTCATTAAAAAGATTATAAAAATAGCTTTTCCATCTATTTCTTATATCATCATTTGCCACTAGAATTTTTCATCCTCATCTTTTATGCATCTAACATAATTAAGATCTTTAGTTTTCTTATCTCTAGCCCAAGCTATCCTAAAAATATCTCTTTCATCCTCTTTTGAGTTAGTTTTTTATATAAGTCCTCCCAAATTTTAGCTTTTGCTTCACTCAAGACCTTGCTTCTTTCTTTGCTTTCTTATAAGCCTCTAAAGTTTCACTAGTTTTCTTAGTATAATGTAATTTGTAAAATGCCCTCTTTGCCTTGATTTTATTTTGTACTACTTCACTCCACCACCAAGCTTCTTTTTATACCGGTACACCTCCCTTAGATACCCCTAACACATCTTTTGTCACTTTCCTAATATGTATAGTCATATTGTTCCACATATCATAGGGTGTACCAACATAATTCCAAACATCTCCTTAAAGGACTTTCTGTTTAAATATATCTTCTTTCTCGCTTTTGAGGTTCCACCATTTAGTCTGAATAGCTTGATGCACTCTTTTCTTCTTTGTCCATTTTTTTATTTGTAAATCCATAACTAAAAGTCGATGTTGGGTGGTTAAGCTTTCTCTTGGAATTACCTTGCAATCTTTACAACATGCTCTATCTTTTTTTCTACAAATAAAGTAATCAATTTGTGTTTGTGATAAGCCACTCTTATAAGTAATTAAATGTTCGTCTCGTTTTTTGAAGATTATATTGACTATAAAGAGATCAAATGCCATAGCAAAACTTAAAATCTCCCTACCTTCCTCATTTATATCCCCAAAACCAAAGTTTCCATGAATCCATTGATATCCTAATGTCTCTTTATCAACATGTCCATTTAAGTCTCTTCCTAAACAAATCATCTCTCTTTGTGGAATCTTTTGAATCACCTTATCTAACTCTTCCCAAAAAGCTGTCTTTATACTATCTTCTAGTCCTACTTTGGGTGCGTAAGTACAAACTATATTAAAAACCTCTGCTCCTAACACTAATTTCAACATCATGATTCGGTCACCATATCGTTGTATGTCTACTATACTATCCTTTAAATCTTTATTTATGGTAATACCAACTCCGTTTTGAGCCTTTTCTTTACCTGAGTACCATAATTTAAAACTTGTATCTCTATCGTCTTTGCTTTTTCTCCAACTCATTTTATCTCTTGTAAACATAGAATATGATTCTTTCTCCGAATCATAGTATCTACCACCTCCATTAGCTTATCGGATAATGTTCCGATATTCCAAGAACCAATACGAATCTTATTATCTAGGACTAGCTTCCTTATACCCTGCATCCGTCCATAATCAAAATGCGAAGACCCTTTCTGAAAATTTTTCACTACATTCGGGTGGCAATATAGCGGGACTAACTTCTTTACCCACACCCGTCTATGATGTGGGAACCCTCTCTGCAATTGATTCATTACATTCGGGCGAAAATATAGTGGCCCTTGCTTACTTATTACTGCATTCGGGCTTTGCAGCACGTCGCTAGGTGGGGATGCCCCAAAGCAATGCTCATAATTTTTATAATCTATGTTATAAAAATCTGACGAAGTTTTACGCTGGCTGTCGAAAGCCTAACACAACCCTCCTCCTTTATCCGGGCTTGGGACCAGCAATGCAAGGGTGATCCCTTACATGGGCGGAGTTAATATATATATATAAGAGATAAGGGGTATATATTATATATTTAGGAAGCAATCCTACCAATTCATTTTGGGTGAATGAATGAATAAAATTTAAATCCAAAAATAAAAGTGTGCATACATATAAAATATACTTATTCTTAAATTCAAATTTCAATGAGATGAATATATATCTCTCTCTTAAAGAAAATAAAGAAGATAGATTATCTTTGGATGGCGCTGCTTTCTCAACATGATCACGTGATCTGAGAGATCAATATTTCAAGGGATCGGCGACCCGAAAAGAAAACTTCATGGATCCTTGCAATGAAGAGATGCAAAGGTGAAAGGGAAGCAACAACAAGACTGATCAAGGCGCCCAGCTTGGTACACGTGCAGGCGAGTTGGGTCTTCTTCATGGCAGGGATCGCCGGCTGGTCAAGGCGCCCTGCAGCTAACCGGGTGCATACCGCATCGGTGGCAGGGCGACGGTGACAGACTTGTCCCTCCGGCACCCTAGAAGGTCGACGCTACGCCTGGTACGGGAAGGCTCTGCCTTTCGGACAGACGGGGTATGGCAGGGTTGGGAGAATCTGGCCGGGCTGAAACCGTCTGCGGTGGTCACACTCCAAGTCACGCTCACCTCGCTCGGTGCACAGCACTCACTATGCGGCACCGCCGGGATGACCACCTCTCTCTGCCGGTTGGGCCCACCACTGGGCCCCTTGGCCTCCTCAACGAAGGAGTCCCGACTTCCGTACAGAGCGCAGTTCGACGTTGTCAGGCTTTCTATCTCGAAGAGATCCGAGCTGGAGTCGCTCTCGGAGTCGTATTCTCGGGTGGTCTCAGTACTCAAACTCCGGCGCCGGCTATGGGATGGATAATTCACCACGGTGCGGGTGACATAGCCATTGATGGCTTCCTTCTGTACACCGTCCAGGACCGCCGATACACGGCGAAGACCCACTGGGGAGTCCCGGAAGGAGAACGCCGAATCCTCTCCAAGACTGGAAAGATTGGCGCCGTGGTTAATCCAGAGGTCCATCTCCGCGCGGTACAGTCTCTCTGGCATATACGGGCCGAACTTCACGTCGGGTTCGGATATGACCCTCGTTTTCAGCGTCACGGTTGTGGACATCGTGTCGGTTCCGCAACTGGTGACCGGCTTCGGCGGTTTGTTCTCGATGGTGTGCTCCTGAGACGTTGTCGATGTCAATGGAGAATTCCGCGGGGAAGAAAGCTTTGAAGGTCCGGCATAGTGATCCTCGGACTCGTTGGATTTGGTGCCAATGCACAGGCATTTAGTTCCAAGCCGCCAAATTCCAGAACCTCTCACTGGCTTCTTCCCCCTTGTGTGATGACTCTTCGATAAAGTACCGATCTGGATGGATAGCAGACCGGATAGCCTGCCGCAACTTGCTTCCGATGCCGCCGTGGAGTTACTACGGTTGTCTTGGCCTTGGCCATTGGCCGGTGAGACCGAAGACGGCCGGTTTGTATTGGGACAGCTCACGAGCTCGGGAAACTCCGTGATTTTCTCGCCTAACTCGGTTGTTCGAAGGTATCCATCGTTCTTCAATGGCTTTTTCTCTAGTGGGGAGGGTTCCAAGCTTCCGCTGAAGTATTTCTCAGCGCTGAATATGCTGATCTCGTTCCGGCATAGTGCTTCGTCGGAAAGGTAATTACTTTTGAGGGACGACGAGCGGTCGAAATTCGAGTTGGAAGAGAGAAATGAAGAAAAGGAAAGGTCCCTGCAGGGTTTGGCGGATAGAAAAGAAGACTGCGGTTGTGGGGAGTAGACGTAGTTCATGCCGAAGAGCGAAAGGCCACCAATGGAATCTGCTGAAATTGTCAACTTGTTCTCCACTTTTATATTACAAGGATGGATGGATCCACCGTTGAGATGGAAGAAAGAAGCAGCAGGTGGAAGGGTTGCCTTGAGCGGAAGAAAGAACTCATTATCTGTTCCGCGGATTCCCGCTGCTCTTGCAGATCATTTAAGGCCATCCTCTCATATCATCTACCTGTTCAGATATACGAGTATGTAACGTTAGATCATTGGACTAGTTGAAAACGACGAATTTGTGGCCATTAAGCGATTTCGTGGGAACTACGTGGTCACTGGTGCGAAACTGTCACCTAGAGACCACATTTTATTGGCAGCTTTCTTCAATGGGCTTTTGCATCATTCTAGTGAACACGAAGGGGCCCAAAAGAAACTACAGAAGCACCACGGTAGTTGTAACGCAGTGTTTTCATATTTGGATCGGATCAGCCCCAATCTTCAACTATATCCAAACACAATTTTTGGAGGTGAACCGCCATTTTGTTTTAGAGAATTATTTAGTTTTTCTTACTCTTTAATTTGTGTTGTGCTGGGAATCAATAAGGACAAGCACAATTGAACCTAGCAATAAAACCTGCTTGGATGACCTATTTGTGTACAATTGGGATAGGTGGTGCGTGGTCATACTAGAAGACGTCAACCTTGTCTTCAAAGGGCGTCCTTGGGAATTTATTCTTCCAAAAGCTTAGAAGTTATTTAAAGTTAAAAGATAAATATTATAGAGTGGTAATTAGACCTGCCATATTTTATAGTTGTGAGTATTGGGTAGTTAATCATCAACATGTACAAAAGATATCCGTGACAGAAATGAAGATATTGAGATGGATGAGTGATCATACAAGAAAATACCCTATATATAATGAGGTTATTATAAATAAATTATGTGTGGCGCCAATAGAGGATAAAATGAGAGAATATCTTTTAAGGTGATTTGGACATATAGAAAGAAGATCAAAAGAAGAAGGTATGAAATTTAGATTTCGAAAGTATTAAAAGAAGAATAGGATGACCAGAAAAGTGTTGGAAAAAATAATAAAAAAATGATCTAGCTTATTGTGAGTTAACTGCTAACATGACGTATGATAGGATTATGTGGAAACAAATAATCTATGTAGCCGATCCCGTCTAGTATGAAAAAAGGCTTAGTCGTACTAGAAGATGTCAACCTTGTCTTCAATGTAAATAAAAGAAATTAAAGAAAGAAAGAAAGAAAGATTATCTACTAAAAAAAAAACTTCCTAAAAACTTATAAAGAAAGGCAAGTCTAAACTACGAAAAAATGATGAAAAGAAAGAAAAACTAGTTTATAAACAAGGACTAGATTTTGATAACGTTGTGTTGGGGCTACCCTTGACCTCCTTTATATGAAGTTTTAGAGGCTGTTCGAGAGGAGTCCTTCTAACTTTTATGGCATTTCCTCCTTTAAGTGTTCTTACACCAACTACTTGTTCTTGTAATTGGTTGACCATGAGCACGATCTCCTGCTATTTCTTTTTATAAATCTCACCATAGTTGTCAATCCTTTTATTTTCATGGCTAGGTTTCCCTCTTGGAGCCTTCACTGATGTGTTCATTTTCAACGTTAATACTTTGCCGCTATGACTCGTGTCTGAATCCATTAAGAGAACGTGTCGTATCATACTAATTTCAAGCCAAAAAATCTTGACACGGCTTCCAAATACTATTATTTCAAAAGATTGTTTTACCATTGAGGTGTTCAATGGCTATTTTATATAAAGCAATTCAAATTCTCTATTATCCTCTAAAGTTACAGCATTTATGGATTGCACATTGCCTCTTTCTTTTCGTTCCTTTACATATATGTCATGGATTCTCATACTCTCATTTTCGATGAGATACTACCTCCCACTGCCCCTTTTAAAGATGGCTTCAATGGTTTTCATATCTCATCATCTTATTGGAGTATTTTGGTGCACTCTTCATTTACTTCATTTATGGTTTTGTCTCTTCTATTTTTTGTTGTACATAGTTTTTTATAAACGGCATAAACTTCTTTATCAATCTTGATGTTGTATAATGATTATGCGACAACTTTGAAAGGCAAGTCCAAAAGTCAAGCATACAGAAGATTGAAACAACATCATTCTCTTGATAAATCCAATTTAGTACCTATCTTCGTAATTACCATCTCTCAAGCTTCTCGCACACAATTCTAACTTTTGTCTTCTTCCTCCTTCGCATTTGTCTCCTGATACCTGGCCTTGTAAAGTTCACCAACCTTTGGTGGAGGCCAATGATTCTCTTGAAATCTTTTCAAACCTACTTGGTCAAAGTGGTGTATGTTCCATGAAGACTAAGGGAGTTTGATTGCAACATAGGAGGTTGCTCCTAAGCTAGGTAGAATACCTTATATTAAGAGATACTAATTTTCTTCTTGAGGAACCCATATTGGGAACAAGTTCAAACCTATCTTCCAAGGAACCAACAATGGAGGTGGTACCAAACCTCTTGAGGATTCAACATGCCAACTTAGGAGAATTTGTTGCCATTGCTTCTGTGGAAGAAGGTGTTGATGCTTATTTAGAGGCTATGGTTTGTCCTCTAGAAGAATGGCAAATAATGTCTTACGACCCTAAGAAAGGAGGTCAATGTGAAGCCCAGACACAACTAATGGAAGTGCTTGCAAGTAAACTTTCACCCAAAAAACCTGCCTCGTGACTATTAGCTTTGATGACAGAGAAGTTGCTTATCAACAACTCACGAGGAAGTGGTTCTTATAAATAAAGTTCTTTCTTTACGAACAATGAATGGTTTGTATTTAATTTGTCGAAAATCTTTTGACAAAGTTCTCAGAGGATGTAAGCCTACTTGCCATGCTTATTAGTACCTTGAAGGTCCTCAGTACCAAATATCTAAATGTCATGAAAAATATGTGAGAACGAATCTGACCTCTCTAATTGTTTGATTGTTTGAAGGATGTTGAATTGGAAGATAATATGATTAGTGATGAACCTAACTACAATAGCTTGCATGACTATTACCATAGGGTGAGCTTCTACCTACTTGTTGAAGTAATGATTCGCCACTATAATAAACGAATGATTTTTTTTTAAGATGAGTGGATCTTGTTGATGAGATCAATAGCCTATTCTTATAAAATCAAGGGATTAATAATTGTGTGGAGTTCCTCAATGGAACCCTCTAGATTGTACCATGATGTTAAAATGCCTCAAATCCCTTAGTGTAGTTTATGCAATCTTGATGCATCGTAGGCCAGAAGTATTCCCAGCAGTATATAAGCTATTTTGATCTTCAGCTTAAATCAATGGGCTTCACAAATACCTTCATGAATCTTGGTCATCAATGTTCAAGAGTCTACTCTGTTCAAGCATCCAAGAGTTAAACCCTAAACTATTTATTGCACTTATATAGATCACCATCCACTAGGACATAATTGAGGACACTTCGCTTGATCTTTATGTCAAATTTTTTTTTATGGATCATTTAGGTATTAGACTAACTCAGTTTTCAACTCATCAGCTAATTCATTTTTTTATTGGACAAAAAGCAAATGTTCAATCTGATTGAACCCAAGGCTAACTAAGCTAAATCATTAGTTACCTCATTATCATCCTTGATAGTGTATAGAACTCGATCACATAGAACGGGTAGGGATGGCTCATGCCCCTCCCCGTGAGTACTCGTTCTGATCCATCCTTTATGGGGTGAGTTTCCAGGCCCCAAAACCTGCCCCACAGCGTGGCAGGGTCGTGAAAGACCCATCCCACCTCACCCCACACCGAAATATGTAAAATATATAGATATTAGTATTTATTTATATAAAATATATGTTTATTATAAGTATTTTATGTATTTATGTGTATAAATATAAATAAGTTTTTGTTTAATTAGTTTAATAATATAAAATATCATAAATAAATTTTGTATTTTATATAATAGATGTATATATATCATATATATTAAATATTTTTTATTAAAATGTATTTTTATTAGCTGGAGTGGGGCAGGGTGGGGCAGAGCTGGGTTGATCCAATTCAGTGCGGGATAGGTGTGGGTCTGATTCCCCAAGACCCCGTAGGGCAGGGAGGAGGGGGGCATAGAGAGTAGGTGGTGGTGCGGGTTGAGTGAAAACCCACCCCACCCCACCCCACCCTGTTGCCATCCCTAATATCATGTTTAAATCTACTAATCAACTATATTTAGGATTTAGCCCTTGGTTTAAAGGAAATTCTAAATTTAACCAAATTTTGGGATAACCCCAGAATTCTTATCAACCAATTTTAGATTTTTTTCTCTAAAATTCTTGTTGCTCTATCGAGCAAGTGTTGATCTCTCAAACTACTAAAGTTGTTTGTTTGAATAAATTTGAATTTGCTGTATTTTGATATTCGGAGAGCTTCACATGGGACTTGCCATAGTGGGGTCGTCTAACTTCTTGAGAGAGTATCTGGTTAGGAGAAATGGGTCTTGAGATAGGGTTTAGTTGATTCAAAATGAACTTTGAGTGGAGTGATAAAATTGGCAAGGCCTGGTTTTGGGTTTTTGCCTAAGTGATGGATCTGGGTGTCGGCTCGGGTCAAGTTGGATTTGAATCTATAGGAATCGGGTTAAAGTTTGGGTCTGGTTAAATTTAATTGGATCCAACTTGGAAATCAAATTTTGAGTCGAAATGGATTCAATTTAAAATGAGTTGATTGGGAAGAAAAAGTGAGATTTAAATAGCTAAATTGGATTTTCGGTCTAGCTGGCATCAAATCTGAAGAGTATCGGGTTAACTGAGTTGGAATTGAGATGGGTTGGATGGAATGGAGCTTAGGCGGATCAAATCGAATCAGGTCAAAGTCTGTGGATCAGGTCGATTGGGATTGGATTGGAATATATTAGATAGGATCGATATAGGTGGGTCGACTGGGATTCGGATCAGATCTACTATGGGTGTCTAGATAGGGATGACTGGCTGGACCCATTCCCATTCTAACAAAAGGAGCTAAGGCTTCTGCTTCAACTGCGTAGGGGAGGGTGTAGAGACAGCCGCGATAGAGGGGGTCAGCGGTGGTTAGAGATGTTCATGGGGAGGGGATCTCCAGCCTCGAAAAGGGTGGATTTGGAGAGTGAAATCGGGGGTGGGGATGGGATGGCAAGAGCAAGAAAATCCAGAATGGGGATGGGGATAAGAGGTCACGTCCCACGAACCTGGCACCGACCCTACTTCTAATTGATTCCACAAAGTTAGGTTCATCTAAAAATAAAAGAAAATATAAAAGAAAATAAATAAATAAAAAGTGTTACCCTTTTTTAATTTGTAAACTCATCATCATTCTCTTAATAGTATGTTTCAATTTAAATGTATTTTACATAAATTAAGTTTTATTTCATGAACTCCAACTTATGTTTTAGCACCCCTCTTTTTTATGTTGCAAGGATGGAAACGGAGATGAAGAGAAGGTTTTGAAATGAGGATGGGGTGAGGACTCTCATCCCCACCCCCCGCCATGCCCCATGAACATCCCTAGTGGTGGTCGAGGGATGCTGGCCGCCGTACTTACGACTAATGATAGAACATGCCAAAGATAAGAGCGATTGCACGGTAAGGCCTTTCTTCCTTTTTTTTGGTATTGGATGGTGGTTATCGTGAAATTATTGCGATGAGAATTCTAAATCCTCCCACCCCTGATATTCAAGTATGCCCCAGTCAATTCTTTTCCTCTAGCTATCTCCAACAACAACAACTAAGCCTTTTCCCATTCTAGATGGGGTCGGCTACATGGATTCTTTGTTTCCACATAGCCCTATAGTGTGCCATGTTAGCAGTTAATTCACAATAAGCTAGATCATTCTTTATTGTTTCTTTCCAACACTTTTGTGGTCATCCTCTACCTCTTTTAATACTTTCAAAATCTAGTTTTTCATACCTTCTTATAGGTTTTTCTTTTGATCTTCTTTCTATATGTCCAAACCATCTTAAACGATATTCTCTCATTTTATCCTCTATTGGTACCACTCCTAATTTGTTTCTAATAACCTCATTTGTATATGGTCTTTTCTTGTATGACTACTCATCCATCTCAACATCTTCATTTCTGTCATAGACATTTTTTGTACATGTTGATGTTTAACTACCCAACACTTAGAACCATAAAACATGACAGGTCTAATTGTTGCTCTATAATATTTACCTTTTAACTTTAATGGTATCTTCTTATCACAAAGAATACCTTATGCTCCTCTCCATTTTAACCAACCAGCATTAATTCTATGTTCCTGTAACTATCTCCGTCGGAACCAAATTTGCCTCCCTAGACAAGTCTCAGATTTCCTTACCCAAGTGTTCGTTAAGTTGCTTGCTTTCGATGCCTCCATAAGAAGAAACAATATATCTTTTACTCAAACCAATTGATATTGCATTGGGTTTGAATATAACGATCTCACTGATACCAATATCCTGTACTTAAGACATTCCAATCTGCTTATAGTGTAAAGCGTCAAACCAACTGACTAACCGGACCAATTTTCACGGTTCCGTTAAATTTGGATATATAGGTAATTCGGGTCAGTGTTGGTTATTTGATTTCAATGTAAATGGGTTTTTGATTTATGGTTCAGTTCGGTTGATAAAGAACCGAATCGGTCAATGCTCACCCCTAATGCCACAACGATTTTCAGCATTCCCCATTTGATATGGCAATGGGGTGGGTTGGAACCCCAATAGAACCGAAACTAAGGCCTCACATCTCGGCGGCAGCGGCACCGGGTGCTGTGCTAGTCAAGCAAGTGGTGTAGGCAGACCTCCACCATGTATGAATTGCATCCGGCCAGGTTCACTGGTGTTTTTCATCTAAGCAACTTGGACATGATGTTAGAATTAGAAACTGAGCTAAACTGTTCTGTTCTATGGACCAACCACCCGACTGGTTGTACTTAATTTTCAAATAAGCACCTCCACATGATATGTGATGGAACAAAGAAGCCTAAATAAAAGGCGTGAAAACTTCCCTTAGTACTGCCCCGATAGATGAGGCAGGATATCTGGGAAATCATTTTTATTTTACACTAGCAAATTCATAATCTCCATTCATCTCTCATACATTTGGATGACATTCAGTCTGAGAGAAAGAGAGAGAGGAGGGTGGTGCTTAAAAATGAGGTGGGTAGAAAGGAATTAGGGGCACTTGGGTCCCCCTCTCTTGGTTTTCCAGTTATTGTAACAAGGGCACATCTCCTTGTGGTCATAAGTGCCTGGTGGCACACAACTACACTTGAAGCAACATTCTTGGCAATAGAACATGCACGGCTTGTGAAATGCAGTCTTTGAGCACCTAAAAGAGCAAGCATTCGGGCACTCTGCACCAATATACTCATAAATTTGTATCATCTCAAAACCACACAAATAAACACTGAAGTTAGAAAGGGAAAAACCTATAAGATAACAAAATAAATACTGTTCAAAATTAGGAGAAATTAGTCTACGTGTATATGTATTCGTGTTTAAAAAGCAAAAAGTACCTAAATGTACTCGAAACTATTTCTTTCTTTTTTTTGAAGATCTCAATCTGTTATCTTAAACATTAAAGATTGAAAGGTTGGTTGAAATCTTTAAAAAGATTGATGAATGAGTGTGTGCATGCCTTTGTCTCAAGAAAAAGTGTGTGTGTGTGTGTGGGGGGGGGGGGGGGGGAAGAACAAGAAAAACTTCTTGGCAATTATACCTGATGGAGTAAACCCAGAATGTCTATGCTTCTGTTGAAAATTAACCATAAATGGGTATTATGCTCCCAAAAGAAAAGGGAAATATAAACAAATTCTGAAGTGAAAAAAAAAGTATTTTCTGCACAATTTACATACCTTTGGTGTGATGGAAGCAGTAGAGACTACATCCGTCCTCTTATTTGAGAATGTCTGCTCAATGCAAAAACAAAGTTTCAAGTTAAACTTATGAATCGAGAGTGGTGATCCATTTAGATTGGTATGTGAATACCGAGGCAGAGTCTGCAACTAGCAATGCAATACACAGAGATAAGAGGAACAGACAGCGGATGGGTCTCTCCATTAAGGCTTTGCTATTCCTTCAAAAGGGAGCTGATCAATGGAATCCAAGATATGAATTGTAAAAATGAAACTACGTATGCTTTTAGAGGGAGAGATCGATGCTACCACCGACACTTTTCTACCTTCTTTTGTGTTTTTTTCCTTGGTTTACATATTTACCTTTTGGTTTGGAGGCTGAGACAGCACCACATGGTACGGTTCCTTGACTTTTACAGTAGGACTTTGGATTCAATATCTACCAAAGAACAGTAACTGCGCTAAATAATGAGGATGACCCGCTTACTGTGCAAGTGGCAGGGTTCTGACAATGCCACACTCTGATGTGCAGAGCACCACTGAATCCAATCGTGTATGAACTTGTACATGATGGCTAAACGAGTGAAGGACGCTATCAGAACTCTCAAGGCCGCTGTTCTGTACAGTCTTATAGATCACAACTCTAGACCGCTGAGTAGAGGCTATCTAGTTCCGACACAACCAAAAATGATGCCTCCTTCAAAACTATATATACAGAAGCAGCAATGCCCTCTGCGGTCCTGCATGAATCCCAAATACGCAGATCAAGAATGGTGCATGCTCGAGTCTTCAAGGCTTAAACGAAAGATCATTGTCCATCAATTAGAGCATTTAGATTCAGTTTCTTCTCCAATGTGAGCTTTCCAGTCACCACAACAGAGTTCATCTACACTGTGCGGTTGATTCTTCTCGGTGTGTGGAAGATGGTCAAATGGTACCAGTAGAACGGCTAATGTTTCTAAGAACATTTATCACAGATGAACTTTGTTATAGTCAAAGGGGCTTGTGTGAAAAGCATTAAACTCTCCTGATGCACCCTTCTGAGAGGATCCAAGAGTGAGAGGCCCACTTGCATGTGCCCACCCGAAGAATGTAGTTTCACATGATTCAATTTTTCACGCGTAGCAGAAAAACACTCCTTTCTGAGAGCTTCATCATCACGAAGACGCGCCTTCATTTTTACAAAATGGAACTTATTCGGTTCACAAATTCACTGTATCATACTGAACATAGAAAACAAAGAACACCACAGGTTAAACTTCTGCCGTTAGTGCTACTGGTACTGCTGTTGATGCTTCACTTTCGGTGCTTGGAAGTAACGAAATGCTTACAAGTATTGAATTAAACTATGGAGGAGAATTCATTCTTCTGGGAGACACCTTATATTGGAGAAGGCAAGATAAGCCTTTGGGCCCTCATGTTGGAGCTTTGGCTGGAGAAATATGCATGCTGATCTCATTGTGATGATCTGGATGAGGAATCTGCGTTCAAAATTTCAAATGCTTCAGAGTACTTCAGAACAGAAGTTGGAAAGATTGGCTTGCTTCGTGGTTGATACCTTTCTCGAGTGATTTGAATAAGAATCCGAGCAGGGGGCTTCTCGCAATTCACATATCAATTGATTTGTCCGCTTGAAACAGATCGATACAACGGGCAAATTACTACCTTAGCACCAACATAAGCTACAGTTCGTAAGATCAGTAAAACCAACGCCAACACTTGCCATGACGATGGCGAGAAATGAAAATTTTATCTGAAACAGTTCTTTTCTTCTCGGAAATCAACTTCATAACGAATGATCATATCAATAGAGTCACAGAATGGGGACTTAGTTGGTAGATGCTGCAAATAAAGCGCTGGGGGACAAAAATAGGTTTAATCAAATCCACAAGAATGGAATCTCTTGAATGGCCTTATAAAAATACAAAGTTTTCGTATATGAACAACGCCGAAGGTCGCAGGAGTTTTCTTTAGTGTCCAAAGTATCCCACCATCGACCTGCAGCGAAGTACCTGTGTCTATCTTCCAGCATATTTGAGTTTATAATGGACAAAAGACAGGCCAAGCGACTAGAACCAGTTCAAAAAGAAAAAGTAAAACCCCAGTCGAACAATTCAGCACATAAAAATAGATTCAGGATCTAATTGATGGGAAGAATTAACAATTACTACCGAGTTTCCGAAGCACCTGCTTCCATGATAACAAACAAGCAGTTAACGTGTGTTCATGTAGACAAGAAGAGGTTATCATCTTGTATAGATTAAACAAACAGTTAACATATCGAGGTTCCCAAGGGACGCCTGCCCTTATTCTAAGCACCTGCTTGCTTTGTTCTTTTCACGACCAAGGCAATGTTGCGGCTAGCACATAAAACTGCCACAGACAATATTCTCCTTTCATCTGTACGTAGCAAAAGAAAGAGATTCAGAATGTTCTCACTGAGCAACTAAAGGCTTATGCATTACATATAAGAGCGGACAACGGACTGCAGATGCAGCAGCGCAGATTGAAGAATCACTCCATGGAATTTTAATGAAGTTAAAGTATTTGGAAGGAATCATTAAGTGAACTCAAATTCTTGCAGAAATGAGGTCGTACAAGTCTCCAGATTCTTTATGTAGATTTAAATTTTGATTCACTTTTTGCAATCTTCATCTCCTTTCTAGATCCTCTCAGCAACTTGGCTCTTTTCTGTTTACCTTTGTCTTCTCATACATCACTTCTTTGTTACAAAGTGGTGGCCATTCTCAGCTCGGGTAACGGCTAGACTAGACTGGTCATCCAGCCGTTACCTGAGGATCGGGCCAGATCCAGTAACGGACAGCCGTTATCAAATTTTACGGTAACGACCGTCCATTACAGCTCCCAGACGAGGGAAGCCACAGGTGGATAAGCACACATAAATGGGGGAGCGCATGCCTATAAAGGCAGGCACATACAGAGACAGAAAATATACAGAGAGAAATACCGAAAAATTACAGAAAAACAGAAATAACATTCGTGTGTGCAAGCCCCTGTGAGGGAACCTCGTGTCTATCATCTTTACCGCTGTGCCCTTTTTCATCTCTACAAAAATAGAGAGCTCCTGGAATCTGGCGATCATCAGAAACCTTCACAACAAGGTAACTTTCTTCGCTGTCATTGGTATCAGGGCCTGGTTTCCTACAAAACAGAAAGAGAGGTTAAGAAAAAAAAGAGGAGAGAAAGGGAGGGAACAAAGACAAAAAAAAAAAAAAAAATCGATGGAAGGCGGCAGTCGGTAGGGAAGGCAAAAGGAGAAACCTAGAGGCACACTCGACCAAAACAGCCGAAACAGACATAGACAAACTAGGCCAAAACAACCAAAGGCAAACTTAGCATAAACAGCCGAAACACCCAAAGCCCTGAGGCGAGCTGGAGCAGCCTGAATCTCGAAAGCAAGCAAGACGGCAGGGACAGTTAAAGGAGAAACCAGTGGCAGGATCGGCAAAAAACTCAAAGAAACACTCTGAGGAAAACCGGAACAGCCGACGAATGGCCAGAATAGCTTTTTCGGTAGCCTTCTCCCCTCTCCCTTTTACTCTCTCTCTCTCTCTCTCTCTCTCTCTCTCTCTCTCTCTCTCTCTTTCGAAATAATCCAGAGAGCTGCTGTAAAAAAAAGAAGAAGCTTTTATGTGTCTCAATTAGAAAAAAAAAACGTTGTTTCAAAAAATTATGGCGGGAAAACCAACGGTTTTTCAAAACCACTCACGATTTTCTGAAAACCGCAAGTGGTTTCTGAAAATTGCCTCAGGGTCTATGTCAAAAAGACAAAACTGCTCCTGACCCCTTTCGGATTTTCAGGGTATTGGATCGTTTAGGATATTTGTACAAGGCAAACTAATTATACTGACAGATGTGTTAATTGTGCCATCAATAAGACGCAATGTGGTATCGGTCCCTGCCTTAGTTAAGAAAGGTTTTGAAGTTAGGTTTATACCTAACAAGGTGACTGTGGGCAAATATGAGAGAATCTTGTTCTTAGGAGAATTTGATGTAGAACATGAACTATTCAAGTTATCTGATAATGAAAATCATCACTCTTCTGTTTATATTGAGAGTGTCTTTTCTATTGATGTGAATATGTGGCATAAACACCTAGGGCATATAAGTCTAGAAAAGTTGAAGAAATTATCCAACTTTGACTTATTCACTAGATTTGAGGAAAAGACTTTCAACAAGTGTGAAGCTTGCATACAAGGAAAAATGACAAGGAAAGTCTTTCCCAAGGAAACAATAAGGGCAACAACCTTGTTAGAAATTGTTCACACAGATTTTTGTGGACCTTTCAGAGTAAAGACACATCGAGGAAATGGTTATTTTATAACGTTTATCGATGATTACTCTATATATATGTACATATATCTTTTGGCACATAAATCGGAGGCACTTGATGCTTTCAAAGAATATAAGCAAGACGTAGAAAATCAATTAGGGCATTTGATTAAAGTCTTGAGATCAGACAAAGGAGGTGAGTATACCTCAGCAAAATTCTTAGAATTTTGTAAAGACTTTGGTATTGCTAAACAAAACACAATATGCAGGACACCTCAGCAAAATGGTGTAGCTGAAAGATACAATAAAACCTTGCTGAACATGACAAGGTCTATGCTGATTGATGCCTCTCTTCCAAGGGTATTTTGGGGAGAAGCAGTAAGTACAACAGTTTACGTACTCAACAGAGTACCATGTAAAGTTGTATTCACTAAGAAGAAAACCCAACCTAGGTCATCTTAGGAGGTGGGGATCGATTGCACATGTCAAGATCCTTGATTAGTCTAGAGATAAACTAGACAGTAGGTCCTTGAGGTATATATTTATTGGATATCCAAAAGGTTCAAAAGGATATCGGTTTATCATAAGGACCACGAATTCATTGAAAGCAGAGATGTTGAATTCTTAGAAGATACTAAGAATGACATCCTGTAAAACAATGAGGAATGTGTTGATGATTTGGTAGATTTAGACCAATCATCTTTTGAGCTCATAGAAGATCTTCCTAAACTACCGATACCTTAAGTGAACATAAGAGGCCAAGAGTCACTCCGTCCTACTTAAAGGATTATCACACTTATCTTGTGTAATTCGGTAGATTTGGATGAGTTGACTGATAACTTGACTTATCAGCAAATAATTAACTCATCGGAAGCAACAGACTGGGAGAAAGCCATGGATGAGGAAATTGAATCCATTGAGAAAAACCAAGTATGGGAATTGGCTGATTTGCCAAAAGAAAGGAAAGTTATAGGCTATAAATGGGTTCTGAAAAAGAAATACAAGGTCGATGGTACAATCGACAAGTTTAAAGCGATGTTAGTTGCAAAGGGTTTTTCGCAAAAAGAATGGATAGATTATGTTCAGACATATTCCTCAGTTATGAAATTTGCATCCATACGGATAATCCTGACAAATGTAAGGAATCACCCTTTCATGGCCGGTCCCAAGCCCGGAAAAAGGAGGAGGGTTGTGTTAGGCTTCCGACAGCCAGCGTAAAACTTTATCGGACTTAACATGGATTCTACAAAAAAAAAAGAAAAGAAAAGAATCCATGTAGCTGACCCCATCTAGTATGGGAAAAGGCTTAGTTGTAGTAGTACGGATAATCCTGAAAATATCTCCATACTATGATTTGGTTTTACGTCAGTTAGATGTAAAGACAGCTTTTCTAAATGGTGATTTAGAAGAAATCATATACATGCAACAACCCGAAGGATTTGTGGTTGAAGGCCAAGAAGATAAAGTATATAGGTTAAAAAATCTCTATACGGCCTGAAACAGTCACCTCGCCAAAGGTATTTGACTTTTCAAAATGCCATTATAAAACTTGGGTTTGTGGTAACAAACTTTATCACTGTGTATATGTTTGGAACAGTGGGAGCCACTTTGTCATCTTATCATTGTATGTTGAAGACATATTGTTGACTAGAAACAACAATGAGATGATTGTCAAAACCAAGTCATAGTTGAACTCTAAGTTTGAAATGAAGGATATGGGAGAAGCATCCTATATCCTGGGTATAAAGATCTCTCGAGATAGAGAATCTAGACTCTTATGCCTGAGTCACGAGAGATATATAGACTATATTCTCAAGAAGTTCAAAATGGGTGAATGCAAGTCTACAGATATACTTGTTGCAAAAGGTGTGAAATTGAGTAAGGCTGATTGTCCCAGTGAAGGAGACGATAAGCCTAATATTCCTTATGCACAAGTTGTTGGCAGCTTGATGTATGCTATGTTGTGTATAAGGCCTAATATCAGCTTCGTTGTTGGTCTTGTCAATAGATATCAAAGTAATCCTGGTTGGCAGCATTGGGTAGATGTGAAAAGGATTCTAAGATATCTGAAATGAACAAAGGACTTGAAACTGTGTTTTCAAGCAAATGAACTGAAAGTGGTAGGATACTCAGATGCTGACTTTGCTGGGAGTAAAGATGACAGCAAATCAACCTCAGGACAAATATTCTTATTTGGAGGTGGTGTTGTTTCTTGGGCATGCAAGAAATAGGACTGTGTAGCATTGTATACACAGGAAGCTGAGTATGTTGCTTGCTGTATGGCTATAACAAGTGCTGTCTAAATAAGCCGCTTCATACGAGATTTAAAGCTAGAGATAACAGACGAGCCAGTGATTATCTATTGTGATAATAATGCAGCAATTACTCTTATTAAGAGTGGAGCAGATTGCTCGAAAAGCAAGCATATAATGGTAAAATATCACTATGTTCATAATATGGTTATGAAAAATGAAATATCCATCTCATACATGCCAACTGAAGACATGTTGGCAGACCCCTTAACAAAAGGCATAACGGAAGAACTCTTCTCAAAACATATTAGAAACATGGGTTTGAGATATGTTTGATTTGTTGTATAGGCAAACAACCATACAACATATATACAATTGTTGTATAGGTAAATAACCATACAACGGATGATTTGTTGTATAGGGAAATAACTACACAACAGGTTGTGATTACAATAGTAATCAGGAATCGGCATAACTAGGGAAAACCCCTGAAAAGTAGGAGGAAAACCAGTATGTCGGTACACTTGGCTTGAATGGCCAAGTGGAAGATGTTACAAAGTGGTGGCCATTCTCGGCTCGGGTAACGGTTGGATGGGGTAATGGTCGTCCATTCTAGCTCCCAGATGAAGGAAGCCACAGGTGGATAAACACAAACAAATGGGGAGCGCCTGCCTATAAAGGCAGGCATAAATAGAGACAGAAAATATATAGAGAGAAATATCGGAAAATTACAAAGAAATAGAAACAACATTCGTCTGTGCAAGTCCTTGTGAGAGAACCTTGTGTCCTTCATCTTTACCGCTGTGCCCTTTTTCATCTCTGCAAAAACAGAGAGCTCCTGTAATCCGGCGATCATCAGAAACCTTCACAGCAAGGTAACTTTTTCGCCGTCATTCTTGACTGCGCACAGGATGATATTTCAAGGATGTCAAATTACTCCTTATGAAGCTTCTACGTTTTGCTTTCGACCTTCCTGTCAACAACCCTCGAAGAGAATGCTGATATTGCATCTCCAATTTGTGGAAATGAGAGTCCTTACGAGGTTCCTATAAAATTATCTCCATCTCCAGAGCAGGGATACAAGATTCAAAGGGCACACCGTTCTGCTCAACATTCTGCTTGTGCTTGTTACGTACATCTTCTGGATGCCAGACATTCAAGTCACATTAATAGACTTGAACGCAATTATGACAAGAAGTTTATGTAATAGGAGAAATCTTCATCACGGTAGCTAAAGTTCGACACAAATTCAAGCCACATCAAGAGGTTTGAATGTAAGTATTACAAAAGGTTTATGTAATAAGTACCGGTACCCTAAATTGAGCAGCATACAAAGAAGCTAGAAAACTCAGGGATCAGGTCTGCAGAACAGAAACCTTACCGAAAAATTCGTTTACATTATCTACATGCCCTGTTTCAAAATCAAAGTAATAGGAAGCCAAAACGATAGCACGAGTTCCTTACAGTTACTTGAGTGCACCACATTATTTCAAGTCTGTAATTTTGTCCATTCCGCACATAAGCACAGAAGATTCAAATACTGAACCAATCTGGTCGTGAAGAGGCTAATTGAACTATTTTATGAGCCCGCCAGCTTCATTTCTATGAATCAGTAGGCAAAGAGAATCAGTAGTCCAAAACCAATCATTATGGATTCAGTTTTAGTACATCCTGAGTGTCAATGCATCACTATGATTATGACATTTTCAAGATTACTCTTATGAGTTTGATATAAACATCAGATGGATAATGTCCTACACCAACTATCTTTGTACTTTAGTATATAGCGCTGCGAGGGTCGTTAAGATCATTCAGAACTATGGGACTGCTTCAAGACTTATGGAAGGAATCTGCGTGATCATGTCAAATACCAGCAAATTAGGCAGATGTGAAAGCTTTTTGTTCAATTTCTTCAGCATCGAAAGTTCTAAATCTGCTTCGATCAGTAATCTTTCACTAAAAGATAAGCTTTTTGCAAGGGTGGAGGCAGTCGGCTAAAATTTTTCGGGTTCAGTTCAGTTCGATCGTATAGATGTTTCAATCGGTTTCAGTTTCGAATTTTGAAGAAAAGTCGGTTGTCGGTTATTTCGGTACTGTGTGGTTACCCATGAGCTTCAACTTGTAGATCGCCCCCCCTAGCCAGGTGAGCTATCATTTCTTGTGCACAAGGCTTGATTAGATTTGACAGATACTCTGTGCTTACAGGCTTTTCAAGGAGGAAAATGTATATAATTGATGAGGTGAAAAAGAACCAAGCGGTTCCACATCAAAACCCTCCCTTGCATCATGAATCGCAAGCTTTAAGGGATTGGACTCTCACTAAGAGCGGAAGAAGCAGAGTTTTTTAACTTGTGGCCAATCGGAGAACTCTAGATCACAATGCTCAAATTGGTTGGAGAAATCTTCCAATTTAGGACCGCGGAGAGAGCCGAAAGAGTCCAATCTAGCTCGAAGCACATTACAGAACGCGAGTCTTCAGAAAATGAGAGTTGATCGATATTAGATTAGTCCTATTTAACCATTTTTTCCCAGTACAGTAGCAATTGGATCGTGTCGCAAGGACAATGCCATCCGCAAAATCCGTGACATCCATTTCTTTCCTGGAGAACTGGCACCCATGTAGAAAAAGGTTTAGTTCTTCACCATGCTGGGAGCATAAATAAGCCTTAGAACCTGTGTGGAGTCTAGCCTTTAGGGAAACTGGAGAAATTCTCAAATGGGTGAACTTGAGAATTCTAGTTTCTTCCACAAGAAGTCTGCATACACGCTGTGAATACATTAAACAAGAGAAAAGACTGATAAAGGAATAAGGAACATAGAACAAAATGAGCAAATGGAACATGGATAATATTAGTCCTACTCCTAATCACTTTAGGATGTCTAACATGGTCTACTTATTGATTTCTAGGCTGAATTTACCATTTTGCTATAAACATATAGAAAAACTAATGCACTATAAGTGTCATAGTAGGAACTACAGCACCATTTTCTCATAACTTAACTTTGACAAAGCCAGGCACCAATCACAAGATTTTGAGACTGAGGCAGTTGCAATGAAGAGTTCATCAACGTACTTGAGATCAGAGCAGCTAGTAAGCTACGTGCAAAGTAAGTAACATGGTTTCTCATTTGTTTGCTTCCCTGTTGTGCTAATTCTGTAGAAATCTTTAGTTGGCTGAATTGTGGATGTTTCATATATTGTTGTTATTGCTGTACTCCACTCATTGTTAAAGGTTTGAATCCAATCAGCCACGGCAGGAGGATAAATCATTGGAATGCTCTTTGTTTATTTGAAGTTTGTAAACACCCAAAATCAAAATTCGACTTAAACTCTAAATTTCAAAAATTCAAATGATTTAAAACCTTTTGAAAAAGTTTAGGAATATTTCAAAATAAAGGTTTTAAATTCAAGTTAAAATGCCCATATGATTCAAAGAAAATCAGACAAAAAGGTGGGACCCAATTCAATCCGGGATCGAGTTCAAGTCCGAAAGCAAGAGGCATGGACCAAGTCCAACCATATCTTCATCAACAAATCAAATCAAATAAAGTCAGCTCTCAAGGCGATTCGAGTGTTTATCTTATCAAGTCAAAATCGATCCACAAGTCGCTCGAATCAAGGGCCAAGATTGGCCGGCTTTACAAAGTGAAATAGATTGGACTTGGGGGTGCCGATTTTGAAGGATTATCAAAGTTATACCCAACCAACATATCACCATGAATCAAGCCAAGTGAAGATGAGTTACAAAGGATTTGATCAAGCCTAGCTGGGCACATTGGACTCACTCGGCTAGGGCTAGGCATGCCCAATGGAGCCAAGAATCAACCCACATGGGGTTGGTCCATACCACCTAAAGGGGGACCACATAATTGGACCTTGGGATATGGGCCATGTAAGGCCCTCCCCAAGGAGGACCCTAGAAGCAACCCCCCTTAGCCTATAGCACTTCACGTTTTGGGTTGGTCTTGGAGCTTAGCAAGGAAGGGTTGCACCTAAGGGAAGTCGTGGGCTTCTAAGGGAAGAGTGGAGAGAGGGGAATTGGGTAGCTTCTAGGCCAAAGTGCTGCAAGCACCTAAGGAAATCGTGAGTGAGATAGTGAATCAAGAAGGCAAGGTTGGCTGAATTGCATCTTTGAGGTTCAGTTCTTGCAGAAATTTTGTAAGTATTCATAATCCTTGATTCTTACACATCTCTTCTTCCTATTTAATTTGAAAGGGGTTGTATTAATGGAGCCTTATCTCCCCTCATGTTGTAATAAGAAGTAGATGTGCTGTGAATTTTTCATTCTTACTTACGCGCTCTATGTATTTGATTTTATGATTCTACCCCAATATATTCTATAAAACACTCCATATTCTCTAACCCTCTCTATGCTTAAGCTAAGATACATATTTCCATTCATTTTCCTTCAACAATTTGCTTGGTGTTGTTGGGTTGTTGCCATTTAAATTCGTGTGAGTTTGCATTCATGTATGTTCTAAAAATGAAATTATGGTTTTCCAGTATCTGCATACCTTGATTATTGTAATTTTAATTCTCTAATCTGTGATCCGAATGCTTTAAAATGAAATTTTAGGCACAACACCTACACACATCTTGAAACAATTGAGTCAAGTCAATTCCCGATTTAATTCTGCAAATCTACTATCCCAAAATTCAAAGTAAAAGTTGGTTTAGGATCCCAACACTTCAGGCTATATCTTGTAAAATTTTCATGAATTTTGGATATCCCTAGGCTACCAAGAAAATTTTGGGAATATGTTCTGAAAATAGGACCAATTTCTGTTTTTCAAAACTTGTTCTTTTTCAAGTTTGAAATCAAGTGCACC